>VMDO01000282.1:0-344306 GCA_007922755.1 Pedetes capensis | reverse complement strand
CTTTTTCTGTCTCTCTTGTTCAATGTCCAGCTTTCACAACCATATGATGCCACTGAAAATACCATGGCATGAGTCAGACGCACCTTTGTCTTCAATGTGACATCTTTGCTTTTCAATACTCTAAAGAGATCTTTTGCCACAGCTTTTCCTAGAGCAATGCATCTTTTGATTTCTTGACTGCTGCTTCCACGGGTGTTGAATATAGAGCCAAGCAAAGCAAAATCTTGGACAACCTCAATCTTTTCTCCATTTAATGTGAAGTTATGTGCTGACCCAGTCATAAGGATTTTTTTGTTTATGTTTAGTTGTAACCCATATTGAAGGCTATGATCTTTGATCTTCATCAGTAAATGTTTTAAATCCTCTTCATTTTCAGCCAGCAAAGTGGTGTCGTCTGCATAATGCAGGTTGTTAATGAGTCTTCCTCCAATCTTGATGCCACATTCTTCCTCGTATCCACATCTATAGGTGTTGATATTCAGAATTCTTTTGTTGATTTTAAAGTCCACACAGGCACCCTCCTTCCCACCTTTAATAAATATCCATCAAATGTGGGGTATAAAGCCAAAAGGCAACAGGAGGGAAAGGTCACTAATAACCCAAAAGTCCTCTGGTGTGAAGTACTTCATCGGCAGGCTCCCTCCCTCATACAGCCCAAGCTGATTTGTCTCTTTACAGCTTTCTCTTTCATCATGGGAAAGACACAGGGAGGGACGCTTCAGAAGCTCCACACCCTCTCATGAAGGAATCCTTTCCAAATCCTGCGTATTTCCATTTCGCTGTGCTTTGCTGTTGCTAGAACCATGAGCCAGTTATTTTTGGTTCATTTTAAATGTTTACTATCTTTATTTTTAGTAGAATACACTGAATTATAAATTTATAAAATTTTGTCTTTAATAATGGTCAAGTATAACAACTGATTGGCAAAATTTGTGAAAATCTAACAAATGGGGCTCGTGGGCTGACAGTTTCCCCTTTTCACATCCTCAGGGACTATTGTGGATTTTCCAGAGCTCGGCTTTCAGTTCCAGCTCTTTGGAGGCTGCTGTTCACATGGCTTGGTTTTGCTATTGTTCTTGTGCCTGTTTCTAGTCTACAACCTTCACAGTTCTAGCATCCTCTCTGACAACTAAGGCTTGCTTTGTTCTAAACTGCGCTCACCAGCACCCCCAACTGACACCTCATGATGCTATGCAACCAGCTGCTTCTCACTTAACAGTGCTTTCTGAGAAGTGCATTGTTTTGCAATTCTGTCACCGTGTGAACATCAGAGTTCATGGTTGCAAATCTAAATGATATAGGTCAATCACCCGATGTGGCCTGACCTCTTGACATAATCAAGAGACAAGTAATGTGAAATACACAAGGCTGCTCCTAACTCAGAATACTGTTTTATAGTAAATTTTTAAATTAGTGGGAGTGAATGCTAACTTAGCGATGAAAAGCACAGAATAATAAATATGTAAACCAGTAACAATCATTTATGAAGTATTATGTAATATGCATAATTATATATGCTATACTTCTACATGACTGGGAGCAGAGTGGGTTTACACCATATTACCACAACCACCTAAGTGTTATGTTATGCTCTCACATTAGGATGGCTACACTATCGATGGCAACAGGAATTTTTCTACTCCATGATAATCTTGTGGGGTCCACCATCCTTCACGGATTGAAACTTCCTTGTGAGGTTGTATGAGTGTAATTTCAATAATCCAGGTGTTTTTTAGGTAATCTTTTCAGCATCCCCTCACCAGAACCTCAGCCTATAGTGATTTTAGGTTAATCTGCAAAGGCATGTTATTTATCATTTCCTTGAGCTCTGAATTATTTGTTGTTATTACATACCTTAGAGTCAGGGCTGACTCATAGCAACCCTATGTACAATAGAACAAAACACTCCCCAACACTGTGCCATGTCCAGCACTATGTCAGTGATTTTCTGCTACTCATGTGGTTTTTGATGGTTGATTGTTTCAGACTGTTTGAGGAATGGGCTGACACGTCCTTCTGCCATTTTTGCAGTGCTAGGGATTGAATCCAGGGCCTCAGACAGCAGAGAGCAGCTCTCTGCCAATTGAGCTCAAACCCCAGTGAATGTATTTCTGTAGAAATCTCCACATCCCTTGAATACTTGACCCTCTTCTGTAACCCATTTCTGATTTGGGTTTCAGAGTGACTGAGCAAGTGCTATCCACCACACAGCTCCTTACAAAGCGAGTCAGCAGAGGAGGAGCTCTAGTGCTCCTCAGCTCCCTGTTATGACCTTAACCATGCCATGCCCTGCTAATCTTACTTTGAATGATGACTTTTTTTCTAACTTTTCTCTCGATCCATGCAAGAAGGCTGTTTCATACAGGTCTAATTGCCTCTGTTGATGAAACTCGTCATCTCCTTTTGAAATGCTGTATCTTTCCATCGATTCTTCTGCTTATTCAGAGGGAAGCATTTATGTTTGTTCTGTGAGTGGTGAGGAATACCCGATAGTATGTATCTGTTTAAATCTTTATTCTCCAAAAATAAAATGGCACATTGGGAGGAGATATTTTAGATTTACTGCAAACTTCTTTGCCATCTTGGTCAAATCAGATGATCTTGCAATCAATCACATATATAGCATAAGAAAGGGGTGGCAAGAAGACTCAGAATGGGGAGCTTTACTTTTGTTCTGCATGTTTTTTCTATGTTTTAAGTAACATAAGAAATAACAGTGATTTAACAGCTACATCTAGTATTATACATACATGCATGTATTACACACACATATAGAGATATGAAAGGGTATTTATTACCTGTACATATGCAGATATCTGTATCATACCTCTAATTTCTGTGAAACATTTGAAAAATGGCTAAGCCTAAGGACACGTGCAGCCGTAGCCCTGTAGCATCTGATCCTGTCAGATCTCAGAAGCTAAGCAGGGTCGGGCCTGGTTAGTAGGTGGATGGGAGACTGCCTAGGAATACCAGATACTGTATGCTTGGGAGACAGACCCGGCAACCCACTCCTAAAAATCAATCAGCCATTGGAAACCCTGTGAACAGCAGAGAAGCACTGACAATAGTGTTTTCCCTGTTGTATGTAGGGTCGCTATGAATCAGATACTGACTCGACAGCACCTAACAACAACAAGCTGAGGGATAAGCTCCGTGGCAGAGTTCGTGCCTACCACATGCAAAGCCCTAGATTCAATCTCCAGTACCAAAAAACAATTATAAAAAAAATCCAAAACAAAAATGAAACAACAAAAAAGAAAAGAAAAATGAAAATATAGCAACCAAAACAGGAAGTTAGGTCATAAGTAAAATCTCAATAAAGTCTCCAAAATATACTGCACAAGTGCTTTATTCTCTGATTTTCCTTGAGTTTTTCAATCCTAGTTTGCATCCTTACTTGTGATTAGAAACAAAAAGGTTTCTTGTTATGAAAATCGCTTAAAACCTCAGATGTTTAAAAACATTTTTCTTTGCTCCATCTTTTCTCCTTGGCTACTTTCACAGCTTTCCCTCTACATATTATACACTTTCCACAATGCAATAAGTTACATTTATTATAAAATAGAAGAAAAAGAACAACAACAAAAGCCTAAAATCTTTGGGGCTATTAATTTCTAAGATTATTTCAAGCAGTAAAGTTTTTTTTAATAAAAAAGAAAGTTTAAGGTTTCATCATCCAAATGCCACTTATCTAAAACACCTGGAAATGATTTCAAAGTGTTCAAAGTCACTATTCTAATCGGCATTACTTCCAACCTAACCATTACTGGCCTTTGAAATATAGTAGCTGAAGGCATACTGGACAGATCAAATACTACAGATAAAAGCACTGTGAAAAGCACATAGTACTGTGAAAACATGAGGCAGTGGCATTAAAAATGGACTTGGACACAAAATCCCAAGCTCACTCATTTCAGTGACTCTATAATGCTCAGATGAGGGCAGACAAAAGAGTGAGACTTTAATCCAGATCCAGTTCAGCATCTGATAGGGATCATTTTGGGCCAGTCAACTTTAATCAAGTTACACTCCTTCCTTATACAATTAGAAATCAACTGAGGTTTGGTCAAGGGCCACAGTTTTTCACTTGAGGTCATCATTCTTACTTTCGTAGAGGACATTTGGGAATTATGTGATCCAATTTGAACACAACTTCTCAAGAGCTGCATGTGGTCTTTAAGACAAAGAAGAACTTTACATTTGTGGCTGAGTCAAAATCTCTGCCTGTCACCAATTAATTGGTGATAACTAACCACAATAACAATGGAAGTGGAACATAAATCAGCAGAAATCTTAGACTCTAAAACACAGGTTAACTGAATGAAATTTAGTTTCACTCTCATCAATCATATGTAGCCAAGAATATGGAAGAAAAGAATTGCTGAAGATACTGACAACTAATGCAAACTTAAAAAAAAAAAAAAATCTATTGAGGTGAGGCAGACCACATCTAAAAGTAATAAATACACTAAGTAATACTAGGTGTTTTGAAGATGTATGGAATTTACTGAAATAATCGAATGCATGCAGATAAACCTTTCTTTTTTAGCAATAATGTGAGAATGATTCAGAGATAGTCAATAACCACCCTGGTCATATCTTACTGCTTTGTGCTTGACTAACATTTTTTAATATCTTTACCTTACTTGAGTTTCACAACAGGATGAGCTGGAAAGCCCCTGTGCATTGATAAAGGTATTAGCAGCGGTAATGAATTTGAAAAGTGGAGGGAAAGAATGTGATAAACTGCCCAAGGGCAGAGATTACACACTCACAGGACACAGTTCTTGACACCGTGAGCAAGAGCTCAAAACCTGAGCAAGAGCTCAAAACCTATCTGCTGAACTGACCAAATGGATAATTCACCCTACACCATTGTTTAAAATGAAGGAAAAAGAAAAAACAAGTGAACGCGCAAGGGAGGGTCTACAGTAGCTTGTTACCAATTCATGTCAGAGGGGTGGCCACAGAGATGAGGAAACCTCATTTGACTCTGACATTTCCACTATGGTCTGGAGTTTTGCAATAAACTTGAATTACTTTTGAAATTCATATGAGTGAAATAAAAATAAAAATATATCAGATAAATTTGACAACAAGGGATTGGTATTAATTTTAAAACAAAACTTTCATATTAGATACTTCTGTTTCAAAAAAAGAAAAGAATATCTTGTGATTGTGTTATGGTTTGTGAGTACTAGATCCTAAAAACAGACCGTGAATCTAAGGATCAAATTTGCTCAACAGAAGCCGTGTTGGAGAAACAAACTTAGATTCAACTAACACTTATTGAGCACCATAAGATGATAGATACAGTGCTAAGTGGTTATTTAGTAGCATAGGACTTATAAAATACTGGTGTTCCCCTTATCTTTAGCTTTCCTTATATATCAACTTATATCCATTTCCAGCTTTGCAAATAAGCAAACCCTATACTTTGAACGCAAAGTCAAAGATAACTATAGTTTCTAGCTATCAAAGGCATTTATTCATTAGAGTCTGTAGCATTACTACACTTAACAACAGTTAACTTGTCCTTATTTTGCCTAGCTTTGGAGGCAATTACCTGACGTAAAATTTGGCAAGTAAAAAGACTCACTTTACTAGGCATTATAAGTGGCCTATCAGAGTACACACCATATTTTGTAACTCAAATTCTACCAAAGGTCATTCTGCCTTCTCCTGGCTTCTAATTGATTGGTACTGAATACACCTAGTTTTCTATGACCATGCCTACCTCAAATGAAGAGGACAAACTTACTATGCAGAAATACACACAGCTCAGTCAAGTGAATGTACTCATAAAATCTCTAACTGCCACCAGGCCTTCTTCACATGTTCTTTAAAATACTACTCCATTTGGTCCATCTCACCCAGCTTGAGGTCCTCACTCTTCTTGCTCCAGGACATGGTGCAGGCGCAGCCTTGGAGGTGGCCACTGTAACCAAACCCGGCTGCTCTCTGCCTGACTCCTCAGCATGGGAACACTTTCCCTTCAGACTCAGCAGCAGCGTGATTCTAGAGAAAGATGTCTAACTGAAAAGGCGTTCACTGAACACTCACTTTGGAGTCCTGAGATAACAAAACAAGATAACATGAGTATCACTGGGAACAGTGGTTGACCACTGAAATTCCAGCAACGTGGGAGGCGGAGGCCAGAGGATCGCAGGTTTGAGGCCAGAAGCAGCCTGTGTAACTTAGTGAGACCCTGTCTCAAGTTGAAAAATAAAAGTTAAAAGAGGCCTGGGGACGCAGCTCAGTGGTAGAATGCTCGCAAAGCATGCATGAGGCCTGGGTTCAACTCCCAAGTATTGGGGGAAAAAAAAAAAGATAATAGTTGTTGTTTTGTTGTTAGATGTCAATAGCAACCTTCATAGGGTTTTTCAGTGGCTGATTGGGGATTGCTCTGGGAGTGGACTGCCACATCCTCCTCCCATTTTTGTGGAACTCGGGATCAAACTCAGTTCCTCAAAGAGTACAAAGCAGCACCCTACCAACTGAGCTAAACGCCACCCCCAAAGAAAACAGCAGTCTCATCTAAAGTTGGGCTTCACTGGCCATGATGCTGGGCAAATTGGATTCTCAGCCCAAGCTCAAGTGCAAGGCCCGTCCTTTCTCCTGCTGGCTCCTACACAGCTCTGGGCTAGAGCAAACCTCACCCTGAGAAAGCCAAAAGGCTTCCTAAGACCCATTCCCTAAGTATTTCTTGAGCACTTACTTTTATTCAAGGACATTACTAGACACTATCAAGGATACAAAAACAAATCAGGTGTCATTCTCTAAGAATTTATACAATCTAAGTCTGCAATGCTGAGGTTTAGCTTAGTTGGTAGAGTGCTTCCTTTGCATGCTCTGAGGCCCTGGGTTCCATCTCCAGGTCCACAAAAATGGGAAAAGGGCCTGGCAGCCCACTCTCAAAAACAATTAGTCATCAAAAACCCTATGAATAGCAGAGAACCACTGACATAGTGCCAGGCATGACACAGCGACAGGGAGTGTTTCATTCTGTTGTGCATAGGGTAGCTCTGAGTTGGTCCTGACTCAACAACACAAAGTCTTAAATTGGTGGGATGCAAAGGATAACATTTTAGTGTTGACTTATGTTTAAAGAATGATCTGAAATATCTGAAAGGCAGCTATTAATAGAAATAAAAATAGGAAATGCCTTCCAAAACATTAGAGAATTTTTAAAATACAGAAAAGTATGGTCAAAAATGTGCTTGAGGCATTAAAAATAAGAAAAATATATCAGTCATAACAAGGACCACGTAGAATTCATCATCCAAACTAGGATTTTCAAGAGAGAAAGAGGCACTATTAATAACTTCTCCAAGACAACAGCCATAAGCCAGGATATCCGGAGCCAGCCGGTTTACTGAGAAAGGGATGGAGTGAATGAGTGCATGTGCTCAGCTTCCTCTCCTCTTCCCATATCCTGTTTTTAGAATCTAAAGATCTGAAGAAAATGGAAAACTAAATAATACACAAAAATTCCTATGATCTACATGAAGAACAAAGGTACAGAGTTGCTGTATTTTTAAATATGTTTATATTTGGTCATGATTTTGTGAGTTTCAGAAATATATCATTTAGAATTCAGTATCATTCAAAGTATAATAGTGTGGGTATACTGTCACCTTCTACCTGTTTTTTTTTTAAAGAAAAATTTATATTTTAGCCTAAGTTTAACAAATCTAGTTTCAGCTATACATGTTTTAAAATCCACAAGGGGAACCTTTTCAAATTTCTTATCCAAAAATCCTGTAAATGTATTAGGGAATCATGTAAATATCAGGCTTTAGTGAGCCAAACTCAAATCCAGAAAACACTGCAAGTCCCTCTAAAGAAAGACTGTGAAGAACCTGGGGAGGCCAACTGAGACTCTGTGCTGTGGACAAAGCCAGGGCACCTTGCGCCCACGCCTGTCTGAGTGACTCGGAAGCATGTGATCCCGCATGCTGCCTCGGCCTCTACTCCAAGATCTAACTCTACACTGATGTGGGCTTCTGGGGAAACTGCTTCCTGCTGAACACACTGAACATCACAGAAAACAAAGATGCAAACCAGAAGCATGGCCTGGTAATCCGAATTTCCTAATCCGCTCGCCCTCCAGTCACTCTTTCTGACTTCTTGCACCTCAAGTTTCCCAGTGAAGAAAATCTAGACTCTGTGCTCTAGAGGCTGGAAGCCAGCAAACTCATGAGTGACTGTAGGAACACCTCCTGCCACCTCCACAGGCTTCCAGCACATACCTGAAGGGTAGAGCACGTATCCATTTGTTCCCTCGCACCCACACCTGAATGTGCACCCTGGTAAGGGGCACCCATGGGCATCAAGCCTGGGCTCACTGTCACAAGAATGACGGCCCTTGCCCCAGGCACTCAGAGACACCACCTGAAAACACAACAATGCCAGGGAACAAGCGCTCTCCGAGAAAGGCACTAAAGGAAGGCAGGAGCCCAAAGGCAGGCAGAAGCCAGAGGCCTTTGAAAAGGGCAGCTGGGGCGCTGCAGTGACAAGGCCCCATCTGAACTGGGGCTGGAGCTCACCAAGCAGGAAAGGGGGAAGGCATGAGGCACACTGACATCACAGGGACAGAGTGAGATGGCAATTATGGTGTGCTTAGATGTGCTGACACAGCAGGGCGAAGCAGGCAGGCAAGCAAGGGGACCTTTCCAACTTGAGTGAACCAACAAACCTTATATTGCCAGCTTTCTCTCTTCCTTTTGAGGAACCCTGCTCTTCTTCCTCTTGTGCTTTCCACTAGTTTTCTTCCTTGGAAAGAAAAAGCCTGGGTTCCAGGCTCCACTCTCCCTACCAGGCTGCTCAAGCACAGAGAGGACCCAGACCCTCCAGGAGTCACAGATTCCTTATCTATAGGAACTGTGACACATGAAAGGCCTAAATATCAGTACAGTGTATTTTCATTTTTAGAGTTACAAGTGAGGAGAATTAACAACAGAAGTAACTAAAGTAATCTCAGCTATCCAACTGTGCAGACCCCAAAATCATAGCTAATAAAGGATGACGGGGATGGTATCCTTTGTTAAGTCAAAATTCTCCCCATTTCTGTTTCTTTATCTGTAAAATGAAGATGATAAACTTATTGTTACAATTTGTTGTGAGGCTTAACCAAGAAAAGAAAACAAAAGTCACTCACTGAAGACCTGGCATGCAGTAGGTGCAAATATGGTTAAATATGGTTCCATTCATCTTTCAAGTACATTACTGAATGTGGCAGTTCTAACAGTATCAGTTAAATTATGAAACTGATTATATAAAATGCTTAGAAAATGAAAATTTATTAGTCATTTTTGAAAAGCAGAAGGCTTGTGGCTTTGAAGAAAACCTTGTAAGAAAAGTCTACTATTTGCTGCTTCTGTTAAGACTTAAAATATTCTTCTTTCTACCCCAGCACCTCCCCTAGGGGACAGGAGATTTACCTTTGATTTCTAAAGCCTATCTGATTTCTTCCAGCCATTAAAGATTCAAATAACACAACGAATTTAGATACAACAGTGAAGGCATAACACACTGGACTTGAATTCTGCACTTGATTCAACAGACCCAAATCCTTTGAAATGCAATCATCAGTGCAATTATGTGCTGAACTGCTGCATATTAACACACAGACGTGTGGGAAGCATAAAACAAAACGCAAGACAATGTGCTCCCACTCACACGGGAGACCGCGGTAGCAGTGATATTTTATATTCCGCTTCATTCCCACTAAGCAGCATGTATTTTCATAGTAATGCTTTCCCAACCAGAAACAACTGAAGGAATCCTAACTCATTTCCCAGGATGAAGAGGAAATCAAAGGGAAAAAAAAATATACAACTGAAACAATGCCTTTAGTATTTGGAAGACAGATGTGGAGGGAAAGAGAGAGAAAAAAGGCCAAAATAAATTTAAATGACTCTTTTAAAATCATTCTTTTGGTTCAAACAGCAAGCTAAACTAATTTCAACTTCTATATCAATGACTCAGTCATAACTAGGCATCCAGTAATAAAAAAAAAAAATGCTTGCCTGCTGTGTGCTGGTTCTGGGCTGGCAAGGGCTATAATTTATAGTATCTATCCTGAGGAATCACAGATTGTGTTCACAAAACTTCAGCCCAGGGAAACTGCAAAGTGCCTGGGCACTCACATGCCCCTCACAACAGCCTATTACGACCATACATGGAGGTAGAGGCCACGTTTCTCACATGTGGCTACTGTGTGCAGCACTTGCTCCAGCCATGCTCAAAAAACTGCAGTCTTTGTTCCAGGTTCAGGAATCTGATGACAATTTGTGGGGAAGGCTGCCCCCTTCTGTCAACGCGGGGCAACTGCTGGCCTTGACAGAGCTGGAACAGGCTGCGGATGCCTTTTGTCAGGCACCGAAAGATTCAGAGAGCAGCGTTAGCACAGATTAAAAAATAAATTGCCCCAAATCAAGGCTAGCCTAAATGAGGATTATCTCTTGGACTTTCAGATTATGTGTCAGTGCTTCTGTCTTGGTTCAAGTCCAAGAAAGCTGCTCTGGACTTCTCTGGAGTCACAGCCATATGCAATTGGTCTTTATACAACCAATCAGGATGAGGACTGCTTGTTTTAAAGCTTTTGTTTGTGAGAGGAAATCTCTGGAAGGATGGAATGCACGTAAATCAAATGGCTTCTGCCTCCTGAAGGTCACCTAAGGTAATCCACAGACTGGACTATTACTATTGTTAGATGCCATCGAGTCAGGCCTGACTCACAAAAACCCTACAGAACGAAATGATCCCCAACACTGTGCCATGCCCGGCACTGTTGTCAGTGCTTCTCTGCTACTCATAGGATTTCCGATGGAAGACTGTTTTGGATTGTATCAAGAGTAGCCTGCCAGGTCCTTCTCCCACTTTTGAGGTGCTGGGGATCAAAGCTACGGCTTCAGAGAGGGCAGAGTGGCACTCTACCAACTGAGCTAAACCCCAGCCCCAAAGATTAGAGGGGAAGGCAAAGAAGGCACTGAACACAGGAAAGCAGCTAAAAAGAGGGGGGAAGCTCAAGACACAGCAGGGGAGAAGGTGGGGAAGGTTCATGGACAGCCAACTACAGAAGGAAAAATCACAGGAGGTATGTGACTCGGCCTTATTCTGTATGGGTACAGACTTGGCTCTGGAAATTTTCACATAGGAGAGATCTGCCAGAGACCCCACGGTGGGAAAGCCAGAGTTGTCTGTCTTACTGGAGGCTACCTTACTGGCTGGGGGGCTGGGATCAAAACTGTGAAGGGTCTATAAATAATTCATAAGATTAAGTACCCCGTATGAAAAAAATCTAACCTAACAAGCAGAATAGAACCAAACACAATATAGTAAGCACAAAATAAATATACGTAAGTAAGTGATTAGGCTATAATAGTAAGTAAACAAAGGTTCATCTTTTCGGAGCAATCACTAGATCACCACATGTAAAAAACTGGATTTCTTTTAAGAGACTTTAGTTTCTAAGAAAGAAAGGTCAATGATAGTTTATATCCTTTCTCTCCCCCTCAAATTCCTCTACCCCAAATCTCAAGTCCACAGACAGGTAAAACTTATGGAAAGGCCGTGTAAACATAGGAAAAGGTCTCATCCAAATGCCAGACACTCCGGAAAATGCAACTAGATTAAAGGCCACCCAGGTATTCTAGAATTAGTTTATGCCACTGAGACAGAAGTTGGGCTTTCCCGAAGTTAGAAGTAAGGGATCCTGGGCTTCATAAATAACCTGCAGTAAGAAGGCAAAGGGCAGTTGTCTGTCTCGGGGAAGCTCCTTGGAAGAAACAATCTGGGCTGCTGCCAGATGGCTCAACTTGAGATCGCCAGCCTGTGGCTCCCAAAAAGGGCTTCTCCTCCAAAGAGACCAGTGCCATGATAATCTTAGAGTATAACATTATTTACTTGGTAATGACAAAATTAAGAGACCAGAGCAACACAGTGCTGGGTGTAAGCTGCAGCCCCTTCTTTACCTGTCACAAGAAATGGCTCAATATTATGAGCTGTCAAGTCTTCCCAAATGAACTTACCCATGCACACATGGAATTATTTCCTGCCACAAAAACACGCTGTTGTTATTGTTATATGCCGTTGAGTCGGGTCTGACTCATGGCAACCCTATATACAACAGAACGAAACACTCCCCAATACTGTGCCATGCCCAGCACTATGTCAGTGCTTCTCTGCTATGCATAGGGTCATTGGTCTCACAAAATCCTATCATGCAATCTCCAGCATCCTTTCTGTCACCAAGGCCGTATTTTCCAACTACTGAGCCACCTTTGTTTCCAACTTTTGCATTCCAGTCACCAGTAATTATCAGTACCTCCTGACTGCATGTTAAATCTATGTCAGATTGCTGAAGTCAGTAATAATCTTCCCTCTCTTCATTTGTAGCCTTAAGGGTAGGTGTGTAAATCTGAATAATAGTCATATTAACTGGCCATCCTTGTAGGCATATGGATATCATTCTATCACTGATAGCACTGTACTTCAGGGCAGATATTGAGATGATGTTTTTGGTACTGAATGCAACCTCTTTTCTCTTTAGTCATTCCTGCCATAGTAGACCATATGATTATCTGATTAAAAATGGCCCATGCCAGTCCATTTTAGATCACTGATGCCTAGAACATCAGTGTTCATGCATTCTGACGATTCCTAATTTTCCTAGATTCATACTACGTACATTCCACGTTCCAATTAGTAATGGATATTTACAGCTATTCCTTCTCATTTTGAGTCATGCCACATCAGCAAATGGAGGTCCCCCAAGCTTTATTTCATTCCCATCATTAAGGTAGACTCTACTTCAAGGAGGCAACTCTTTCCCAGTTGTCTTTTGGGTATCTTCTAACCTTGGGGGCTCATTTTCCAGCACTAAATCTGACAGTGTTTCTCTGCTATTCATTGGGTTTTCCATGGTTTTGGAAGTAGGTTAGCCATGTCCTTCTCCCTAGTCTGTCTTAGTCTGGAAGCTCAGCTAAAACCTGTCCACCATGGGTGACCCTGCTGGTATCTGTACTACCAGTAGCATAACTTTCAGCATCACAGCAATATGAAAGCCCCCAGAGTATGACAAAGTGCTGAAAAGTAAAGATGTCACATTGAACACAAAGGTGTGCCTGACTCATGCCATGGCATTTTCAGTCACATCATACAGTTGTGAAAGCTGGACATTGAATAAGGGAGACAGGAGAAAAATTTATGCTTTGGAATTATGGTGTTGGAGATGAATATTGAATATACCATGGACTGCCAAAAAAACCAACAGGTCTGTCCTAGAAGAAGAGCAACCAGAGTGGTCCTTGGAAGCTAGGATGGCTAGACTATGTCTGACATATTTTGGACATGTCAGAAGGGACCAATCCCTGGAGAAGGAAATCCTGTTTGGAAGAGTGGTGGGTTAATGAAAACAATAAAGATCCTCAACTAGATGGATTGACACAGTGTTTTCAACAATGGGATTAAACATATAAAAGATCATTAGCCTGGCACAGAATTGGGTAGTGTTTCGTTCTGTTGTACATAGGTTTGCTATGGGTAGGACCCAACTTGACAGCACCTAACAACAACAACATTCATAGGGTTTTCAATGGTTGACTGTTTCGGGATTATTTCGTGAGTGGACTGCCAGGTCCTTCTCCCAATTTTTGCGGTGCTGGGGATTGAACCCAGGGCCTCAGAGCATGCAGAGGAAGCACTCTACCAACTGAGCTAACTACAGAAACATATGTATGCATAAATGTGTGTGTATACATAGATAAAAATCTGGAAGAATATATATTATACTAATAACACCTGTAGTAATAGAATCTGGGAAAGCAACTTGGACAGATTGTTCTCTATTACTGAGCTTTACAAAACAATGTGATCATAACTCAGTTGTAAATAAAATGTCTTGACATAAGACATTTAATATATTTTTGTTGTTGTTAGGTGCCCTCTAGTGGGATCCCACTCATAGTGACCCTACGTAAAACAGAATGAAACACTACCTGACACTATGCCATGCCTAGCACTATTGTCAGGGCTTCTCTGCAGGCTGGAGTTTAGCTCAGTTGGTAGAGTGCCGCTCTGCATACTTTGAGGCCCTGGGTTTGATCCCCAGCACTGCAAAAAATGAGAGAAGGACCTGGTAGCCCACTCCTGAAACAACGGGCCACTGAAAACCCTAAAGAACTGACAAAGTGTCGGGCATGGCATAGTGTCGGGGAGTCTTTCATTCTGTTGTACACAGGGAAGCTATGAGATGGACACGACTCGGTAACACCTAATAACAATAATAACCTCTGATATTTGTAGGGTATTCAATTACTGACTGTTTCAGGAGTAAGCTGTCAGCTCCTCTCAAAAGCTTATAGTACCCAGTGTTCCCAGGCAGTCCCCCATCCAAATACTAACCAGGCCCGATCCTGCTTAGCTTCCAAGATTTGACAGGATCAGATATCAGGGTGGTATAGCCATCGGCATTTAATGCACTAGAAGTGAGAAAATTTCAAGCTCATACACAAGAATAAATGTACAAGAGTAGCCCCAAAACTATCAGAATAGTGATAAACCAGAGTAAAAAATATATTCAAATATCAAAATCAAACAACAGAGACTGGCACACTCCTTTCCTTCCTCCCCTTCTTCCCATGGTGCTAAAGATCAAACCCAGGCCGGCATCTTTCCAGCTATGGAAAGGTGATACTGGCAAACGCGGTAGAGAAGCAGTGAGGAGGGGAACAGGGGCTAACTTCAGAAACGGCACTGGGATAGCAGCTGTGTATCTGGAAAACAGCAGTCTAAAGGAGCTTCTGTGTTACCTGGTCTGTGTCCTCGAAGAGCCTAGGCAAGCTCATGAGAGTTCTGTAACATAAAGCATTCAAGGAATAGGGAGCAAGTGTTATTAGTCACAGAAACACAGTGCCCCCACTCCCCAGAAAGGAAAGAGAATCTCCATCCAAAAAGGGAATCCAGTACTCCTGGCACTGTAGATCAGACAGGCAACAAACACTAAGTACTCACAAAATGGGGCTCCTGGAACATGGTGCCATAGCGCCCATGGGTGGAAGAGACATAGGTGCAAACAGCCAGAGCCATTGGACGTTTGCCTCCACCAGGATGGGCTGTGGCACACTCAAGGAGACACAGGATCTGAGTGGGCCCTGGAGCCCCCCTAGGTCCCAAACTAACCAATGAACACTCTGGTGTGCTGCCAACCTGGCTGGAAGAGCTTCAAGTCATAGCTGGGTACCCCTGACACGTGGATTTCCCACGCGGCCTAGCCTCAGCTGGGGCTCTGTGAGTCGTGGCTGGAACCTTTAAGCCTGAAGGATCGGCAGGGATTGTTATGTGGAGAAAGAACTACACACACAGCTAAGTGCTGGCACCAATCCTGAGGTCAGGATGGTTCAGTGAGCAGAGGACTGCGACGGTCTGTAGAACATTCCCAAAGAAGAACCACCCCACAGGTGTACTGAGAGGAAAGGAGGGTGCACCCCCCTCTGCAAACTGAGCTGCAACTACTGAGAGGTGGACTCACTAAGAAGGACTTGGGGGACAGACAGCTAGGTGAGACCAATCAGTGTTACCTGGTGCTGCTTTGTGTTTTTCTATTTTTTATTTTTGTTTGTTTGAAAAGCTTTTTTTCTTATTTAAGAATTTTTTTCCTCTTCCTTTCTCTCTTTAAACTTTATTATTTTTCTTCATTCCTCTCATTAATCAAAATTTAAACCATTTTCCCATTTCGGTTATCCCAGTCAGTGGATCCCCTGTCTATCAGCTTGTGCTGTGGGCCTTGTGTGTTGCTGTGATGCTGGTTTCAGTGGCACTTCCCCCAAGCATACCCCTTGGGAAGATTCAGACTGTCTAAGCGCAGCCTGTGGTTCCACCCCACCTGGCCCTGGCCCTCTCCTGAGGCTCCTCTCGTATCTACATGTCTATAATGCTTGCTGGACTCTAAACCTCCACCTCTTCTTAGAACCTCATTTCAGTCCTCCTTGCTCTAAGCACTGGTGAATGATTTGCTGGCAAGGGCTCACATGGATTCTTCACATGGTGACTGTTCCAGAATCTCGCGCCATCCCAAACCCTCCTCATTCCTTTAGATGCCCATGCTTTCTGCATTGTTGAGCTGGGAGAGTTCACTACATCTTTCATCTCTCCCCTCTGACAACCTCTTTCTCATTCTTTCAAGCAAGTCTAATCAACTCCAACACACACAAACACACACACTCCCCCTTGACTCAACTATTCCTTCCAACGGTTATTCTACTTCGTTCATTTCTTTAATTAACAAATTTTGGCAAAAACTATTTCAATTGCCTATTGCTTCATTTCTTCTTGTCATCTGTCCTCTACTTTACAAGCATCATTAGAGAGTAAAAGAGGAAGCCACAGGTGTGGAGGTGCACACCTGTAATCCCACCACTGGGGAAGTTGAGGCAGGAGGATTATGAGTTCCAGGCCAGCCTGGGCTACACAGTGAGACCTTGTCCCAAACAAACAAAGAGTGAAAAAGGAATATACCTTGGGCTGGGATTTAGTTCAGTTGGTAGAGCACTGCACTGCAGTCTCTGAGGTCCCAAGTTCAATTCCCAGCACCACAAAAATGGGAGAAGGACCTGGCAATCCACTCCTAAGGCAATCCCGAAACAGCCATAGGAAACCCTATGAGGGTTGCTATGAGTCGGATACCAACTCGATGACACCTAACAACCTAACTTTTGGAGCTAGAGGGGAAGAAAATTCCCACCAAAACATCCTCTGCTCTCATACAACATCTAGACTGGCTTTGAGTTCATGAGTAGACCAACAGTTCTTAGGCAATGAAACAGTATTAATCTACTCAAAAGAAACTATGTAGTCACAGCCAATTACTTCACTCAATGAAACTGAGAATTAACAGACACAACAACCTACACAATAAGGATCTGAGGTGACAGAGGACACATGTGCCTTCTTATAACCTACCCAGTGGTGTCCAGGGCCCCAGAGATCAACAGCTTGTCACATCTGTAATCTGTGAGTGCAGTGTACTTGTTGGAAAGTGTTGAATGAGAATACACATAAAAATGTAAAGACAAACAGAATATTACATACAAAATTCAAGACATTCAGCCAGATGCCCTGGCATATACCTGTAGTTGCACCAACTTGAGAGGCTAAGGCAGGAGAATCTCAAGCTCAAGGCCAGAGGCAGCCTGCAAAATTTGGTGAGCTCCTGCCTCAAAATAACAAAAACAATTTAAATAAAAAAGGGGCTGACAGTGGTAGGTCAGTGGCAGAGCATTTGCCTAGCATGTGTGAGGTCCTGCTTGGGTTCAACCCCCAAGTACTGTTAAAAAAAAAAAAAATTAAATTCAGCTAAAGTCATACTAAGTTTCAGGCCATACATAATTTGAGAAAGAACAAATGAATCAACTTTTAGGAATATAAAAATATTTAAAACAATCTATGATAAGGATTTAATAAAGATGCATAAATTAATTTACTAAAGTGGCTGGAATATATGAAGAATTGGTTCTTTAAGGGTAGAAGGAAAGACACACATTAAAACAATCAAGACAGATCAAGAAAAAAGGAAAAAACCCCAAATAATATAGAAATAATAAAGGTTAAATAATTATACAGAGAGGAACACATAAGTATCCCAGCTTTCTTAATACATGCTATTACAGGCTCATGGAGGGTTATTTAACATTTATAAGCTTCAGTATCCCCATCTATAAAATATTTCTTTTCATTGGGCAGGGAATAAATAAGATCATCACTCCCAAATACTTGGGACAGTTTCTAGCACACAATGAGCCCAAATAGATGCTAACTGCTGATGTCATTTTTACAACCAATACATTAATAATAGTCTCCAGGCAAATCAACCAGATAGTCAGTCTTATTATCTATGAGAGCAAAAAAAAAAAAAAAAAAAAAAAAAAAAAAAAAAAAAAAAAAAAAAAAAAAAAAAAAAAAAAAAAAAAAAAAAAAAAAAAAAAAAAAACCTGAAAGGGACAATAACAAAAGAGAACATTATTCAACCACAACCTGATATCAGCCAGGTATTGTTGGTTTCATGGATATTAACATAAAAAAAACTTAAGAACCAGAAAATTCCTATGGCATTTAAACTATCCCACAGAATAGAGAAGACTGAGAACTACCCTAATGTATTACTTCTTTCATGCATACAGTCTAATGCTGACATCTAAACTCCACAGGTAGACAGTAAGAGGGAACTTTTATTTAGTTTACATGCATTTTCAAATGGACTGATATTATGGCTTATATAATACTGAAAGTTACTTTTAATTTTGTTGTCGCTGTTGGAGTGCTGAGGATTGGACCCAGGGTGTTGCACGTGACAAGCAAGCACTCTACCACTGAACTACATCCTCAACCCCGTAAGTTATTTCTAAGAAAGAACTTAAAACTACATATAAGTTCGTGTTAAAGATAAACAGACAAATTTTTATAACACAGAAATCAAGAAAATACAAATAGATTTGCAAATGAGATACAACACACCAAAGAGGAAGAATCGAACTCTTATGCAATAGGTCCAGCTGACTGTACCATTGAACTATTCAAAATCTTTCAAAGAAAAGATAATTCTCACATTAAACACAAATTTTTCTAGAGCTGCATTACCCAACATGGTAGCCACTAGCCACACGTGGTTACTGAGCACTGGAAATATGGCTAGTGCAAGTGATGAAGTGAATCTTACTGCTATTTTATTTTGTTCTACTTAAGTTTAAACAACCAAATGTAACTAGTGGGTACCGATTGTATGGTGCAGCTGTAGAGAGCAAAAAAGGTGTCACATTTTGGTGTTTTCATAACACCAAGAAAATAATGGCCAATTTTATTTATTATATAAGGAAAATCTGGATAAAATGTTAGTAAGTTAAACCTAACATATGAAAAGAATATGCAATGTTCACGTGCTGGAGTTTCTAAGAGTGCAAAGACATCTTAATTAAAAGTTAAATATAATTCAGGATATCAGTTACAAGGAGAAAAACTCTAGCTTTTTCTTCAGTTTTGAGAATACATCAGTAAAATTTAGTATCAATTCCTGATTTTTTTTAAAAGAATATTTTCCTAGCATAATAAGAAACATTGTGAAGCCACAGCCATTATCTAACCCGAGCTAAAACCCTATGGACATTTCCACTGAAGTCAGGAAGGAACCAGACAGAACAGCAGCTACAATATAACCATTATTATTTGCCACATCCTGACCAGCAACATGAAAATAACAAGATAAGAAGTGTGTATTAGATGAAAGGAGAATTCTTAAATCATTATCACCTGTAAAAGGAAAACCTTTCAAGTCAGTTGAAAGCATTGAAACTAAAGGGACTAGTAAAGATTCTCTCCAAGTAGAAATGTGAATAACGGTACATTTAAAAGGAACTCTCTAGCGAGTAAACTTAAAACATGCAAAAGTACCACAATGTCTTAAGAGCAACATACTGCTGCAATTTCCCTTGGAATAAATTAAGTCAACTTTGCTGGTAACGCTTCAAAAGTTTCTCATTCCTAGGTTACCCAACATGAGTATTTTTTCTCCTCTCCCTCCTCCTTCTTCCCTCCTCCCCACTGCCCAGGCCCCTCCACCTGCTCCCCCCACCCTCACACACACACACTTCATTCAATCCACATTGGTTACTGACACTGACTTCCTATTGTCCCAGAAACCAACCATGACAGAACTAAAATCTGTTCAGAAAAAGGCAAATTAATACTTATTATTTTCCTCATGCTGTGAAGAGAGAAATACCATGTTTCCTCTCAGAATATGTTCCTGAACCTTTAAAGGTCTAACCATATGGAAGAGATCTAAAAGAGTATATGAAAAGGCTGAAGATTCGGAATCCGAATTCAATTTCCCCTCACATTTTAATAAGAGCCTGTAACAAAAATTTATTTTTAGAGATTATTTTCAGTAAGGAATTGAACAAAAGGCTATTGTGTGTTAAACATAGTGAGGTCTCTCTGGTCCCATCTATATCAATTTCACAAACATCAGGTTGGAATTAAATGATTTTAAACTTAAACCAACTAATTCCAGACCACAAAATCTATCCCATACTTATCAGTACATGTAAGTCTCTACGTGTGTTATAGCTGAGTTCAATTGTGAAATCTGCATTTATCAAGTGCCAATAAAAGAATTTTCTTAACATTTTGACTACCTAAACACTGAATTGTCCAAGAATGCCATATAATGTTTTCATTTCCTTTTACAACAAAATTTTTTTCATCTGTACTTGATACATTTACTGACATCATTTCTGATGAAAAGCATGTGGGTATCAGTCATATTACTGAACTATTTTCTTGTTAAACAGGAATTATGACCTTTTCTCTCAGTTAACAAAATTAAAAAGATACTTCACAGCCCTGCCCTGATCACTAGGAATACCTCCTTCTTAATTTGTGATACGTGTCCTGCAATGGGCCTGAAGAAATGGAAAAGCAAGTAAGAAATAATCTGCAATCAGTAGTGTGGTTGCTCCAAAACATGTCCACAAATTCTTGGACAGGCCTTCCATCACAAAAGGTGGTGTTAATTCTGTCTCTTTGAACACGGGCCCGTTTTAGTTCTAACTAGTAGAATCTGGCAGAGTGAAGCAGAAGATCATAAGGATGATACAGCTTCCTCTTGGCTTTCCCTAGCTGGATACCCACCAGTATACTATTTCAGCACATACAAGGTTCATTCAACCCACACTGGTTACAGACAGTGACTTCCTAGTGGCTCAGAAAGCAACCATGGGAGAAGTAAAATCCGTTCAGAAAAAGGCTAATTAATATTTATTATTTTCCTTATGCTGTGAGAGAGAAACACTGTGTTTCCTTTCAGAATATGTTCCTAAATTTCAACCTTCATGTTCCTTAATCTTACCTTTTCCATTTCAAACTTAACTGAAAAGATAAATGTGTTTCAAACAAGCAAGCAAACAAACAAAAACAATGCTGATGTGCCTGGTCTCAGTCAACTCCCCCACCACTGGGACCCCAGCATGCATTGCCCCTGGTGACCAGTCAGTCTTCCCCTGGGCTCTTCATCTCCTAAGCAAGACTCCCTGGCTTCCTTTTTTATCCTTTCTCAAACCTATGGTTACCTTTGAAAAACTGCTTTTACCACTCTGGAGATGAAACTATTCCTATTCCTAACATATGCTCCCTGTTTTTCATCAAAGAACAAGTGAAATTTGCCTGAAAAACACTATTCGATGATTCTGAGGCTGGGAACTAGCTCAGATGTGTTCATGTAGCCATTCGAATGGGTGATCAGTCCAACCAAGTAGCCATGTCAAAGCATTTGCTGCTTTTTCTAATAAACACTAGAGGAAAAATGTCATTATTGAAATAAAGTTTTAAGAAAAACAAGCCTCAAAAGTTAAAAGCTTAGGAGGGACCTTGGAGATGGTCCTGTTTAGGATTTTTCCTTTTGCCGCTGAGATACTGACAAAACCCACAGAAAGTTTTCACGATCTAAATACTAAGAATTTTCACATTATTCCCTTCTGACTGGGGTGCCAACATGCCATAACATAATGGCAACTTTGAAGTTCCATCTGTATTTCATACACTTCTGTCAGTAGATTATAAAACATATTTACACAATGTTATTTAATGTTTTCTCCTTAAAGTTTAGGATAAATGATAAATCTAACAGTTACGATAAATACGATAAAAAAATTCCTGGGAATTCTTAGAAAAAAATTAAAAGTGGTTGTTCTGTTTCTAACATAAGAAATGTTAGTAACATTATGCTGGTCTGAATCATTTGAGAGCAAGGTTATGCAAGTGACATCAGGCCATACAACTAGCTACTGGCTAGTCTATGACCACAATTTTGGTATACTCATGATATGCATTCATGCAAGAGGATCAGTTAGATTTGGATTAATTCAAAGAAAACGATTACCATATGTCTGAATTCAAAAAGCTCCAATCAAATGTCTAGCTGGGCCCAAACTCCTTCCTTGTTACACACACAGTCTCCTGGCTAGCTTTCTTGTTAATATGAAGAAACAGAGCCGTAATGGAGGGGCCTCAGGAATCACCAGGTGACTGTGAGGAGGATGTGGTTGATGGTATGGACTCGACATCTGAAATCCATTCATAACCCCAATATCTCTTGCCTTAACTGTAGGCTACCGCTAGGGGTGGCCACATGACAAAACTGCAAATCTAAGAATGCATACAGAAGTCATTAGAGGGGGCATTTCTTCCCAAATAAAAGCATTACTCCCATTAGAAGGCCTTGATCTTGTGCCCTCTTCCAGGGAGGAATGTGGACATGGTTTTTGGAGATACAGGAATGGGGACAAATCCCACATGCTGAAGTTTGCAAAACAGGCAGAGAGAGAAGGAAGCTGGCTCTGTGAGACACAGGAGAGACAGCACAACAGTGCTGGGCTTCCCATCCGGGCTCCCGAGTAAGTGAAGCTGAAGACTTTGCCATTCATTTTCTGCTTACCTACCATTAAATATAACCCTACCCCTTATATGAAATAAATCTGACTTTTACTTCTCAACCCACTTCAGCCCAAAGTGGCATGTCCACCTGGCTATTCTCATATGGGTAGACTTGATTAAAAAAAGCTTTGTCACCTTTAGCCTAGCTCCTACCGCCTCCCCAGAACTTTTTATTAAAAAGTTCCCAGAACTTTTTAAAAAACAAATAAAGGAGAGAGGTATGTGTCATTTTCTCTAAGAATAAATGAACAGTTTTAGCTTATAATAGGTCTCCTTACAGCCAATGACACACCTAAAGCTGTCTTGAGAAGTACATGAGAAACAGTTTCCATTCTTATATTAACACTTAACCTCAACCCTACACAATATCTAGAAATCCAGCAACAGAAAGAACAAAATTAGAAATGAATGCATGCTATGTTTCTATAACCACTGTTGTTGTTGTTGTTGTTGTTGTTGTTAGGTGTCATCAAGTCAGGTCTGACTCATAGCAACCCTATGTACAACAGAATTAAAGACTATCCAAAACTGGGCCAGGCACACGATCTTTTATATGTTTAAGCCCATTATTGCAGCCACTGTATCAATCCATCTAGTTCAAGTTCTTCCTTTTTTTCATTGACCTGCCAACATCCCAAATGTGATATCCTTCTTCAGGGATTGGTCCCTCCTGACAACATGACCAAAATACATAAGACACAGTCTAGCCATCTTTGCACTTCTTCTAGGCAGTCCATGGTATATTCACTACTTGTCTCTAGCACCATAATTTAAAAGCATCAATTCTTCACTTGTCTTCCATATTCAATGCTCAACTTTCACAAGCATATGATGCAATCAACTGCATAAGTTAGGTGCACTTTTGTCTTTAATATGACCTCTTTACATTTAACACTTTATCATTTTTCTTCCTTTTTTGTGGGACTTGAGGGTTTAACCCAGGGTCTCATGCATGCTTTTGCAAGTGCTTTACCACTGAGCCACATTCCCAGCCCATTTTTCACTCTTTTGAGACAGGGTCTTGCTAAGTTGCACAGGTTGCCTCTGGCCTTGAACTAGTGATCCTCCTGAGTCTACCTCCCAACTGGCTGTGATCACAGGTTGCGCCACCATGCTCAACTCCTACTTTTCAACAAATTAAAGAGGTCTTTTGCAATGGCTTTTCCCAATGGAATACACCTTTTGATTTCCTGACTGCTGATTCCATGGGTGTTGACTACAGAACCAAGTAAAGCAAAATCTTGGGCAACTTCCATCTTTTCTCCATCTGCATCATCTGCATAATGCAGACTGTTAATGAGTCTTCTTCCAATCATAATGTTGCATTCTTCCACATAAAGTTCAGCTTCTTGGATTATGTGCTCAGCATAGAGAATGAACAGGTAAGAAGAAAGGATACAGCCTTGACTCACATCTTTCTTGACTTTAAACCAGGCGGTGTTTCTTTGTTCTGCTTGAACTATCTCCTGGCCCATGTACAGATTCCTTGTGAGTATAATTAAGTGCTCTCATATTCCCATTCTTCACAATGTCATCCATAATTTATTGTGATGCACACAAATTTTGCCTTTGCATAGTCAATAAAACATAGACACCTTTCTGGCATTCTCTGTTTTCAGCTAATATCCATCCAACATCAGTAATGATGTCCCTGGTTCCACACCCTCTTCTGAATCTGGCTTGATTTTCCAGCAGCTTTCTGTCTATATACTATTGCAGTCGCTTTTGAATGATCCTCAGCAAAATTTTATATGCGTGTGATATTACTCTATCATTTCCATAATCAGTTGGATCCCCTTTCTTGAGAACAGGCAACATAAATATGAGCCCATAATTAAAGAAGATATTACAAAACCCATCCATTCCACATAACCTTTTCTTTTACTTCGGCATGTTGAGATCTTCCATCTCATGTTCCATTTAAGAAACAAAGTGGACTCAGTCAAAGCAACATCGTAATCTCAGGGAGGGCTTATGAACAGAAGTAGACTGCTTTTCATTTTTCTTCCAATTTTCTTTCTGATAATCATGGCTGTGGCAGCTCATAAAACTGTATCAACCGTTAAAGCTCAGTGGTATCTCCCAAAGGGGTGGAAAAGAATAGGTAACACTGAGAAGAAGCTAGGAATTCAACTAATTTCATGTCCTCGTTTGTTTTTTAATGAATTAAAACATGTAGAAAAGAATGTATCTCCAGAGGAGAGTGGCAAATGCTTTGGCAAATTTATTGGATTAAGGTCAACAAAATCCAGGCAAACAGTTGCTATTCTATATCAATAGCTTAGATTCTTTCTCTAAAACTTTAAGAGAATTCCTAGCCCAAGCAATCACTAAATAAATGAGTCTTCAGCTGACAATGACAATAAAGGTAAGGAATCCAAGAGGACAATGGGATACGGCATTCCACAGCACCCCCTGGTTCCTATGAAGATCCAAGAGAAATTCCTTAATCTGAGCTTTTAGGGCTGCCCTAAGTACCTCAAACAGTGAATTCTGCAGAGCAGGGGGAGGAATCAAACAAGAAGTAAACACTGAGGAGATGAGGAATGATATTTGCAAAAAAACTTAACAGCTGATAATCAGCTACTACTAGTGAAGCAATACTCAGATAATAAAAAGCCTTGGGGAAAATAAAGCAATGAGTTTACCTTTACATCCGAACAGTTTCCAAAAACTTGGAATCAAAGAACATGGAAAATCTTACTCATATGGACTGACTTTAAGGGAGCAGGAATTCCCCTGTTGCTCTCACATAAAATGCACCCCTGCCTACCATAGGACCTTCACCAATAACTTAAATAGTACGTACACATTTGACACAGAGTTACTGCAACTCATCCCAAGTCACTGACTCACATGTTGGTTACTCAAATACACTAAGTTAAAGACTAGAAAAAAAATCAGACTAAAAGAAAAACCAAAGTTATTCCCTTATAAAGGTCACCAAATGCTGAGTGACATGTTAGGTGATCTCTAAGAGTAGAGCAGCCTACTCCAGCATCACCCTACCCAGCACATTTCCTGGAGGAACCTCCTCTAGGTCTTCCAGCTCGCGTCCCATGAGAAGATAGAGGCTCTCCAGCGTGCAGCATGCCATGTGCGGAACTGGGTGAAGGTCGTCCAGTGGGGCCGAGAAGCCTAGTGGGACCTGGGTAAAGAAAAGGGATTGGAGACAAATTAGGAGGCACTGGAAAGCATTAACTTGGACCTACGCAGTTGATTCTAGTCAGCAGTAACAGGTGGTGTAGCCACCGTTCGTTCACGTGAACCTGAAACATGCAAATTGGAAATAGTGTGATAAAAAACAAGTCTCATGTTACAAATAAAATGCGAGATACTAAAACCTCTCAAATATTAAAAGACTGCCTAGGTTCCCACTTAATCGTAAGTTTAAGGCTAAGAAATATAAATGCTGTTGGGAGCTGGCAGCACCATGTTTACTGCCCTGCAGAGCCTCTTGCTGGTAGCATGTGAACCATGGCACACAGCACTCTGGGTGACTACTGTGTTGTTATTGCAATACTCATCACTATTATTGTAACTTGAAATTGCTTTCCTCTTATGATAATGTTCTTAAGCATTCAACATGGGTTGGTTAATAACACATGAAAATAACTAACAAAAATGCCATGAAAAAGGCTAACCCTTGCTATTAGATGTAATACTGTTAATCTGGAAGAGGACATGCACTGAAACATTAGAAACGCCAATGAGAAGACATAGCACACATGTAGCAAAAGGAAACCACAAGGGGAATGGATTTCTGAGCCCGACCCCCATGTCCGATTTATTGTTAAGGAGACACTGTCTGAACGAGTTAATGTCTGAGGGAAGTCTTCAGAAATAAATCCTCCATATTGGCACTTAGAAAGTACTTCAATCAACCAACCAACAAAGCTTTGGTATCCACAGGCCCAAGGCACTGCACTAGTACTAACAAGAGAAAAACAATGTCTCTGATACAACAGATACAAAGACAACGAACATCACAAGGATAGAGTGACAAAAAAGTTGTACAGGCAAATATGTTCAAAAAGGCTCAGAGGAAGGAGGCTCCTGTGTTAAGGTAGACTTGGAAACCTCGTGAAAATGATGGCTTTTCCAGTATGATACATCCAAACGTACATGTTCTGATAAAAATCTCAACTCAGCAGGGTAGCTCTAAAATAGATTGGAAGAAAATTAACAAATTAGGATTGAGTGGGAAGAAACAGAATTATCCAGAGAGAATATGACCACCCAGTTAAAACAAGCTATAGAGGAATTGTAACTACGAAGACAGCAAGGTGGCAAAGACATAATATCAATACACAAACGTTAACAGTATTTCTACACATCAGCAATAGATAGAAAAAAATACATTTTGAACCACTAACTTTTAAAATAATACCAAAATATAAGATAGCTAGGAATAAGTTTATCAAAAGTGATTGAAGATATTCCTGCAGAGAAGTGCTGGCACACTCATCCTAGAGTCTCGATGGCTTGACCCAAGTTGGGAAAGTCCACAGAGCAAGGAAATGCAGGTGGCCTCTAGGAGCTAAGGGCAGCCAACAGTCAGAAAGAGCCTGGGGCCTTCATTCCCATGGGTCCAAAGATATGAATTCTGCCAATCACCTCCATGATTTTGGAAGCAGCTTCTCCCACAGTTAATCCTCCAGCTGAGAATGCAGGCTGGCCACACCTGATAATGGCTGGGGGAGAAGCTGAGGAGACCGGCGAAGCCACGCTCAGATTCCTAACTCATAAACCATTAGACGATTGAAGGTACCCTGGCACAACCTACTAAATTTGTTGTAATCTGTAATATCCTGTAACAGAAAAACAATACAAAGGACAAACACAAAATCTAGGAATTATGTCTAGAGAGAGCAAAAAAAGGATATGAAATACTAAGTACGCTGGAGCCGAACACCATGGCACATGCCAGTAATCCCAGTGACTCTGGAAGCTGAGGCAGGAGGATCAAGAGTTCAAAGCTAGAGGCAGCCTGCGTAACTCAGTGAGATCCTGTCTCAAAATAAAAATTAAAAAAGGGACTGGGGGTGCAGTTCAGTGATGGAGTGCCTGCCTAGCATGCAGGACCCTGGGCACAAACAAAACTGAAATAAATAGTATTGCATTAGGTATTATGGAGCTCTATGAAGTAAGGAGCCATCCATGCTACCAATGCATGTTACATCCTGCCAGAGATGTGTGACATGTAAGTAGCTGACTTCAACCTGTAGTCCCAAGGCACATTATACACATAAAGCAAACAGGAGTGTGAGGGGTTTGTAATGTCCAATAAATTAGTTTTCCACTAAATAATCTATTTTGGGAGAAGGACCCGGCAACCCACTCCCAAAGATCAATCCACCATTGAAAACCCTATGATTAGCAGAGAAGTTGTGACAATAGTGTTTCACTTACTGTATGTAGGGTTATTATGAATCAGACACTGACTCAATGGCACCAAACAACAACAACAACAAATAATAATTTATTACTCATCTGGACAGTTTTGAGAGTACACAAAGAAAATATTAGCAGATACTTCACCAATGAACAACAAACTATCAATTATGTCAAGCCACAATGTTAAGATAATCATGAGTGGGTTTTTAGGTACACCATTATAGCATTTTTCAGTCTCCCATAAAATACAACCCCCACACACCAAGCACTGTGCTTTTGTCCTTCAGGCTGGCAAGGACAACCTAACCACACTCAGTCCTGCAATCTCCAGAGACTCAACTGCTAAAACTCATGGAATAAGCATTCAAGGCAGGAGAAAACCATGGCCCAGACTCTCTTCAGCTGCTTTCTCCCTCTCTCCCTTGCATCAAAACTGCAGACTTCCTGTTTACCCACAGGCAAGCTGCTTCCTGTGTGAGGAGCGGGTGCTTTCTGCTCTTGATGCTTCATGTTGCTGGCTGACAAGGTGCTTCCTGCTGATCCTGACTGGCTACCTGGACCTCCAGCATCTTCACCACCCTATGACCTATTCTTTAACTACAACACACAAAGCATGCGTATTTCCAAAAAAAAGGCTCTGATACAGCTCTTACCTGTGGTCTCCTTTGTGCCCTCTGGCTGCCCATGCACCTGCAGACCCTCCTGACCAGGTTCCATAGACCCGCCTGCCACACGGGTGCCACCTATCACTTACCATACCTTGGGCCTGAGACACTGCATTTCTGACTCTCCAAATTTCTTGAAGATCTGCCACTGCCTTGATTCCGGCATACCTTCCGCTCCTACCAGTTCTTGCCTAGCCACAGGGGATTCCGTGAAGATAAAAGCCTTATATTTAAATAAAGCCTGAAACACTGGTTCACATACCGGTAAGTGAGCCACATGCACTAGATTTTACCAACGCCACACATGAGGAGAGACGGGGATTCACCCAAGTGTGCCTCTCTACCTCCCCACGAAGAGGAAGGTCACCAGTTCCAACAATGGTGGAGTCATGAGACCCTTGAGATAATATGCTAAGCTTGACTTCAACTTCTTACCCGCTGCAAAAACTCCACAGGACTGTACTTGGGCCCCAAGACAAAAATTTTCCTTCCTCTTCGAGCGACACCACTGAAAACACGAGCAAAGGCGATGAATGCCTCTTGGCTGCTTTCCTCCCGGGGCGCGGGGTCAAGGGCCACGCTCTCCCCCTCTGGCACTGCATCACCTGCCAGAAACAAAAGATAAGGAGTGCCAAGGAAGCTCTCGGGAATACTGGATGTGACATATCGGGTCTAGCTTCGTGAAAGTAACACCAAGAACACAAGAACACCGATAAAAAACAAAATTAAAGGGAAACGTTCAGGAACTCAGGGGCAAGTACCCCAAGTCAAGCAAAGATTTAAACACTTGGCACGAAAGCCTGTTAGGAACCCGCACCTCTCAGTTCTCCCTGTGGATCTGTTCCCAGGGCACTCCCATCCTGCGCGGGCTCCAAGGGTGCCTGCTCCTGTGCTGCCGCCAGCTTCTCTGCATGCCTCTGCCTTGCCCGCTCGCGTCTCTGAGCAATTTCATCTTGAGTGAGAGGCCTACGGGATATGACAAATACGTTATCGTCTGGCAACATCCAGCATCCCCGGGTTCATTCAAGAAGGGAATCAGCAAATGCAGATCCAGCTGGATAAGATGATGAGCCCCAGCTCTCTTCTGGGCAGAGGCTTCTCCAAGGCCTCCCTCCCACTACAGCAGCAGGAGAGAGGGCCTGTCAGGCTCTCTCCAACACTGCTACATCCCTAGCAACTGAGCTATGAACTGGCATGCGAGTCCAAGTCCCCAGCTGAAGCCCCAGCACCGTGACAAGGAATCTTTTTCAGATACCCATATTCCTTCTGGAAGAAGCCAAGAGCAGGGAGAAGGAAGGGAATGAGTAACATAATAGATAACAGAGCTCAGGAAACCCCCGAGAGAATCATGCATAAGGCTTCAATGAGAAACTGAGGTTTCTTCCTGAAAAACTGGGGTTCACAAGGAAGGATTCCAGGTCAGGCTGAGTACTGGCAATTCAGCAGGAATAAAAGGTCAAATTAACATTATCAGTCATTATGTCAGAACAAGAGGTACCAGAACAGAAAAGGTGATGTGCAGGCAGGTATCTGTGTTTGCTGGAGGTTAGTATGAGCAACAGGATAGTTGCTGTTGTTGGTAGGGGGTGTCAAGTAGGGCCCGATTCATAGTGACCCTCTGTACAACAGGAGACGCTCCCTGATACTGTGCCATGCCCAGCACTATGTCAGTGCTTCTCTGCTATTCATAGTGCTTCCAATGGCTGATTGTTTCGGGAGTGGGCTGCTGGGTCCTTCTCCCAAACCTACAGCAACACCCGGTGCTCCCAGGCAGTCTCTCACCCAAGTACTAAACAGGCCCGATTCTGCTTAGCTTCCACTAAGAGATCTGACAGGATTGGTTGCCAGGTTGGTATGGCTGAAGGCAAGTGAGGGTAGGGGTGTTGGTAATTAAGCTATTTTTCCTAAAAAGTATCTCTCATTCCTGCCAGGACACAGAGAAGGTACTTAGAGGTTTAATTCTAAAAAAGGGAAACTTTAGCCCTAAGTTGAATAAAAATGGACCTTTTGTTTGGGAGTCTCAGTGGCCCGTGGATAATTCCTTGGACTGGACCCTCTTCCACGTGAACTCACCAGCATGCTCAACTCTAACCCTACCCCAAAAGGGACAGAACCTGAGCATATTTAGCACCACACCCTGGGATTGAGCATCAAGACCCCTGGCTGACCCTCTGCTCCCAGCTCCAGGCTTCAGCTCCCGCAGTTGCACTGCTCTGCCTGGTCCCAGCACCCTGCGCCTCCTTCCTGCATCAGCCCTCAGCTTTGACACGATTCCTGCTTATTCCCTGATCTCTAACCTGACACCAGGGCGACAGCCTCATCTCCACCAAGTCTCTCCCCTTCCCGCTTCTCTCCTCAGCACTGGGATTGGTGTGGAAGGCATTCCGCATGGGCACTGCCCACCTACCTCCTATATGGCCGTGTGCTCTGTAGCGCCCAAACGCCCCTTCCGGCGTTGTTCTTCATGGGGCTAACCTGGAATATGACAGCTTAGAGCACAGATTGCTCAGGGTCACACTCTGCAGATCTTGCCAGCTGGATAAGACTTCCTACCAGGCACAGACACCAATTCTGCCTGCCTCTGAAAATGCAGAGTTCAGCTGAAGAAGCAGGCCCGTCTAGTCAGACCTATCTCACTAGAGATCACAATGTTGGACAAAGCAGAACACAAAAGCCCGAGAGCCTGATCCCAGAATCCAGCCTTGTGAGGTGTCTGTCGCAGAGCAAAACTGCTGGCACTGGAGGGGCAGGCCACCGCAGGGCACAGGCTCCAAACATCAGCCCCTCCAAACACAGGATTCACTCTGTCTCCTCCTGACTGCTGGCCATGGTTATGGTGCCATCCTCAGGAACAGGGAGTGACACATCTTTCCCTCCTCTGAAATCACTTGCACACGGGCCCTTTCCCTCACCCTCCTCTTCCCCGGGAGGATCACTTCAGCAGGTCCTTCAATCAATCCTTCAGCAACTTCCTTCGTTTCTAGTCTTTTGCTAAGAACTCATGAGTATTTGAAAAGTATGAATTAAAATGCAGAACACATTATCACTATTATTATTAGAGTACATAGAAGAACCTATCTATACCAGTTAACAACTGAAGAGAAACAGCCTCTTCTAATTAGCTTATCACTGATTTAGACACTGCACTAATCACTCTACATGTATTACATCACAGTTAGACAACAATTAAATGAAATACACAGTACAGCTAGTATATTCCTATGTTGTTGTTGTTATTGTTAGGTGCTGTCAAGTCGGTATCCAATTCATAATGACCCTCATAGGGTTTTCAATGGCTGACGATTTCAGGATTGCCTTGGGAGTGGATTGCCAGGCCCTTCTCCCATTTTTGCAGTGCTGGGAATTGAATTTGGGACCTCAGAGACTGCAGCACAGCGCTCTACCAAATGAGCTAAATCCCAGCCCATTCCTATGTTATATACAGGAAAATGGAGACTTAGGAAATTTGACTAACCTAACCCCAAGTCACACAGCTATTAAACGGAGGAGCCGTGATTTAAATCTGGATCTGTGTGGCTCCAAACTCTATGTTCACCATCCCCTAGCTCATTATCGCTGCTGGCTACAGTCATACCAAAGACAACCACACCTCCAAGTAGCTGAGATGATGGGGAGCAGGAGACCAAAAGGAAAAGGGGCATCTGATTAGAGGTGGCATCTTGTTATTAAAAATCGGTTCTCAAGGAAGCAAAAGCAACACATGGGCTCAGAAACACAGTGGAACAGAGATTGCCTAGAACTCCACACACAGGTTACCTAACAGATACTTATCACCAGGTGGAAATTCAGTAAACATTTCATGTAACTGTAGCTCAGAACAGCAAAGGCTAAGGCCTAGAATCTAAAAAGGGTAGACAGCTGGATGGCTAGATTTAGTAGGGGATATTGGAAAGTCACAGGATGACTGACAGCAGGTTCTATGGAGTGAAGTGAAAGACCACAGGCTTTAAAGCTGGACAGAACTGGATTCAAATGCTTTTTTCAGCCTCCTTCCGGCTATGTGACCTGGAACACATTATCTATTTTTTTAAAAGTTCCTTAATTTCTTCACAAGTCAAACTGAAACACTAAATACTTCTTCCATTGTAGAGTTTTTGTTAGATATAAGTAGTGTAATCAGTGGTGTCATAGAATATAATAGCTTATTAAATTGTAGTCAGTTATTATCATTAGTTACAAGAGGGAGGCGTAAGATCTGACACCTTGCTAAGTGCTAGATCTTAAGAAATAACGCTTACATGCTTTCACATCACTTAAATGATCCCTACACAGAATCCCCAGAGTAGATGAGGACAGTATAGAGGAGGCATTTCCAAGCAACCACATCAAGTGAATGTTTTTATTCCAGAAACCCAAATCCTACTTCAAATTTTATGAATAGGTAACAGAAGGGGCAGGTTCTATTTCAAGGAATGGCTGAATATGTGGCTTTGACCAATGCTCCCATTGAAAACAAGTAGGCAAGATGAACAAATTAAACAAACACAAACAATGACAGTGAAAAGATCATATACCATGATCAAGTTGGTCTCATTCCAGGGATGCAAGGATGGTTCAACATATGCAAATCAATAAATATAATACAGCATATAAATAGAAACAAGAACAAAAACCACACCCAAAGAGGTGCAAAAAGTGTTTTTGACAAAATTCAACAACCCTTCATGATAAAAACCCCAATAAAAGTAGGAATAGAAGGAACATGCTTCAACATAATGTTGTTGTTGTTAGGTGCCGTCAAGTCGGTATCCGACTCATAGCGACCCTCTGTACAACAGTGGAAACACTATTGTCAGTGCTTCTCTGCTGTTCATAGGGTTTTCAATGGCAGATTGATTTTTTGGAGGGGGTTGCCAGGTCCTTCTCCCAAGCCTACAGCTTCTGGTGTTCCCAGGCGGTCTCCCATCCAGGTACTAACCAGGCGCGACCCTGCTTAGCTTATGATATCTGACGGGATCGGATGCCACAGGGCTACAGCTGCAGGCTTCAACATAATAAAAACCATATAGAGACCATATAAAGACCATAATAAAGACCATATATGACAGATCTATAGCTAACATTGTACTGAATGGGAAAAAAGCAAAGTATTTCCTCTAAAATCTGGAATGAGATAGTGATGTCCAGTATCTCCACTGTTATCGAATATAGTGTTTGAAAAATCAGCTACTGTAATATACCAAGAAAGAGAAATAAAACGGATACAAGCAGGAAAGTAGAACTCAAATGATCTCTATTTGCATATGACATAATCACATTCTACAAGGAAACTCAGATCTCATTAATCCTTTCAGCAAAGCAGCAGGATACAAAATCAACCTACAAAAATCAGTAGCTTTTCTATGTAACAATAATGAACATGCTGAGAAGGAAATCAGGAAAACAATCCTATGCACAATAGCCTCAAAAGTAACAGCAACAAAAACCTAGGAATAAACCTAACCAACAAGGGAAAGATCTCTACAATAAAAACTTTAAAACACTGTAGAAAAAAACCAAAGACAACATTAGAAGATGGAAAGATATTCTAAGACATCTCATGTTCACAGATTGGCAGAATTAATATTGTGAAAATGGTTAAATTATCAAAATCAATCTAGAAACTCAATGCAATATCCACCTAAGCACTAATGGCATTCTTCACAGAACAGAAAAAATAATCCTAAAATTCATATGGAAGCAAAAAAGACCCTCAATACCAAAGCAATCAAGAGCAAAAAAGAATAATGCAGAGGGTGTCACAATACCTGATTTCAAATTATACAACATAGCCACAGTAACAAAAACAGTGTGGTACTTGTACAAAGACAGACACAAAGACCAATGGAATAGAATACAGACCCAGAAATAAACCCATGCAGCTTCCGCCATCTGATTATTGACAAAATTGCTAAAAACATATGTTGGAGAAAAGAAAGCCTCTCCAAAAAACCGTGCTAGGAAAACTGGATATCCACATGTAGAAGACTGAAACTAGATCCCCCTCTCCCTGTACAAAAATCAATTGAAAATGTATCACCCCAGTCAGAAGGGCTAGCATCAACAAACAAAAACAAAGGCTGGTGAGGATGTGGGGGCAGGGAGAAGGAAGGAACCCTCATATACTGTTAGTAGTAATGTAAATTACTACAGTCACTGTGGAAATCAGTACCCAGCCATACAACTCCTGGGTATCTAACGAAGAAGTCCAAGTCAGCGTGCAGCAGAGATACCTGCACACCCATGTCTGCTGCTGCAAGATTCACAAGAGCCCAGCTATGGAACCAGCCCAGGTGCTCATCAACATATGAAAAAGTCTGGTAGAGGTACCCACAAAGAATTTAAAAAATCATGTCATTTGCAGGAAAATGGATGAAACTGGAGATCATCATGTTAAGCAAAATAAGCCAGACTCAGGACAACTGCTGCATGTTTTCTCTCACACGCAGAAACTAGATTTTTTTTAAAAGTCATGAAAGTCATAAGAGGACTATGTGCAAAGAAGAAAAGGACTAGTAGAAGGGAAGAGGGAAGAAAAAAATAACAGAGAGGAATATAATCAAAGTATATGATATGCACGTATGAAAATGTGTTAATGGAAACTATTCTGCATAGTTAATATAGTCTTTAAAAATATTTAATGAAACAATAAAAAAGCAATGATTGGAGGCATCAAGAAGTTACCAATGCACTGAGAATTTGGGGTCAGGATTCAGAAGAGGGAAGGCAAGACTAAAGAGTTTTTTACTTATTCTAGCTTTTCTGTTGAGAGGAATTTGGCAATTCAGAAAAACAAAGTATCTGCAGAGAAATAATGAAGGCCTTCTTTGAAATACTGGAAAGGAGATAAGAATGCCTGCTATCACCGTATCTTCTAAATGATGTGACAGATGTTGAGCTAATACACTAAGAGAAGAAGAAACAAAACTGTCACCATTTGCAGTTGACATAATTACGTGTGGAGAAAATTCAAAGAATATGAATGAAATAGTAGAATAAGTTAATTATTAATAACTGCACTGAGGACCTGAGTTCGATCCCCAGCACTGCATAAATGGGAGAAGGACCTAGCAGTCCACTCCTGAAACAAGAAGCCATTGAAAACTCTATGAGTCGCAGAGAAGCACTGACATAGTGCCAAGTATGGCATAGTGTCGGGAAGTGTTTCGTCTGTTGTACATAGGGTTGCTGTAAGGCAGACTTGACTTGACAGCACTTAACAGTAAGATCAATGTGAATATGATCAAGCTACTTTATATGCATGGATGGAAATGCCAAACTGAAACCCACACTTTGTACAATTAATATAAGCTAATAAAAAAACTCAATGTATAAAATTCAATTACCTTAAATATGAGAAACCAACTGAAAATGGAAGTTTAAAAAATACATTTTAAATTGTATTAAAATTGTAAAGATGTGTAAGTATACTAGATAGTAAACTAAAAATATTACTGAGGTAATTAAAGAAGATCTAAATAAATGGAGAAATATACCTCACCCATAGATGGAAATTCTCGTGGTTTAAAGATGTCAGTCCTCTCCCAAGAGAGCTGTAATTCATCCCAATACCTACTGAAATCTCAGCAGGGTGTATGTGGGGGGTGTGCATGCACATGTGCACATGCGCATGTGCATATGCACACGTACATTGACAAAGTGACCCCAAAACTTAACTGGAAATGCAAAGGGACAAGAATAAACCACCATGAAGATGTAGTAATTAAAATTACTGTAATCAAAATAAGTAAGCAAGTAATTATCATATATTTTTTAATCTAATCTCTACCCTTTCAGCAGTTTTAGGCAGCTACAGAGTCAGATGCGGCTTAGAATTGTGTACAGATTGGACTGGAGTTAAGAGACCAGTCCACACACGACTTGAATCCACACCTGACCTGGGCACAGATTAGATTTGAAAATATATGGATAAATTAAGAAGACAGAGCTATAATAATTCAAATAGCATGATTCTGTCTTAGAGATAGTCAAACAGACCAGTATAACAGAAGAGAAAATCCCCTAAAAGTCCTGTATATATAGAGGTATTTCATTTGCAACAAAAGTAGCATAGTTAAATAGTGAGTAAAGGAGAGTCTTCCATTAGACCAGGGAAAATCTGCTAAGCCTTGTGGGTGCCCATGCATCCCATTTCTTGCTTTACTTTTCTCCTCAGCACATGTCACTATTTAACATATTCTCATCTACACTAAAGGAAAATAATATTCTGCTGTCCCTGGCTTGATATATCTAATATAATAAAGACGAAAATGCTAGCAAATAATATGTATTTCCCCAGACTTAAAGGTATTAAAATTGCATGGAGAAAAAAAGCAAACACAAAACAAATAAAATAGCCAGAAGATGGAAAAGAGCAAGGGAATGATGATGCCCTTACCCAGTTATATTTGCAAACACTGTATTGGGGTGGGGGATATGGCTTGGTGGTAATGTACTTGCCTGAAAGCACCATGTTGTTATACAAAACTAGGATTAAAATTGATACTGGTTAAGTAACAGAAAACAAAAATAAAATCAATAAAATAATCTGATGAAACAGAATTGTATTATCAGAAATGTACTTAAATATGATGAATTTTTAAGAAAAATATTCACAGGAGACGTAATCAATAGTGAAAACACAATACTACTATTCTTCAACAAGGAAATGAAGGATGGATAAGAATTTTAAATGATACATACATGTACCCTCAAGAGTAGATGGGTGCAATGGTGTATGCCTGTAATTGCAGCAACTCAGGAGGCTGAGGCAGAAGGATCTTTTTTTTTTTTTATGTAGTAAATTATTTATTTTTGAATAATACAGAGGCAATCTGATAAAACAGCATGGCAAACTTCATTGTAAAAAACTGGTAATACTGCTAACATCACATCCACTTTTTATCATAGCAGCAAGGTCTTAAATCAATTAAACTATATTTTTTAAACATTATGTAGAACATCATTGTGAGAAATTTTCTAGTATAAGTTTGTATATTCTTCATTTGTTTATGCTCTTTGTATTGTATTGGAGTCTGGGAAATATACCATATCATTAATTGCCCAGACAAGGAAACAGGCAAGACAAATCACCTGTTTGTTCTTCTTTTTTCTTACTTTCTCCCTCTCACATTTCTCCTGAGGCAGAAGGATCTTGAGATCCAAGTCAGAGGCAGTCTGCACAACTTAACAAGACCTTGTCTCAAAAAAAAAAAAAAAAAAAATTTTTTTTTAAATGAGCTGGGTGTACAGCTCAGTGGAAGAACATGTGCAAATTATGTAAGAGGCCCTGTGTTCAACTTCCCAATACTGCAAAAGGAAAGGAAATGAAGAAGGGAATGGAAGGGAAAAGGAAAGAAAAGAACCTTCAAAGAGTATGTTCTCCAGTTCTATAACATTTCTTAGGATTCTACTAGAATCTTTGAGATACTTCAAGTGGCCAAAAAAACAAACAAAACAAAACAAAACAAAAAAACTATAATCTCCTACATATCAAGAAACTGATGCCATATATATCAATGAAATATTATCTGGGAATAGCCTAGATACACATATATATTCACTCATTCATTCATTCATTCAACTATTAACTTACTTATTAATTTCACAACCCACTCATTGACCTAAACATTTCCTCAGATAGTCATCCTTCTTCATTCACACATTCACTCACCCGTTTATCTAGACTTTCACTTATCTTCCAGACAAAATTTATTACAGCTTGCTATGTCTAAATCACTAGGGAAGAACTAAAATACACAACCACTCTCTTGAAGGATAAGCTTATCAGAAGAAAAGGGACTTTCCACAATAGAGGTACAGCATAAGTAAAGACAAGGAATCTGTCTGGGGACTAGTATAGAATGCTAGAGAAAAAGAAATAAAAATCTGGCTGAAATATGGCTGGGGTCAGGTCAAATTTATTTCACAGCCTGGTGATCCTCAAACTTCAGTCACTCACATACTACCTTCAGGATTTCTGCTATATTTGCATATTATGTACTTAATATTTCACTTAAGTGGAAATTTTTACTTCATTTAAACTTAAATCTCATCATTTACAAAAAGAAAAGATGTACCACCTGACATAAATAAGCAATAGACACAAATACACATTCAAATAAATATTAGAATTAAATTAAAACTCGTCTCTTCAAGTGCCACTGTAATCATCGTCCATGACATACTTCACGTTTTAGCCAAAACTGTTCAAGGCAGTGAGAGTCACTAAGGGTTTCTGAACAGAAGACCTGACCACTCACAGGTGGTTGTTAGAGAGCACGCTGAAGGAAGGTCACGCGACCCATGCCCTGGTAGAACTAGAAGCCAGGCAGGGCCACCCAGAAGGCAGCACCTGAACTAGTGGCGCAGGCAGAGATGGAAGGCGGGAGGGACCTGGATGAACAAAAGATCATGAAGAATGAACACACACCCCAAGACCCTAGGATTTGGGAAACAACCCGTTCCCCACATCTGCTACCTCCACATACATACGATCTACGCAGAGAAGCAGAGGTTAACACACTCACAATCCCCACCATCTTGGCATCAGAGGAGACGTGGCAGCCTTACATTACCAGTATCTCTCTCCTGACACGTTTAATGAGCATTAACTATCATCACTGCTACTATTACCACCGTTCAAGTCATCACCTCACCTCAATATCCCCAAGTGACTTCAGCAGCTTTACCCCACAGAGATATCATAAAAGCATACGGAAGTGTATAATGGATAACATGTTCCCCTGGAGGCAGGCTCAATGTAAATGCTGGGATGAGGAGGAGAGACATCACCTGTGCCCTCCCACCCACAGCCCAACTTCACCCCACCAAATGTAAGCCACTGCCCTAGCCCAGCCCAGCTTCTCCCTTTCCTTACCTTGGCTTATTCTGAGGTAAGGCCTTAGCATCCACAGCAAACATTTTGGAAACAAAGATAATAACTGGAGCAGTGTCCTCACTTCCACATTTCATAAAAGCTAGACAAACAGGGAGCAAAAAGGTCACTATTTTTTCCCATTATTAAAAACCCAGATTTTTCTGGACAACATCAAGATTTAGAATATAGCACCATCTAAATACATAATGCTTACAATTTTTAAAATTCCATTTAGAAAGAGTGGTAGGAAAGAATAGTAAAGAAAGAGCAACAGAGTTGGTAGAAATGACCAAAGAGAAGCAAAACTGACAGGTGGGAGGGGAGTGGGGACCTAACATGGGTGCTCAGGCTGCAGAATGGGTTTAACCACCCACTAAAAGCCTACTAAGTGTCCCCCTACATCCAGAGGAGAAGGGACAGAATTAAGGATAAGGAGCATTCCTTAATACTAGGTCAAGAACCAACAGTTTGCTAAGATAAATCAATAGCTTTTCTAATCCCTCACAATAACAAGTTAAAAAAATAGAAGTGCTGTATCATGATAATTATAAAAATTCTTAGAAAAAAATAAGATTCAGTACTATAATAGATGTCAATTCTCGCTGGGCATGATGGCACACGCCTATAACCCCAGCGGTTCAAGGTGGAGGCAGGAGGATCACAAGTTCAAGACTAGAGGCAGTCTGTGTAATTTGGCGTGACCCTGTCTCAAAAAGTAAAACAAATGGGCTGGAGGCAGCAGCTCAGTGGTCCAGCACTTGCAGAACATGCAAGTGCAAGGCCCTGGGTTCAACCCCAAGTACCGCAAAAAAAAAAAAAAAAAAAAAAAAAAAAAAAAAAACAACAACAAAAAATGATGTCAATTCTCTACAAACAAAGTTCAACAAAATTTCATAAGAACATATTGGCATCTTTCTTTACCTATATTTGAGGCAAATTTGAGGTAAGTTAAAAAAAAAAACCTGTCATGCTATATCAAAATAGTCTATACACAAAGAATACAAAAGGAAAAAAATCAAACAATAAAAAACTACAGGAAGAATTAAACATACAAGTCTTGCCAGCCAAACATCTAAAAGGTTCTGAGGAACAGAGTCATACACCTTGACTTGTTAACAGGATCTCTGTGGTTGCAGGATAAAGAAATGCTAAAGGAGCCGGGCGAGGTGGTGCACACCTGTAATCCCAGCGACTCAGGAGGTAGAGGCAAGAGGATTGCAAGTTCGAGACCAAAGGCAGTCTGCGTAATTTAGCAAGACCCTGTCTCAAAGAAGAAAAAAAAAAAGAAAAGAAAAGAAAAAAGGGCCAGGGGTGCAGCTCAGTGGTCCAGTACATGCAAAGCAGGCAAGCACAAGGCCCTGGGTCCAACCCCTAGTACCACCAAAAAAAAAAAAAAAAAAAGAAAAGAAAAGAAAAGAAATACTAAAGGAAATCAAGAGCAGAAGTAGAGACTTCAGTTGGGATACATACTATAGTAACCTGGTAAGAGATGATGGCTGCTTGGCCCAGGGAGGCAGAAGTGGAAATGTTGGGAAGTCGTTGGATTCTGGATAAATTCAAAGGAAGAATAAGCAGGACTGGCTGAGTGACTGAGGTATAGGTGAGAGATGAGCCAGGGCTAACCCCAAGGTTTTTGTGATGAACAAAGGAAAGGATGGAGACACCTCTAACTGAGATGGGAATAACCAGTACGGGTAGAAAGCAGTAATTATTGTTGTTGTTAAGTTCTGTTGTGTTGGGTCCAACTTATAATGACCCTGTGTACAACGGAACAAAACACTCTGACACTGTGCCATACCCAGCACTTCTGTCAGTGCTTCTCTGCTATTCATAGGGTTTTCCACAGCAGACAGTTTCGAGAGTGGGATGCTGGGTCCTCCTCCCAAGTGTTCCCAGGTGGTCTCCCAGTGTTCCCAGGTGGTCTCTCACCCAAGGACTAGCCAGACTAGACCCTGCTTAGCTTTGGAGATCTGCCAAGATCAGATGCCATGGTGGTATGGACGAACACAGCAGGACTAGGTTTGGGGATAACATAAAAGATGAGTTTGGAATATGTCAAGTTTGTGATGCTCCTTAGGCAACCAAGCAGGGAGAGAATGTGCACACTGGATGTGTGAGTCTGGAGCTCAGACAACAGATGTGTCTTGCAGATACAGATATGAGAAACTATAAGCAAATCACTGTCATTTAAAGCCTCAGGTCGGCATGAGATCACCAAAAGAGCGACTGCAGATAAAACAGGTGAGGCCCAAAGCCTGAGCCTTCCTTGAGACATCCCAAAGTTAAAAAATCAGGGAAATGGAAAAGAACCAGAAAAAGATATTAAAATTAAGGACCAAGAAAGAGAGGGAAGGAAGTAGGGAGAAAAGGAGAAGTCTGCAGAAGTCCAAGGAAGAAATTGTTCCAAAAAGGAAGAGGTCACCAACTGTGTAGAACACTCATGATGGCTCTAGTCCAGGACTGAGAAATGGCCACTGGATTTAACAAGGTGGGAGCCAGCAGTGGAGGACAGTGGGCTGCAAACTCAACAGGATGGGAAGAAGGGAACAGGAGGCAATGATGACACACAGATGAATTTCACTCCACCCCAGATCCTGGCCGGGGCTCCCCTCTCAGGGGCATGCAACGGGCACCCAACAAGCAGCACAGCCCTGGACCTCTTTCCACAGCCCAGAGGACACAGCGCACTGCAGCAGCAGGCAGGGGCCTGAGTCTCGGGCCATCCACCCAACTGGCTGAACGAGATGGCTGCAGTGAAACTCACATTAGGGGTGGGGGGCAGAAGAGTGACGTGGGCACTTGTGAGGTTATTTATGGCAAACTGGCATTGAGTAAGCTGGTCTAGAGCAGTGTGGACTGAGGCCAACCAACAGCATGTCCTCTCCAACCCATCCATCTTCGCCTCACCTGCTTTCAGGGCCTGTGTTTCCGGCGGAAGAGAGTCAAACGTCTGTGGCCCTGTGCACATCAGTTTCTCTACCCTCTCGGATGTGATGTCCAGGGGGCTAGGCAGCTTCTGACACACCATAGCTGCGGCCTGTCGTTAAGGACTCAACGCGGAGCTGGCGCCCTCCACCAGAGCAGACTGGTGCACCATATGCACTACGCACTGACTGACGCAGCGGTGCAGGTTTACACAGACAGTGCCTGGGCTGAACGGTGACACTGTTTCATGAGATCACGTCTCTAACAGTGTATACAATTTCAGGGTGCTCACACACTCTAAAGCTCAGACAGGATTCCCGTAACAGACATCCTCACTGACAGTCTATGAACAAATGCGGACCATAGAGCTTAGCAAGTCTGCCAACTGGGAAAAACCCACTTATTTCACATAAGCATCTAAATTATCTACTTATATACAGATCTTAATGAAACATTCATATACTTCTCAAACAAAAAAGATCATTAAAATAACACTCATTAGTATTAATATTAATCAGTACTAGTATATTAAATTCTTAAGTATTAAATACAGTTTCATGGCAGAGAACACTTACTTCAGACTAGAATTTATTACCAGAGGGATGACCTGCCTGCCAATAAAACATAGTTTTTTCTTATTTTATCAAAACTATTTCATTAAAAACCATTACAATAAAGGATACCAAGAACAGCATGGGATATGGGTAGCCACTGACTGCAAATGGCATTGATTTGAACTTTAGGATCTGAATGTCGTGCCTCTCGGGCTCCAATTTTTAATCCTAAAGAAGTCACTATTTTATCAATTTTTTCTTTGTCCCTACAGTAAAAATTAGGGGAGAGAAAAGACATTTACAGATGTGAAAAAACACTGAAGAAATTGAGCTCACCATCATTTGACACATTTTTTCCTAACATTTTAGTTATTCAAAAAAAAGAGCTAAAAATAATTTAAAGGGATCCTGCCACAGGACTCTCTAGTCTGCACTCTTATACTTCTTAATGAACTCTTTTAAACGTGGCACCACTTCACAATCTCCTGAAACGAGTATGCCAGCTGGTAAAGCAGCAGCTTTACAAATGCTAGAAAGTTATGATTCTGCCTCTGGATTAACTCAGAAAGTAAATTTACTAAAGACCCTTTTCTGTCCCACTTGTACCAGGCAAGTTATTTCCCAAGCTCCCCATTAGTAATCAGGTACTTTTTCTACAAATATTTTTTAAATGTATTTATAAAAACAAAGGCCCAATGTTTCTTTCCATCTTTCTATCTCATCACCTGTCCACTCTATAACATATCGTTGTTCTATCCCTCTTCGGTCACTCTTTTCTTGGTCACTCTTTTCTTGAGGTACATGTAGTCTTTTCAATTGTTTCCAAGGCCTGTAATCAACTTGTCCGTGAAGGCTCTGCTCACTGTCTCCATCTATTTCAGCTTTCGAAGAATGACTCATTTAACTGCAAAGTGAGGCAAGTTCTACTGCCCAAAGGTGCCCGTATGTAAACAATTTTATAATAGTCTTACTTTTTCAAGACAGCATCATACAAACTCCATATATTTTCCAGGATCAACTGTACAAATAAAGGTTTCTTTCCTTTGGCCTGTACAAAAGAATATATGGGCTTAAAATTCCTAAACATTTAGTAGGCACTCACATATTCACTCTCAGCATGTTTTACTATCAATATGGCTCACTTCTATTCAAAAATATTGATTCAACGGTAAAGATAAAAGTAGTTATATGAATGTTCTAAACAGGCAATTGAGAGGAGGGCCTGGCAATCCACTCCCAAGACAATCCCGAAACAGCCATTGAAAACCCTATGAGGGTCGCTGTGAGTCAGATACTGACTCATGGCACCTAACAACAACAACAACAAACAGGCAATAATCCACATTACCATTTAGGGGACACATCACTGTGTCTGTCCCACCACTACCATCAAAGGAACACATATAAGATCCAAGCTGAGAGCTAAACTGTCACTCAGCATGTCTCTGGAGGCTCTTTCCATGACTTTTTATCTAATGTATTTTAGAGATATGTTGTTCTTGTTAGGTGCCATCGAGTCGTGTCTGACTCATAGCGACCCTCATAGGGTTTTTTTGTTTTGTTTTCACTTGCATGCTTTGCAAGTGCTGGACCACTGAGCTGCACCCTCAGCCCATTTTTTTACTTTTTTGAGACAGGGTCTCGCTAAGTTACACAGATTGCCTCTGGTCTCGAACTTGTGATCCTCCTGCCTCCGCCTCCTGAGCAGCTAAGGATTATAGACATGTGCCAACGCACCTGGCGCCTCATAGGGTTTTCAATGGCTGATTATTTCAGGATTGCCTCGGGAGTGGATTGCCACATCCTTCTCCCATTTTTGTGGTGCTGGGAATTGAACTCAGGACCTCAGAGTGCGGAGCAGCGCTCTACCAACTGAGCTAAGTCCCAGCCCTTATAGAAAATATACAATGTTCTTAAACATGAAAAAATGGTTCATAAGGAAAGAAAAATTAAAAAAAAAAAACCCTACTATTTCTTTTACTGAACTACCCAAAAAGTTAACAGCTAAAGTACCTAGAGCTGTATACTCTGGAATCAACATGAGATGGTATACAAATTGACACTTCCTTTCTGAAGAGTAACTGGCAACAGGATTAGGAAATTAAAAGTCACTGCTTTTGAATTAAAAGTCACTGTTTTTTAAAAAGGCATCATAAAGACATAAAAATATATGTACAAAGATGTCTATCATAGCTTTACTTACAATATGAAAACATCCAGAAAAAAATAACTATGTCCAATTTTAGACTAATGATCATATAAGTGATGAGGTTCTCACAAACCAAAACAATAGGATTATCTTATCACATGACAAAACGTGTTCTAATGAGTTTACTTAAAAAAATCATCAAAAAGACAAAAGTTTATGTACAATGATGTCTATCCTAGCTTTACTTACATAGTTCTACAGATGGAAAAACTGAGATGAAGCTAGTACATGGTGGAGGAAAGATCCAAACACAGTATTGATGTTCAAGTCAGGCTGTTTTCCACTTATGTACACTTACTCCCTAAAGGTACTGTTTGTTAAAAGCTTAATGATAAAGAAGAATGTTTGTCATAAGACATTAATTAGAAAGGTAGCTATATTATATTGTTGTTGTTCTTAGGTGTCATCAAGTCGGGTCCAACTCATAGTGACCTATGTACGACAGAACAAAAAACTCCGCAACACTGTGCCATGCCTGGCTCTACTGTCTGTGCTTCTCTGCTATTCATAGGGTTTTTGATGGCTGACTCTTTTGGGAATGGGCTGCCATGTCCTCCTCCCATTTTTGCAGTGCTGGGGACCGAGCCCAGGGCCTCAGAGCACACAAAGCAAGCAAGCACTCTACCAACTGAGCCTATACATGTCTATTAAAACAGAATGAAAGAATTTAAAATCATTTATCAGTATTTGCCTCTGACTTTTTCTCTCCTGTGGCTTTATACTTAGGAATACCTCCTAAAAGGAATATACATGAGTTTCAATGAGAAAAAAAAATTGCAAAATGCTGAATTTTACATTAGAATAATAAAGCTTTAAGAAAAATATCTTTTGAGGCTGTATGTGGACAGTGGTCCGATAGCACCTCTACTATGGAGGAGTAGGGTAGTGGAAACACACGCCTCTCCCCCTTAGCACTGCACAGTGACCAGCCTGCACAAAGAGAAGATCTCTGTCAAGACTGGAAGTACAGAGGAGATCATACAGTGATGTCTAAAAGAAACACAGAAATACACAAGGCATAATATTTTATTACCTTTTTGAGGTGAGGTCTCACTATGTTGCCCAGGGTGGCCTCACACGCCTAAGCTGGAATGACTGTCCTGTTTCAGCCTCCTGAGTAGGGAGGACTGCAGGCACCTGCCACCATACCCAGCTTGCTCACTACATTTAAAAGGACCCAGAACTCCAGATAGATACTATCAGGACATAAAGCTCATAAGCCTTTCCCAATTACATAGAATATAATTTCCATATAGTTTCTCAGGATCTCACATGCATAAGAAAAGGCTGAATTAAATATACTGAAGATGTTACAGTTCAGGTTTTCTGGGACCAACAATCAAAACAGACATATACAAACCTACCTGATCCGCCTTCATAATCTTCTTAGCCTTCATATTTATATAATAATCTCCCCATAAGGTTTTCAAAAGAACTTCTTTTCTGATGCCAATTTTTTGACTATAAATTTTGGCAAAGTGCTCAATTCTGCAAGAAAACCAAGAGTAAGTGTTATTAATGATGACAACAATAACGGTTACAGTTGACAATTGAGTGTTTCTGTGCCAAGTACTGCTCAAACTTCTTTATATGTAGTACTAAACTTCATCTTCTCAACTGTGCTACAAATGCCCCATTTTACAGAAAAGGCTAATGATGCACAAAGTTATTTCTCAGGTAATAAAGTTGGGATTCAAATCCAAGCAGTCTGACTTCAAATCTCATGTCCTTGTCCAACACTCTACATTAATATAAATTAGAATTCGTGCTATAATTCTTTAATTTTTCACATGGAAAATAAAAGGAACAAAGGCCAAGGAAATGTGGACTCCAGCTGCCCACAGAAACTGTGTTGACAACAGAACTTATGTTAGGTCCTCACCGCTAGAAGTAAAAGCGGCTCCCAAAGGAAATGAACTTCAGAGCTGGAACCCACCAAGACCAGGTTTTCAGCCCTCTGCAGTAAATGGTAAAGGTCCTCACACTCACCCAACCCTCGCCAGCCCACAGAGAAACAAGCCAGCAATGCAGTCTCCAGCCACAGGACAGCAGACAGGCAACAAATAAGGATGCTCTATTTAGCATGGCACCAGGTGGGTAAAGCACCTAAGAAAGGGGTTTTCTGCAGAAAACAGTCTGTTTAATCTAAGGTTTGAGTCTAGAACTCTGAAAGTACCAGCATCTTAAAAGAACATAGCAAGAATATCCCCACATCACCTCTTTTCAACAGTGAACTGGAAGCCTAAGCTAAGGTAATAAGGAAATAAAACCTAGTTTTATTTAGTTTATTTAGTTTAAACTATCTTTATTCTCAGTTGACAAGATCATCTATGTAGAAAATCCAAAAGAATCAATGAAATCACCACTGGAGATAGTAAGTGATTACAGCAAGGTTGCATGCAAGATTAATATACAAAAGTCAAATGCTTCCTTACATACCAATAATGAACAAATGTAATTTGAAATTGAAAACACAATACCATTTACATTAACACTCTTCAAAATAAAATACTGAGGTAGAAATCTAATAAATCTGTATAAGATCTATTGTATGAGAAAACTATAAAACTCTAACGGAAGAAATCAAAGAACTAAATAAAGAGATTCTACATTCAGAGATGTTGTTACTGTTTGGTGCCATCAAGTCCCATCTGATTCACAGTGACCCTATGTACAAAGGAATGAGAAAGCGCCTGACACTGTGCCATGCTGGCATTATGTCAGTTTTTCTCTGCTACTCATAGGGTTTTCAATGGCTGACTGTTTTTCAAGATTGTTTCAGGAGCTGAGTTCGCTACCAGGTCCTTCTTCCATTTTTGCTGTGCTGGGGATCAAACCCAGGGCCTCAGGGCACGTAGGGCAAGCACTACCAATTGAGCTAAGCTCCAGCCCTTCAGGGAAGGAAGACTCAATATAGTGAGAACATCAGTTCTTCCTAACTTAATCTATAGATTCAGTGCAACTCCAATCAAAATCTCACCAGGTTATTTCATGAACAAACCGATTTTAAACTTTATATGGAGAGGCAAGAGATCCATTATAATCAGTACAATACTGGAGGAAAAGACTAACAATACCCTACGTCATGTCCTACTATGAAGCTACAGCAATCAAGACAATGTGCAGTTTGTAAAAGAACAAATAACTCAGTGGGACAGAATAGAGAGCTCAAAATAGACCCACATAAATACAGTCAACTGATCTCTGACAAAGAGGCAAATAGAATATGATGGAGAAAGGACAGCCTTCTCAGTAAATAGTGCTAGAACTACTGCACAGCTACATGCAAAGGAATAAAATCAAAAATCAATCTAGACACAGACCATAACTCCTCACAAAAAGTACCTCAACATGAATTATGAGCTTAAATGTAAAACCTAAAACTCCAAAACTCGTAGCAGATGACATGGGGAAAACCCTAAATGACCTCAGGGATAGTGAGACAGCATTTTAGCCAGAACACTAACAGGTACAATCCATGAAAGAACTGGTAAGCTGTACTTCATTAAAACTTAAAACAACTTCTCTGTGCAAGACACTGTCAAGAGAATGAGAAGATGGATCACAGAATATGAAAAAGTATTTGCAGAAGATGTAAGATAGTGTTACTGAAAACATCCAAAAACTCTTAAAACTCAACAAAAAAAAAAAATAAAAAACCAGACTAAAAAACAGTCCAAAGATCTTCACACACCACACCAAACAAGGCATGTAGGTGGCAAATAAGATCAACTTGTTCCACATCATGTCATGAGGAAAATGCAGCGCTACGCACAGAACAGAATGGCCAAAACCCAGAATGAGGACACCACCAAATGCTGGCAAGGATGTGGAGCAACAGGAAGTCCATTCATTGATAGTGGGAATGCAAAATGTTATAACTATTTTGGAAAACAGTCTAGTAGTTTCTTACAAAACTAAAAAAATTCTTAACATAGGATGCAGCAATCAAGATCTGTGGTATTTACACATTTATGTAAATTGAAAACTTAACATCCACACAAAAACATGGATGTTTAAAACAGTTCAATGCATACCTGCCAAATCTTGGAAGCAGCCAAGATATCCTTCAAGTAAATACACAAGCTGTCATACAATCAGACAATGGGAAACTATGCAGCACTAAGAAGAAATGAGCTACTAAGCCACAAAAGGACATGGTGGCAAGTTAAATGCATACTACTTAGTGGAAGCAGAAGACCTGCAAAAGCCACATACTGTTGATTCTGACTATGTGGCATTTTGAAAAAGCCAAAATATCAGTGGTTGCCCAGAGTTGAGGGGAGGCAGAGATGAATAGGTGGAGCAGAAACTTCTCAAATAAATCTATTCTGTAAGGTAGAATGGTGCTGGATCAAAAGTGAATGGTAACGTTGTTTGTGGGTGATGATGATGTGTCAATGTGGGTAATTCAATGGCCTCAAATGTACTATATTGGTAAAGGATGGTAACGATGAATCTGTATAGGTGGGTCAGGGCAGGGGTGTTTGTGAAATATCTTTATCTTCCTTTCAATTTTGCTATGATCCCCAAACTGCTGTAATATGTATATTTAAGAGAAAAAAATAGAAGGCAGGTGTTTTCTTCACTGCAGAAGAAATCCAGTGTTAGCATGCTGCAGATAATTCTTTATATGTCAGCCACTGTGGTATTACTGAAACCCTGGGGTTGAGGACAACTGAGTTAAGCTCCATTAATGATATTCTTAAGCAGCTGCAGGGGTAGAAGTTATTGATTAAGGAAGTGGTCAAAAATGTTAAGGGCCATCAGGCAGTAGCAGAAGACAACACTAAAGAAACTGCTGAAGATAAATATTCATTGACCCCTCTGAGGTCTAAGACAGAAAAAATACTTAACCAGAAACCCAAAACCAAACTATTTAGTTATCAGCTACTGACATTCTAAAGCTGGGCTCAAGGGTCCATTATTTTCTAGTAATTTGTAATTATCCCAACTTAGCTTTCTATCTGATACAATAGTTATTTATTTAGCAGAGGTGTGGAATGTTCTTTGTTAAATTTTCCAAAATTTTAATTTCCATGAAATCTGTATCATTTAAGTTATATGTTTTTGCCTATGCTTTTAAGAGGAAATCCTCCTCTCCACAAATTCTCATCTCACTCCAAAGATGCGCAGCTTTCCTGACAAGGAAATACTGAAAGAGGCCCTCCCATGTCTCTCACCAAAGGGTTCCTATGCTTCAAGATGGAAAGCCTCTCTTCCTCCTACCCATGGACTAGTGAAAGCAGCAGGTCACCTCCCTGGTTTCTTGTGGTTGAGCACACCTGGAGCAGGACACAGAGCCTTGCTTCCAGAAGCAAATCAGGAGACCCTAAGGTCAACACCAGATTTTACCAGGCAGGCTGCAATCCCCCATGGAGATTAGCAGATGCGATCCAGAACCTACAGACAAATCCAAAGGTCTACATGTGGAAGCAGATTAACAGCAGGCAACCACAGTAGCCTGAATTCCCAGCACATTCTCCAACCTAATTTTTTTGGGTACCATGTTCTTCAGGAGTGAGGCTTATCAAGCTCTTGATGAGCAAAACTGAAACCATGATCTCCACACTGGCAACTAGGATCTGTTCTTAGATGATTAAAGCTAGAGATAATGACTGACGAATAGCACATCAAACTTGCAACATTTTCATGTCTTTCAACCCACATGTTTTTTAACCTGACATAGAACCAATTTTTGTATACCCGTCATGACACTTAAATGTTAACTTTAGCTATACTATTCATATGGTTTATGTTTCTATTTAACCTGTTAACAACATACCAGTAATGTTTAAAATCTCCCCTAAACCATCTGTCTGTATAGTTCTATTTGTGATCCTATTTTTGTCCTAAGCAGTTTGTGATGATAGCGGATACAGGGTTAATCTCTTCATTATTGAAGTTTGCCGAGTAGCCATACAAAAATGATCTTTATACTATAATCCACTTACCACAAATTCTATTTTATTCTTAATATTTTCAATCTACTACTTTGTTCACATTTTATTAATACATCTGAGCCACCACTTTAGTGTTTAGCTTCTGTCCATTATGCTTTATATATATCTCTTTCATGTTTGCAAATGTCAGGATTTTTAAAAATTCTTTGTTTTAAAATACTTTATCTCCTTAATGAGGGATTTTACATATTTCCTGTCAAAGCTGTGCAGATCAGGCAGATTTCTGGTTTTCAGGATTTATAAAAATGTTAATTTGTGTTACCTAATCTATGTCGTCTTTTATAATAATACTTCAAATAAGCCCTCTGCTGTTAACCCTAAAGTGGGTAAATTTAAATATTTTCCTGAGTCCTCCAAAACCTCTATAAGCACTATAAATTACAGCAAAGCATTTGTTCATCTGCTCAGGCCACTGTCGTCCAATTTTTCCTAGCTCACCGTTCATTTACACATGCACACACATACAGGCAAAAAATCCCTCAACATTGTGCTTTTTATCCTTTTCATTCTTTCTAGCCAGGGTCACCGTAAAATGTGTTTATTCACACTGACCCATTCCCCTCCTCACTTAGGGTTTTCATGCACTGTCTGCCATAACTTCCTCACTCTGCAGTTCTATTTTAATTCATCTCCTCCAGAGAACAACCTCAAATGAGATTCTCAGAAGAGACCTGTGGAGTACATTTACATTCTAGGACTTCACTAACCTATTGCTGCCTTTCTTCCTGAACGACAACTTGGCCCTCCAAGCTACCCAGCAGACTAATGTTAACGGCAGGACCCTAAGGCTCTGGGACGCAAAGACAAGACTATGAGAAGGGCTTTCTGTTACCTTGGTTCCACTCACCTACAAAAGGAACTCAGATCCTTGCTGCGGCCCACCCAAGTTGTCTCATCCACAGCAATTCTCCAGGACTAAGGTCTACTGAAGGACAGGGCTGGGTGGCAGACCCAGGTTCAACCTCTGGGCACATTTTTTAATTATATCCCAATGCACAACACAGAACCAACTTCTAAATTCTTGAACTGAGCTCACTGTCCAACTTTTGTGAAACTGGGAGCTGCCAAGTGACCCTGCTGACAGTGTTTGCAAATCAGAAGTCTCCAGAGCTTTCATTTCCACCAGAACAAGCACTAGCCCATCTCTACATCGGACCTGGTCTAAATAAGGGAATCCTCACCTACTGACTGATATCTAAAAATGTCAGAAGTTGGAAGGGACACAGAAGTTACCCTTATTTTATCCATTTAAGATTCTCTCTCCAATTCGTTCTTCTACAGTAAACATGCTCCAATTTGTGTGATTCACACTCAGCATAAAACATTAAATCAGATATGAATATCATTAGCAAAGGACAAGCCCTTCCTTCACCTTGAGGTTCACTGGCAGAATGTTCACAAATTACAAAATCAATAAGTCTGTCCCTATAACATGACTGAATGAATCACTATATTTTTTGATTAATTAAAACCTATTTATTTTTAATTTTATTTACTCATGTTTTTTTGAGACACGATCTCACTATGTAGCTGACACTGGCCTCGGACTCACTATGCAGCCCAGGTTGGCCTTTAACTCCCAATCCTCCTGCCTCCTCATCCTGAGTGCTGGCATTATAGGTGTGCACCACCAAGCCTGCTTATTGTTCTTTTTGATTGGAAAAAATTCTTAGAAATCATCTTAGCCCAATATTCTTATTTTCCTGAAGAGGACACTGAAGCCCAGAAGGGTGATAATGTCAAGCTATCAAAGTATGTAGAAATATGCAAATTTTCAGCAGGTTCATGATTTCCATTTTCACTAGGTATCCATCACCTGAACTTTAAGTTCACTATGACCTTTCAAGTACCAAACAGACTAAGGTTACCTACAATTTATCACAAACATGGAAAATTATGATGATATATTATCATCCTGCCCAAGGCAAAATCTGTTCAGTCAAAAGAGAATGTTGTTGTTGTTGTTGTTAGGTGCCCTGGGGTCGGTGTCTGACTCATAGAGACCCTAAGTACAGTATCCTTAGTGCTTCTGTGCTATTCATAGTGTTTTCAACGGCTGATTATTTTTTGGGAGTGAGTTGCCAGGTCCTTCTCCCAAAACTAGAGAATAAGTTCCTGTGAAAAGGAAGGTAAAGAAGAGCCAAACTGCTTAGACTATTCTCAAGTCTTGCATTCTAGTCAATTTCTGATCCTATTTTCTTTTCCAATTTCAGATCATTCTGATATATATTTTATGAGGAAGATTTGCTTTCTCCTGGTGCATTATTTCTGGTTCTATGATCCCGGCAAATTATATGCAAGATTAAGTCTTCAACTAAAGTAAATTTCATTACAGCCCCACAATTATTCATCTAAGCCAAAACATTTTTCTCAAAGTAAAATTCTTTGATTACATTTGAATCTCTTTAAGTTTTATAACTCAGTAATGGCTGTGGTTAAGAAATACAATCAATTACCTACCACATTCTGAAAACCAGTATTACTGTTGCATGGTCCCAGCTTGTAAACATTCAGGATGGGTAGTAAGAAGAAATATGGGGAAGATCCAAAAGCAGCATCATGGTAAGCAAAACCAAGCTAGGGAGGCCAATTTTAATCCTCGTATCTGCTCTGCAACTTAGAAGCCGAGTGATGTTGAACAAATTCCTCAATGCTTTTGAGCCTTAGATAATAAATATTAATAGTAATTTCAATGGCCGGTTGTAAGAATTCAATGAAATAATTTAAATAAAGTGATGAACTCAATGTCTACCATAATAGGTGCATCTTCAATAAAGTTAACTTCTTTCCGTATTAACTTTTGTTGTGTTGGTATAAAAGTTCAGAGTATCTGCTCAAGGCTGGGGATACAGCTCAGCAGTACAGAGAGGGCTCATCTAGCACGGACAAGGACCAAGTCTGAGTTCTGCACTGGGTCTGAGCTCCTGAATTGAAAAAAAAAAAAAAACCTCAAACACCCACAAAGCTCTAGAATGTATCTGCAGCCACGTGTAAATAACATCAAGAAGATGCACAACAAGGTGGAAGGAGATGAACTGAGCTGAGAGTCACAGCTTTTCTGTGGCACACAGTTTTGTATATTTTGAATTTACTCAAAGAGGGAGGCTTTTTAAAAAGTCGATTGTAACCAGGTGTGACGTCCTGTGCCTGTAATCCCAGCACATGGGAGGTAGAGACAGGAGGATCACAAATTTGAGGCCAGCCTGGGCTACACAGTGAGTGCTACAACATTGTGGGCTTCACAGGAAGAACATGTCTCAAACTCTTCTCCCACCCAGCCCCGGCCCCAAAAAACCAACTGTATATAAAACCTACAGAGAGCTGCAAAGTGGTTCAATACTCCAAAAGCAATGTAATTGATCATATTAATAAGCTAAAGAAAAATGTATTAATGAAGACAATGCATGTGACAAATTTTGACTCTTATTTATAATAACAACTGTGAAAATAGTAATATAGGGGGATTTCCTCAACATGACAAAGGACATCTACACACAGCCTGTGGCTAACATTATTCCTAAAGGTAAAAGACTAATACTGTCCCCTTAAGACTGGGAACAAGGCAAGGATACCTATCTTCACCACTGTTATTCAAATACTGCTAGAAATTCTAGCCAGGGCAATAAGAGAAAAAACCAGAATACAGATAGAAAAGGAAGAAATAAAACAGTCCCTATGTACAGATGGCATAATTGTCTAAGAGTAAATTCCAAACAAACCATATAAGACCGCTAGAATAAGTGAATTCAGCAAGGTCACACTATACATGATCAACATACAAAATCAACTGTACCTCTCTGCATACTAGGAACAAATATGTGGACATCACAACTAAAATGTTACCATTTATAATTGCTCAAAAAAAGTTAAAAATCAGTTGACATCTTTGCTATATGTCAAGTCTTCTAATTTGTGAACACTCCATCTCCCCATTTGTTTAGATTTATCAAAGGGAAATGAAAATTTATGTACATGAATGGTATATCAGTTTTATTTACAATAGCCCCAAAATGGGAAAAATACAGATGTCTTTTAATGGGTGAATGATTAAACTATGGGAAACCCATACCATAGAATACTATCAGCAATGCAAAGAAACCAGTTGTTACAGACTGAGCATCTCCAAACCAAAAATCCAAAACCCCATCTTTTTGACATGACACCATAAGTGGAAAATTCCAAGTGATCTCGTGTTTAGTTCCCATCAAAACACACCTGTGCTAAGAGTGCTGTATAAAACTAGCTTCAGACTGTGTGAGAAGGTGTGTATGAACCATACATTAATTTCACGTGTAGACATGGGTCCCATCCCTAAGCTATCTCATGATGTACATGCAAATATTCTAAACAAAAAAAAAACATCCTAAATCTGAAACACTTCTGGTTCTAAGTATTTCAGATAAGGGAGACTCAACCTCCCTCATATGCAGCCTCTCTTATACAAAACAATTTGTACCAGTCCCTGGAGAATTATGCCAAGTAAAAAGAGCCAATCTAGAAAAGGGTACATATTGTTTGGTTCCATTTCTATAGGGTTTTTTTTTTTCTTTTTCTCTCTTTCTCTCTCTCTCTCTTTTTTTTTTTTTTGGTTAGACACAATATAGCTACACAGTTCAGGCTGGTCTGGAACTTTCTAGGTAACACAGGAGGGCCTCAAACTCACTATGTCACTCAGGCTGGCCTCAGACTTGTGGTCCTCCTGCCTCAGCTCCTTGAATACTAGGATTATACCTGGTTTCTTTAACATTCTTGAACTGACCAATTATAGAAATGGGAAACAGATCAATGGTTGGTAGGGGTTAAGGACAAAGTAGGTATGGTTACATAAGGGCAAGGTGTGGGATCCTCCTGTTGATGAAAATGTTCTTTATCTTGCCTTTATCAGTATCAGTCCTGACTGTGCTATGTATTACTGTTTTACAAGAGGTGACCAGAGGGTGGGGGCAGGGAGCGGAACACTGGGCAAAGGATACAAGAGAATCCTGTATTACTTTTCATGACTGTATGTGAATCTACAATTTTCTCAAAACCAAAAATTTAAGTACAAAAGTCAATGGTACGTCAAATCCACAGAAAGATTTAATTAGACTCAAACAGACTCACCCAAAGCCCCACCCATCCACTGCGCTGGTGAACACCACATTCCCCTGCTCTGGAGAGAAGTACAGATGAGAGTCGTCCGTGTCCTCCAGGCCAGCACTCCAGTCATACACCTGCTCTCCTTGTTCAGAATCTGGATTCACTTGAGACTCAGTGTCTCTCTCTGCTCTTTCTTCTAGGACTTTAGAAGTAAAGAGAGTCCCTGTAAGTGCGTTAATCTAGGAGAGATGGTGAGATGGCAGTGTCACTTAGAGGCTTTGCAAGATCATAGAAGGAGACATGCTGTCCAACCTAAGAGGGGGTGAGAATCCTTACCACAGTTGTTGTCATTTGGGCTCCCTGGAGGTGACACTGACAAGGCGTGAATAACTTATTTGTGCTAGCCCACTCTTTCAAAGTCCAGCAAAACTAAACAACTAGCCTTTTCCATGGTCATTTTCTGGATGTTTATTACTTTAACATAAACACTAATGTCTTGGTTTTTAAGGAGTGGAGACTCGGATCACTAGGGGCACATGGTTTCCAAACCATAATCCTAGTTTGTAACTTTGGCCAACTCTCACCTGTTTGAAATGTTCACAACCCTCCTCCCACTAATCCCAAAGCCCCACCCGTTCCAAATTTCCTACCTTACCGAGCAATTCCTGCAAGTTCCCCACATTATAACCTACCACCTATTCCCATCTCAAAACCCTGCTGGCCCTTCTCCTGTCACTCAGTGCAGGGTAGGAGTATTCTAGTGTTCCCACACATGTCTGTTCTCCACCTGTCATTCCTTTTCACTGTTCTACTTTATAATTCCCTCCCTCTTGCACAGTTTATTCCGTCTGCTATGAATGTCCCTCTTCTAATTCTCTACCTTTCTTCCATCTCCACGCATCCATAGTGAGACTTTTTCTGTCTCTTCCCTCTTAACTCAGACTGGGTTAGGTGGGCCTCATCTAAGCTCTCAAATCAAATTTAGGGTGGATCTCATGGCTCTCCAAAGAGCTCTTCAACTGTTTGTCTATCTTGCTACCCTCTGGGCTCAGTGACAACAGGAACTTTGACCTGTCCATCTTTATATTCACAATCCCCAACATAAAATGGACATTAATAATTCATTTATTTGGCATTTATCAATATAAATGTTTGCTGAACAACTAAGTGTCTAGGTAAAATTTCACCTAAAGACAGGTAATAAAATACCATAGTGCTGGGGTGGGGATTCATGCCTATAATCTCAGTGACTTGGGAGGTGGAGGTAGGAGAATTGTAAGTTCAAGGGCAGATACAGCCTCCATAATTTAGCAAGACCTAGTCCCAAAATAAAAAGTGAAAAATGGGCTTGGAGTACAGCTCTGGGGCAGAACACTTGCAAAGTATGTGTAAGGCCCTGGGTTCAACTCCCCAGTACCACTAAAATAAAGGACATCAAATACTATTGCTTCACTTAAAAACCAAGCTACAAGGTTTTCAACTTGGCCTACTGTCCAAGCTCTACACTGAAGCCTGCTTCTAGGAGATGAAAGGGGCCCCTGCAGGCAGCCGGTGCTGCTGCCTCGGTCACAGTGAGGACTCAACAGGCATGAATCATACAGGGAAAACTTTTAACTAAATGAATTTTCAGCAATAACACTTCATACTCAAAATATTAACATTCTCATAACTCTTCTTTGAGCCCCAGTTTCTAAAATACTGAAGAACACAATACCTGTTCTAAAATATTCTTGAGATGAGAATAGGCCTCTTGTGGAGTGAATTTTAATTCCACTATCAAGCGATCTAGTTTATTAATCACTAAAACTGGACGGATGTTTTCAAGCCAGGCTTGTCGCAGAACTGCCTGTGTCTGATTAAAACAGAAAGAAAAATGTAAAACTCATGATTTGCAATACTTACTATAATATTGTATTGTACTGACATTAGAAAACCCTGCTTAATAACCAACTCACTCCCATACTTCTTCATCACAACTTAGGCCATGCTAGTCACACAAAGGTACTCACCAGGCAGTCACAAAGTGTACAGCAACCAATACAATAGCAAAGAACAGAGAGGAACCATCCTTACCTTTATGGAACTGAGAGTTTATTTTAAAAGATACAAAAAATATTGTGAAAACAGCAAAGGGTTTGGTGGAAATCAGTACATGGCTATACTCTCCCCTCAAAGTTAAATAAACCATTACAAAACAAATACTCAGGGTGCCAGGACACAGGTCAAAGAAGCCCTCCCCTCTGAGGGCCCCCTGGCCTGTTACTCTAAGTCAGGTGTGTGAATTCCACAGATACTGTCAGGATCCATCAGCAATTATAAAGACTAATGCTAGACTTCCCAAGTTGGGCAAGAATTGCCAGAGGTTAGGCCACAAGATGATAACAGCACACCTTCTCAGACCGTCAAATTTCCTTCCATTTGAGTAAATGATAGCTTTTATTGTTATTATTGCTGGTTATTATTTTAGTGCTGGTTATCAAACCCACAGCCTCAGTGCTTGCTGAGCAAGTACTCTACCAACTGAACCAAATTCCCAGCCCCCTTTTATTACATTAAAAAAATAATAATATAAACGTGTATACTAAAGAGTAAAATAAGAAGATGGTATCTTTTTTTAAAGATAAGACATAAGTTTTCAAAATAATTACTACACGAAATTAAGAGAGTTTCACTGAGCTATATCCCTACTAGAGTCATATGTTCTTTATGGCATCAGTGGTAAATCTTTCCAACTTCAGTGGGACCCAATGAACAAAAACGCTAGATTAAGGACCTGGAAGAGTAAGAGAGGGAAATAGAAAAGATGTGGCACACACATGCAAGCAACAGTGTAGACTGAAAAGCCAACAGAAGAAAATTTCTCCTCTCTTGCGAACTAGCTCAGTGCCATGGTACCAATAACTCAGTTCGAAGCCTTTTCCATTGGAGTTAAACCTCCAGACCCTCCCCAACTTCAGCATTTCTCTTGTGTTTTCTAAGTTCTTCTCTAAAAGTGGATCATAGATGCTTCTATCCAAAGTATCACCACCATGTCTAAGGTCCCTTCAACACTCTTTAACTCCATCACGGAGTGAAATATTACCAAATGTAAAATACAAAACCAACTTTCTGATCATCAGTGAAATGCCTAATGTAGCAAACATTCATCAGCAGTTTTTCCTCTTTCCCCACCATCTTCAATGAGTTAAATATGTTATTTTTACATCACACCATTACCTGTGGACAGACCCCTTCCACAGCATCTACCACAATGATGCACCCATCACAAATGCGAACAGCTGTTGAAACTTCGGAGGAGAAATCCACGTGACCTGGAGAGTCTATCAGGTTAATCAAGTACTCCTCATTACCTGAAAGACAACCCGGAAACACTCATTTTCAGCTGTGCAGGTATACAATACTCTTCCTTGTGCATTACAGAGCAAGGAAACTTCTAAGAAAAGGCTTTGGAACAAAGCAAGAAGAGGCAAAAGCTCAATCAATAGCTATTATTCTAACTTTTCCCACTTATGGAAGGATGGACTCCAAATAGAATCTACAGAAAATGTTAAAGAGCTTTAGTATTCTAACACCCCTTACTAAGAGTTTAATGTGAGCCTGGCACTGTGCTAAACACTTTTAATGTGCTAAGCACATTACTGAGTGCTTACAAGACCCCTATAAGATAAATATTATTATCCCCATCCAACAGGTTAGGAAATTGAGACTGAAAGAAATCTGCCTAAGAGCCCAAGCTGTTCAAAGGAATCCCAAATGCTAACCAAAGACAGAAGCAGCTGGCCAAGTTCCTCCCTGTAATTTCTCAAAGAGAAATGTATGAATCTACTCAATTAAGACTTAAGATTCAAGTCTAAACATCCTACAGAGTGTACGGGGCTCTTATTATTTGCAACCAGCATGCCATGTGATCCCAAGTACAGAACCTCCTTTAACATTCCCAACTGAACCAAGCTTACAGGAGGGTGCAGACTCATTACGATTTGCCTACTTCTAGCACTGAAATTCACATCCCACCAAGGCCCTCAAACCCAGGCAACCAGAACAAATAGTCACCCTAGGTTACAGAGATTTAATACTAACACATAACTTAGTAAACTATGTAAGAAATGGTAATGCTACAAAATCCCACACTCATTCCCCCATGACTCCTAACTTGGGTATAAGTGTTTTTTGAAGGCAAAATAACCATTTGCATGCTCAAACATATACACTTTACTTTTGATCGTCCCATTCACTCAGTGATGACTCTAACGTGCTAAGAATCACTACAGCACTGAATCTTACAATCTATGGACTATGTAAAGGATGTGTCCTCAATGTAATTCTAATGACTTGACTGTTGCCATGGGTCATCAGCCCTCCACCTTTTTGGCACCCGGAACTGGTTTCCTGGAAGACAATTTTTCCCATGTACAGGGCATGGGGTGCGTGTGGGGAAGGGGGAGGGGATCACTCAGCAATGCAGAGTGGCTATAAATACAGAGGCAACTTCCCTGGCTCATCGCAGGCGTGGCAGACCCCTGTAGTAGGTGATGCGACAATGATGAAACCACAACACAGCAGTGACCACAGCCAGAGCTCACATGTATGGATCGCCTATCTGTGCCTACCACTGTTTAAGTAGACAATGTTTACTTAAAGTAACCCTCTGCAGCAGTTCCCACCACTGGCCCCATTTTACAGAGCATGTTACTAAGGCAAAGAAAAGTTAAGCATCTTTCTCAAGGGCATCTAGGTAGAACCCAATTCTGAGCTTAGTTACGTAAGAAAAAATTATTCCAAATGACAGACGTTCAAACCATCTGACTTGAAAAATGATGCCTTTAATCACCACCTTGAGGATGGCAGGAAATCTGCCCATACACCAAGAGTCCAGTCCTGGTGAACTGCCCAAGCACTAGGGGAGGATTCCAAAGGGTCCTGGTGTGAGGGTGGCCGGCAGGAAGAAAGGGAGGAGAGGGCTCTGCAGCCAGCCACCTCCCAGATCAGCCATGAATTTCAGCGTGAGCCTCCTGTGGGACAAAGGCTTTAGTCTGGTGGTCAGTGTCTCCCTGACAGCTAACACCCTTACAAACAGCACACCTGCTAAAAAGAAGTAGGATTAAAGTCACACCTCACTGCTACATTCACCCAGGAAGGCTGACAAGACTGTGAGATGTACATCACCCCCAGCAATTGCGATGTTTCCTGTCCTTTTTGAAAAGAACATTGTCTAGTGCATTCTGCTCCCTATGAAGCCCAGTAGCTGCCCAGGTTTTCTATAAACTTTTGAAGTGCCTGCCTCTGAGCCTAGTCCTTGAAGACACTGGGAATCCATTAACCCACTCCAAGAACAGGCCCCAGGGGTAACCCTTTCTTTCCCTCCCCTGAAGGCTCAAACCCCACAAATAAAGACCACACCCCACCTGAGCTCAGGGCAGCGGGAGCCCTTTACTACTGCCCACCTTCACATCTTGAAGGTATGCTGCCATTATAATCTATGTCTGCATTCTCTATATTTAATAAACTTTTTCTGTACTCTATGCTATAATTTCTGTGTCTCATATAAACTCTTTAACACAAGAAAACACAGATGAACTGAGATAGCTGCTACCTGAGAGGGGAAGATGACTCTTGCTGCTGGGGAAGCACCTGCCTGCCGCTGGCCATGCTCACAAGAGCACACAGAGGGCTGAGGAGAGAAAACTTCCCCTAGAGGAAAAGTGGAGAGAAGCGCTGTGCCACAGCTGGAGGTCAGATCTGGTGCAGTGTCATCTCACATTCAGTATGTCAGAAGAGGATCTTCGCATTTAACGGGGGAAACAACAAGAGCACAGCCAAGCCTCAGTCACCTCACCAAGTTCCTCCAACAGATAACAACTGTGCAGAAACATGCCCCAACCAGAATCACTGCGCACGCGGTCTCTCGGGCCTGGCATCTCAGAATGCTTCACAAAGCACAACACAAAGCGTTCATTGCTTAAGAAAAAGAAATCTGTCCTTTAAATAAAATGTGGGATGATGGGATCCTTCCCTCCCACACTCAGTCCCAAAGAAATAGGGTGACAATCAGGACCATGGGAACAATGTTCATACAGCCAAGAGGAAAGAGTAGCTACTGACTCTGAATAAGGAAGCCGACTTTCTGGCACATGCCAGCCTGGTGTGAATCTGGGGTGTACAAGGCAGTGCACAAGGAATGGACCATCCTTTGGAGAGCAAGACCACAGAGCTACAACTAGCACAGGCATATGTTCTCCACCTGCCCACCATCACGAACCGACAGGGAGGTGTCATGAACCTGCACCTGCAGCTGGTGTACCCTTAGTCTCTACATTTGGACCACATCCTGGCTACACATGACTGTTACTTGGGCGAATCCTAAGTGTCCCACTGAACAAAGATATTAGCTAATCCATATTGAGGCTGAGGCTGGGGTTTAGCTCAGCTGGTAGAGTGTTGCTTTGCACCTGAGGCCCAGCACCACAAAAATAGGAAAAAGATACAGCAGCCCACTCCAGAAACAATCAGCTACTGAAAAGCCTATGAACAGCAGAGAAGCACTGACATAGTGCCGGGCATGGCACAGTGTCAGGGAGTTTCCTTTTGTTGTACACAGGGTCACTGAGAGTCAGATCTAACTCAAGGGCACCTAACAACAACATACTGAGGTTACTGAGTGAAAGATTATAGGCTAAAGTCCATTGCAGTATGTTCTGCATATTATTTTACAATTTTTAATTAAGTTGCCAACATTTAAAAAAATTAGCAAAACTCCTGAAAAAGCAAATTCCCATGTGACATCAATCAGCTGTAGTTCAATGGTATTGGCCCCCAGGCCAGGAGTAGGGAATATATTGTAGGTGGGCAAGATGTACTCTCCAGTCCTGGGCAGTCCCACCCGGACTGCCTCACTTACTAGGAGCTGCCCGATACCAACAATGCGTCAAAAACTGATATTGTCATATTTAATAATCCTATTTGGGGTTGAAATAAAGTGAAACTGGAGAAAACAGCCACACCCCACACAGTGCCTCCCTTCACACCAGTGCCAGAGATCTGACACTGTGAAGGGCAAACTACGGGTCAGTCTGTTAGGGAAATAAAATATATCTTTATTATTTTCTTCAAATTATAAAAACACACCTTTTGTGTAGAATTTTCTTAAACATTTTGAAAAGTACAAATTCCACCATAATCCAATCCCTGGAAACAACTGCTATGAAGGTTTGGTATGCATCCTTCCATATACTTTTACCTGCATTCATATATTTGTTACCCAAACATATTCATATCTTATAAAAATACTCTGGAACTTGCTTTGTTTCTTAACATACCATTTTTTTCTATATCACTGCATACAGATCAAGCATTTAACGGCTGAATAATACCTCACAGCGTGTATGTTTCACTTTAACCATTCTCCTGCAAACACTTGGGTTGTTGGCATTTCTTTCACTTACACAAACTTGCTGGTGAACATCAGTTAACATATATCTCATATAATAAATACTTTACTATTTCTGTTGCAAAGTCTCCTAACAGTGTTCCTATCAAAATGACATCCTCATTTTGGGCTAGCAAGCTAGTACTAATCACCGCAACCCTCCAGAGAAGTAAATAAGACTCCAAATCCAATATGTAAGCCATGGAGCAGAACATGGATCCAGCCAGGAAATAGAATGCTAAGTGTGAAAGCCAGAAAAGTCCTAGGGCTCCTGACTTTCCTGGTAAAGAAGTCCATACAATCACCTGGTGGATATGGGGAGATGCCAACTACCACTTCTGTCCTCAAGCCAGTCAATGGTCCCTCCCTACACCCAAGCCTGGACAGCCTGACTCTGGTAACAGAGCATTTGGAGAGGCCAGAATGAAATATTGTTGTTGTTGTTGTTAGGTGCCATCGAGTCAGTATCCAACTCATAGCGACCCTCATAGAGTTTTCAATGGCTGTTTCAAGATTGCCTTGGGAGTGGATTGCCAGGTCCTTCTCCCATTTTTGCGGTGCTGGGAACTGAACTCTGGACTTCAGAGACTACAGCACAGCGCTCTACCAACAGAACTAAATCCCAGCCCAAATGAAATATAGGGCACATAAAGCAGAGAAACTGAGGCAGGCAATGCAGAAAGAGAAAGGGGGCAAAAAAAAAGATGCAAAATTAGGATGGATGGGTTTACCTTTTGCATAATGTAGTGAAATGGCACTGGATTTCATAGTGATCCCGCGGATCTGCTCATCTTCTCTGCTGTCCATGTACCTTAACTGGAAAATGCAACACAGGCATCCTTACCTCCTAGTGAACTTAAATGGAACCTGAAAATAGGCCAATTTAGATTTTGTTTGAAGCCCTGACTATACAGCCTTTTGTGTTTTTTTAAAGGGCAGCAGGCTGGAAAAGGGATGTCACTGAGAGGAACAGAACATAGACAAGTTGAAAGGTATTACCACGAGGGCCTCATAAATGTATTCAAACACTATGTACCCTCCCTAGATTATTGCTTATCCAAATGTCAGCCACCAATGATCACACAATTTAAGAAACTTCACCAAGAGTAGCACTGGAAAGAATTCCTTCAATTCATCACAGTCATTCTTTTCCTACTCATAGGCTGTCCGACAAGGTCTGAGGGTCTGACCAGAGACTGAAATAGACAACATCTAGAGGCATGAGAAGCATTTATTCCTTCTCCCCAAGGTAAACAATTTAAATGCCTGTTTTAAAAAATGGCATAGTAATGTCTCCATTCAGCTGACAGCTTTCACAGGTGGCGCCCACACATGCGGCCTGCCTCTCATTGCCCTGGCTTTAGAGTACAAGATACAGGCAATGCCTCCATAACCAAAGATGACACCTCTTCCAGCTCAGCCCTGAGCACACCATCTCCTTCCTTCCCCTCCAGCATGAGCTCTCCTCATCTTGCCTTCTTTCTCTACACTGTAAAATTCTTGAGAAATTCTTAGCCTCGTTGTTGTTAGGTGCTGTCGAGTCGGTATCTGACTCATAGCGACCTCATAGGGTTTTCAATGGCTGACTGTTTTGGGATTGCCTTGGGAGTGGATTGCCAGGTCCTTCTCCCATTTTTGAGGTGCTAGAAATTGAACTCAGGACTTCAGAGACTGCAGTGCAGCGCTCTACCAACTGAGCTAAATCCCAGCCCATTCTTAGCCTTACACTTACTTATTTCTTTCAATTGAAAGCCTTGTTGCTGTTGTTAGGTGCCGCAGAGTCATGTTCAACTCATAGTGACCCTCATGGGGTTTCAATGGCTGATTGTTTCAGGATTGCTTTCGGAGTGGATTGGCACATCCTTCTCCCATTTTTGCAGTACTGGGGAGCGAACCAAGGGCCTCAGAGGCTGCAGAGCAGTGCTTTACCAACTGAGCTAAACCCTAGCCCACTGAAAGCCTTGGGAGTAATTTACTGATATGGGATTGCCACACTTATTTATCCAACATTAATTCCTTAAATTGCAGAAAGGTTCCGTTCCCACAGCTCTGGCAAAATCAGACTACCAGTGAGAAAAGCTATGGTGAGCTCTGGCCAAATGCAATGATCTTTTTGAATCTGAACTTTTCTTGATCCAGCGCAGCACCCTTTGTGCACTCATGTGGTCACATCATGTAAAATTTTTCCCAGAGTCAGAACTCAATAATTTCCCTGCAATCTCTTCTTACATTTCCCTGCTGGTTCCCATTCATCTGCCCAGCTCTTAAGTAGACTTTCTTTCAAAATGCTGTCCCTTACTGCTCTTTTATGTGTATGTTCTTAAGCACTGAGTTAGTACAAAACAGGCATAAAGAATAAACAATACAATGAGTATCTGTGTATGCACCATCCTATTTAAAAAAAAAAAACTTTCACTGCTTTTAAAGTTCCCGTGCCCCTAACTTATAGGTAACCACTATCCTGAATTTTATCTTGATTATTCTTTTGCTTTCCTTATAATTTCTAAAAATGACTTTATTACTAAGTAATATAACATGTAGAATTGCAAGTTTTAAGTCTTATGTAAATGGAAGAACACCATATCTGTCACTTTTTCTTTGACTCCACTTTTATGTTTTAAATTTCCAGAAATTCTTCCACTTTTCCACTCATAAGTTTATTGCCATAAAGCTGTTCATCATATCCTATACTTACCTTATTTAATACCTGCATTTTTCTTTTTTACTTCTGCCTCCTCTCTGTTCTTGATCAGTCTTGAAAATATTTGTCAGCTGTATTCTTTTCTAAAGTCATTCCTTCAAAAATGCTATACTTCATGTACTTCTTAAGTACAGCGAGGCATGGTAGGCAGACACATTAGCTGGTGAAAAGCATCGAGTGTGCCTCAATACCGAACATTAAAAACCAAACAAACAAGTTTTCTAAGCCAGGCGTGGTGGCGCACTCCTGAATCTCAGCGACTTGGGAGGTGGAAGACAGAGGATCACAGGTTCAAGGCAAGAGGAAGCCTGTGTAACCCAGTAAGACCCTGTCTCAATTTAAAAAAATAAAAATAAAAAAGAGGCTGGTGGTGCAGCTTAGTGGCAGAGCTTTTGCAAAGTATGTACGAGGCCCTGGGTTCAGTCCCCGAGTACCACAAAAAAAAAAAAAAAAAAAAAAACACTTTTCTAGTCTCAATAATCTTGAATTTTCTATACTGTTAGTAACTGTTGTTGTTGTTGTCAGGTGCTTTCAAGTCGGTATCCAACTCATGGTAACTCTATGTACAACAGGTGAAACACTATTGTCATGTTTCTCTGCTGTTCATAGGGTTCTCAATGGCAGATTGGTTTTTGGGAGCAGGTTGCCAGGTCCTTCTCCCAAGCCTATAACACCTGGTGTTCCCAGGCAGTCTCCCATCCAAGTACTAACCAGGCCCAGCCCTGCTTAGCTTATGAGATCTGACGGGATCAGATGCCACAGTGCTACGGCTGCTGGCACTGTTAATAATTAGTAAACTGATATTTTTCAAACAATTTAAGTTTATAGAAAATTGACTAGAAGATATAATGGTTTTCACAAACACCTCCTCTGCAACACAGCTTCCTCTACTATTTACATCTTAACATCTTTATTTATTTGTGGTACTGGGGGTTGAACCCAGGGCCTCGCACTTGCATGCTTTGTAAGTGCTAGACCACTGAGCTGCACCCCCAGCCCATTTTTTTACTTTTTGAGACAGGGTCTCACTAAGTTACGTAGACTGCCTCTGGTCTCGAACTTGCAATCCTCCTGCCTCTGCCTCCTGAGCCACTGGGATTACAGGCGTGCGCCACCACACCCGGCTCAACATCTTTATTTTTGTGTGATGTGGTACGTTTGTTACAACTGATGAACAGACTGTTGTTAGGTTGTTAGGCTGCTAAGCCAGATCCGACTCATACAGCAACCCTGTGTACAACAGAATACACCACTCCCCAACACTGTGCCATGCCCGGCACTATGCCAGTGCTCCTCTGCTATCCACAAGGTTTTCAATGGCTGATCGTTTTGAGATTGTTTCAAAAGTGGGTTGCCAGGTCCTTCTCCTACTACTGTGGTGCTGGGGATCAAACCTGGGCCTCAAGAGAGTGCCGAGTGGCGGTCTACCAACTGAGCTAAACCCTAGCCCAAAGAACAAATACTGATACATTATTAAAGTCCATAGTCTACATCAGGGTTCACTTTTTAAATGTATGACTTACGTCCATCATTTTTATAGTACACCCCAGTCCCTTTTTTTAATCTTTTGAGACAAGGTCTCACTAAGTTATACAGGATACCTCTAGCCTCAAACTTGCCATCCTCCTGCCTCAGCCCTGGGATTAGAGGTGTGCACCCTGGTACCTGGCTTCATCTCTTTATGTCTCTACTGCTATGTTATTCCAAGCCTTTCAACTCACTGCTAGAAACAAAGATTTCTTTCAAGTGATTTCCTAAAACATGATTTTCATCACCATATTCAGGCATAAGGAGATTCCTGATGGTCCTGACAGCACTGATTTAATCCTCAAGGCCTTCTGAAATTTGACACATTCTATCAGTGCATTTTCTCTCCCACTAGTCTCTAGACAAATACTCCACTCAAATCAAGCACAGCACACAAATTAGCTTTGATTCATGTTATTTCCTAACACTTGATGGTTTTTCTTCCTTTTCTACAGTCCACCCACCTCATCCACCTGCAAATAACCTCTTTTTCTCTGAAATCTCTCAGGATCATGCATCATTTGACTTGTTGAAAAAACTCACCATTACACTTACATAATACAGTATTAATATTAAACATAAAGCAATATAGATATAACTTTCTCAGCATCTATTGTATTTTGCTTAATAGATTGGCAGCTTCTTACATGCAAGAAGTATGTTTATTGTTTTTAGACCACTAAGGAACACAGCAAATGGTTCATGACATTGCAGATAGCTAACACTCACTGAAACGCAACAAGTGTTTATCAAATAGAACAACATACCTTGCCTGCCAGGCGGCTGGAGATGATTCCATTACTAGATATAAGACAATCAGCAAGAGTAGTTTTTCCTGAAAAAAAAAATAACATTAGTTAAAATCTATGTTCTTTTAACAAGGAGTTAGGGATGGATTGTACCTACAGGTTTACTGTCTGGTCACAATTTATTTCTCAAAGATCTCTTTCTTCCTTTACCAGACGACACCAAAGGGCTCTATAAAGAGGTTCATAGCCTTCTGAACACATCATCTGAAGTACACATGTGTTAGTACCATAGTGTTGTAATCTTATCTCCCCACAGATCTCATCAACTTCACCTGAGAAGTTGCTGAGGCAGACTTTACACAGAGTAAAATGCAGACCTTTAACTGACAAGGTAAACTCGCATCCCAATTAAAATAGAGACCATCTCTGACAATTTTCACATTTGCTACTAAAATCTGACATATAAGAAATCAATCAAGTTTATCATAATCATGTATCAAGAATAGTGACCATGCTTATAAACTCAAGCCCCTCACAGCTCACAATGACAAAAGGACTGCAGTAATTTTTATCTCTGACAGGTACACAGGGTAACTACCACCAAGAAACAGCAAAACATAGTCTTCTGCCATGTCTCTATGTATGTCCTTACTTGGCATTTGCCAGTTAAACTTTGTTACTTATATAGCAAAGAAACTTACCAGTTTCTCCTATTGTTTGTAATACAGTCAGCTTGTGGAAGGCATTAGTTACAATGCACCTATCAATACAGCCTACTACCTAAACCTAAACTTGGTATCTACTTTATAATAAAAGAAATGTGTTGTATACTCACATATAGAATTTACCTTTATTAAACAGACTACCACTAAAAATAACACAAATTCAAGTGGTACAAATAGGTACATTTGTGTAAGCGTGTCATGGGTATACATAATTTCCACAGCTTTGTTGGCCTAATAAAAGGAGGGTTTTTTTCTTTAACCAAGTCCTCTAGGAACTTTAGCAAGCCTATGGAATCTGTGCAACACCTCAAGTGCCAAAAATATATATATACATTTTAAGAGATGTTATCTATGTATATTTTTCAAAGTTGAATTACAGTAGCAATGTGTAGCATGACATTGACTTAAAAGATGGTGTTAATCAGATGAATGATAGCACAATCATGTGACAGGCAGGGAAATCAAAGAAAATGGTGGAAACAGGGTTTCGCTCCCAGAGCGCAAGACCATTCTGAAGCGGTATTTAAAATGTGCAAACCTTATGAATAGACAGTGGAGGTGTGAGTGTGCAGCAGCACGTCCCGCATGCCTAACAGCTGCACACCTTGGGGACAAGCCAGAGATGCACCATGCTGAGCACGGTATGCACAAGGGAAGTTCCCCGAGGCCTCCAACAGCACTGAGTCCTGCCACCACTGTGGTGTTGGAAGTTTGCAAGCTCACTGTTGGGATTTTTAAAATACACCCCATAACTAGGGTCCCTCAGACCAACATGAGGGACTGACCTCTAGATGACCCCAGGGCTACATCCCACTCACTCACTTCTACCCCTCCCATCGAGTGAGCAAAGATGGCCGCTCACCAGCTTCAACCACCTCAATTTTGATTGGCTACCCTTACCCTAGCACCCCAGTTAAATAACTGCCCCTACAGGGCAGGTATAACAGTTTACCTGCTGTACCTGTCAGGAATGTGCCCTGATTGGCTACCCCCAATACACAACCCCCTCCAGGAGCCTATATAAACAGGGCCCCAGACCCCACTTCACCCCACCATCATTCTCCATCCTTCAACTGCTGTCCAGACCCCATCACCTTGACCCAGCGCTCCCCAATCCAGCAGAAGATCTCCAAGCAAGCCGATGTGTCAAGACCAGGGGACCCAAAGTGCCAAAGGCTACAAGCAAGCCACAAAGAGCCTCCCAATTCCTCTCATCCTTGAGAAGGAGGGAGACAGAGAAGGTGAGCTGCATAAGTCATGACCACCGGACCTCCAGCCCAGCGAACACCAACTGCTTGTAGCTGTGCCTTTAAGGCTGAGCAGTACCATAGAATGCTGCAGGCTCAGAGCTAGCACTTGAGGACTTGACGGGCTGCCTGCTGGTTGCACCCCACTTGGGAAGTAACCCAATAAACTTTCCCTCTCCTGTTTCCCGCAGAAGGTCTCCTGAGGTCCTTCTTTAGCGCCTCCAGCCACTACACCAACCTGGTCCAGTGGGTCCCCAATACCCACTTGGTGTCAGGCAAGGCTCTGACTTCTGCCGGGCTTGAGCCGAACCCTGACGCTCACCACATAGGTCTACCACACAATGTGCACACACAACAGGAGTTAGCAGAACAAGCAGATGACATTCTTAAAATGGCAGAATGAAAAGTTTACATCTCAAGATGTGTACAACATTTTTGGCACCCTCTGCTGTTGAAACCAGAGACCAATCAGCAGGAACTTTGAAGATACTTAATAATCTGGTAGGCTTGCCATGTGACTATTACGTGTTAGCACATAATCCCAGAATATCACTTTCCTGCTACCAAATCAAGGAGAATTCACTCTAAGTACAGCAAACATACACCTCTTAGGAGAAACTGTGCTTTATTCATAGCTGAAGCCCTAGGACCAGAACAATGCTGGGCATATAGAAGACATTCAACAAATGGTTGTTGAGTGAATTAAATGAATCATAGATTTTCTAGGGTAGTACCAGTTTAATTTTAAAGAGTAAACTTAAAGAAACTTGTTATGCACATACACAGCCTTGACTTTCCACATGATTTAATTCACAAAGTAAAAAAATACTTTTATCAGACCTCGTGCCCTCCAAACGTGTGCAGTGTAATCATAAAACCTCACGGGAGCAGGGTGAGGCCCTGGATTCCTACGTAAAACTCATTCCCAGTTGGCTTCCCTATGAAGTGCCCCATCATCCCTTTCAGCTCCCCAAACTCACTTCGCCTCAGCTCTTCTATGAATGGCAGCAGCCACATCACCTCCTCTCTGTCACTGCATCCCAAGCCCTTCCACCAGTCCACTCTTTAATTACATCACTCCTGCTCTGATTCCCTAATGGCTCCCTACAACCTAATAAACATGTTAATGACCATTTTCATGATTAAAGATTTACCTTCCTACCAAGGGATTGTCCTATTGAATCCTCATATCCTGTGACATAGTTATGACTTTTATCCTATTTCACATATGCTGTAAACCAAAATTCAAAAAGGCAAAGTAACTTGAAAATGGAGCTTTGACCTTGGCTGTCTAACTGCAGAGGTGGAGCACTTAACCCTTACCCCAGGGCCTCGTAGGCATGAACAGTTCTGGGAGACAGGACCCAACCTGCCTGTTCCCAACAATCTACTACTCCTTCACCTTCACCTTAGGATGCTAAATAAGTTTTACTTCACATGTCCATTCCAGTCACTTTGCTGCAGCTACCAGAACTAAGAAGGGGTCTGACACCAAGAGCACACTTGCATGAGGCAGTGCTACAGTGTTACAGCAATGTCACAGGAACATCCAGATCACAGGTATCACACATTAGCTAGTCCTGCTCTTCCTGTGTCCTGGGCTTCAGCCACACCTATTCCCTTCCTCCTCTAATACACTCCCACTTGCAGTGTATGTCCCCATCTGTCATCTTGAGCTCCCCTGCTAGGGTTGCCTCTGATACTAATTAACATGTGAAGCCTTTCTTTAACCCTCTCCTAGCTTTCCAAACCTCCAGTTCTTTCAACCCCTAATCTACCTTTTTCTCATACATGTCTCACATCGCCCTGCTCCCGGATAAAACCTCCTCTACAGCTGGGGAGGTGCCACGCTCCTAAACATCAATCTTCCAATATACCTGACAAAACACCTTGAACTTAGCACATGTCAATGAATATCTGATGAATTAAATAGCATCCTACAGCAAAGGTTCTATATCAAGACGAGAGACATTGTATATACAAAGGCATTTCAAAAGTATTTCATGTTTTGACAAAAACTCAAGTTCTGGTTTGACAACAACATGACATACTATATTGAAGAAAGCTAATCACAAGTTAAACACACTTTTTTTCCAAACGCTACAAGCACTGCTTCTCTGACATCACAAAAAAAAAAAAAAACTTTTACAGGAAGACTGGCTTCTTAGCAAGCACCACGCTGGCCCTCCCAGCTTCACTCCACCGAAACACGTAGACACACCTCCCTTATTAATGAACACAAGCTATTTAAGAAAGATTCCTGCAGGTGTGGCAGCCCACGCCTGCAAGCTCAGCACTTCAGAAGAGGCGGTGGAGGAGTAAAAGTAAAAAAGGAAGGAAAGACTCTCACCATGGTCAACGTGAGCCAAAACGCAGATATTCCTGATATTGGCCGTATTCTTCTGGAGCTGAATCAACCGGTCTACACTGCTGAGCACCATGGTCACTCACTTCCTGCGAGTAAAAATTAAACAGGTGTTGGAAACGGCACAAGGGCTCGGGGTGTGGACAAGAGAAAAGGAGGTTAAGACCAGGGAGCAGACGGGACTCTAGGGCGCCCTCAGGGGAAGGAGGGACCCAGGGGCCTCGTCCCCGCCAGTCCTCGGACCCCGGCTGCCCGCCGCCCACGGGTGAGGCCTCACCCTGCCAGGCCCAGCGAACCCCAAGAATTGTGTCCCGGTCTCAAGCCCCCCGGGGCACCGCGGCCCCTCGGCCTTCCCCAAGCGACTCCCCGCCCCGCACGCCGCCCGCTGCGGGGACCCGAGCCGCCCCGACGTCCGCAGCCCGCACTCACCGACGCCCGGAGCACTCCGCACCACGTGCCGCTCGCAGCTCTGCGGCCCGGAACCGCCGCGCCGGGGGGCGGGGCCGGCGCGACCTTTGACCGCCGCGCCGCCGGAAGTCGGCCTCTCGTCAGTCTCCCGGGAGCCCGCGGTCGCCTTGACAACGGCGAGCGACGCGGAGGCCGAGCGGTGGCGGCCATGCGGACTCGGTGTCTGTGCCAGCTCTGCACCTGTGGGTAAGGCGCGAGGCCGGGCGGGGACGTAGGAGCGCGCGCCGCCGCCGCCGCCGGGCTCCCCTCTCCTCGCACTCCGTCCCGCGCGGTGGCGGAAAACCACTGGGCTCACAGAGGTGACCGACGGACTTCAGGGGACGGTGCGGTGCCGGCGCGGAGGCCACGCCCGTCATCCTGGTAACTGGGAGGTCTAGGCGCGAGGGTCGTAGGTTGGAGGCCAGCGGCAGCCTCCGCCACTCAGCGAGGCCCTGACTCCAGATGATGTTGTTGTTGTTGTTGTTGTTGTTAGGTGCCGTCGAGTCGGTATCCGACTCATAGCGACCCTTGTAGGGTTTTCAATGGCTGTTTCGGGATTGCCTTGGGAGTGGATTGCCAGGCCCTTCTCCAAAAATGGGGCCGGCGTGCGGCCAGGTGCGGAGCGCTCGGAAAAGTGTGCGGGGCCGGGCTCACCTCCCCAGTGTGGAAGGAAGGAAGGAAGGGAGGGAAGAAATGGTGGAAGGAAGGAGGGAAAGAAGGAGGAAAGGTAAGAAGAAGGGAGGGAAGAAGGGAAGGAAGGAGGAAAGGAAGGGAAGGGAAGGGAGGGAGGAGGGAGGGAGAGAAAAAAGGAGGGAAGGAAGGAAGGAGAGAAGGAAGGAAGGGATGGAGGGAGGGCAGGGAAGAAGGAAGGAGGAAAGGAAGGAAAGGAAGGGAAGGGAAGGAAGGGAGTAACAGAAGAGCAGCGGGTGAGGCCTTGAGTTTGCCACCTGGGTTACACTTTCTTCACCTCTGTCTTTCTGTTCTGCAAGCCAGACTGTGTGCCCCCCTCCATCCAGGCGGCGCTCCCTAGGGCCCTCAGCAGTCCCCACCCTGAGCCCCAGAAGGGGTCTGAAGTCCTGCCAAACAACCTTCCTCCAGCTACAAACACAGTCTGCTCCTTGCTCAGCTTCTCTGTTGACCCAAGGGTTAGCTCATTTGTTGTTGTTGTTGTTAGGTGCCATTGAGTTGAGATCATTATTTACTTGCTAAATAAGCATATCTGAGGGAGGGGGGTAGAGTGCTGCCGCTCTGCACTCTCTGAGGACCTGGGTTCCATCCCCATTGCTGCAAAAATGTGAGATGGGCGTGGCAACCCACTCCCAAGGCAATCAGCCACTGAAAACCCTATGTGGGTCGCTGTGATTCCGTGGCAACTCCACGCTCCTAACAACAAATAGATATGAGACGTCAGGCCTTGGTATTTGTAATCCCCTCCGAAGGAAAACCACCTGCATGTTGATGGAAAACAGTTTCTTCCATAATAAACATTCCTATTAGATATAAATCAAAAGATAACTTTCAAAGTGTGAATCTACAAATTCGGATATGCAAGAAAAAAATTATTTTTTTTCTAATCTTAATTTATATCCAACTTAAGTTCCTTTCCCACTTAACCACCGGGAAATTCAGTCTTCATTCTGTTGGGGGACCACCCTTTCCTTAAGGGGTGTGGTGATCCAAGGAGCTGAGGCCCTGTCAGTGTAGAAGGAAGGCCCTCTGAGCTTGAACGTCTGTAATAGTTTCCCTAGAACTGCCCCTTTGCCGAAACTCCTATAGTTCCTTCAAGAGCAGGGCCTCTACTGCTTCACACTTATACAGGAGGTATAGGAACCTTTACAAAGCTTAGGACCTACAATTACAGGGCTCTCAGCCCACTCATGTGAAATCTGGCCAACGACTAGTACATTGTCACACAGTAGGATAAAGGTTCTTTACTCTTCTCAGCCCTCTCCCCCTCATCTTTACCTCCCCTGTTATTGAAAGAGGGGAGATCGATCATTACCTCTTCCTTCTTTGCTCCAACACCATTGTTTTCCTCTTGGACTCTAAAAGACAACTCTCTTTCATCTCCTTTTAGGGACACCTGATATCATCTCTTCCATGTAGTTCTTTAGAAAATGAAAACTTAATAAGTGTTACAGGTATAGCCTCCGGCAAAACTAAAAAGCAGAAATAAGAAAATTTCCTTCCAAGAACTGGAATGTTTGGGATAAGAGGCTTTTTATTCCCTTTGTAACTTTTCCTTTGTGTTAAAATGTGAATGTATTGGTTTCATGGAGAATAAAACTGAAAGCAATGACAAATTCCAAAGCATTGGTGTGGTTCCTGTAACTCACAGTGGCTGTACCAGAACCTATGCATGCAGGGCCTGTGCGCCCTGCTCCTAATTCTTCCGAGGGCCTCGGACCATGTGTGGCACTAAATCCTTTCTGCACTTTCCCACAGCGTCATTTTCCTCAGTTGCTTGCCTCTCCTGACGTCAGGGTTTTATGGCTGTCTGGTGACACCACCTCTTCACTCTCCCTTGTGTCGTTGTTCCCCGTGCTGTCCAGAGCCCTCCAAGCAAAGAAACCTCTCATTTCCTCCTGGGGCCTCCGTCAGGTTCAGGTGCCTTAATCACTTCAGATCCATCTGCAGAGCATCCGCATTTCTTTAGCTCCAGCTTTCTGGGGCTCATATTGCCAGCTATCACTTCATGGCCAGGGTCCCCATATAATACCCAGCCTGAGAAACCGACCTCATACTTCAGAAGGCTGTGAGTTTACTTGTTTCCTTGGTGGGTTTTTTTGTTTGTTTGTTTGTTTTGTTTTTGTTTTTTAAGGATTTATCTCTTTTTTGTCCAATTAAATAATTTTTTTAAATCTATAATGTAATGAAGATCCTTCCTAGTCCTCTGACCACAGATAACAAATGCTCCTTAAGGCTACTTGTACACGCACATAACTTTTTTATTATTAACAAAGTGAGAGGGGCTGGGGATGTAGCTTAGTGGTAGAGTGCTTGCCTAGCCTGAGCAAGGGCCTGAGTTCGATCTGCAGCACCACAGAAAAAAGAGAAAGGGGGGGCCCTCATGCTATACATATGTTCTACAACCCACTTTTAAAACCGTTTAGTCTTACCATCTTCCAATGGTCAGGCACAAAGATCAAACTCATGCTCTTTAATAACTGCACATTGTCAGCCTATATGATACCAGTCAGGTATCACCTAAGGACAAAGATGGGTCCTAAGCAATGTATTGTTAAGTAACTCAGTCACCGTGAGCATTATAGAGTATGTTATACAAACTAAGATGGCTATGATGTCCTAGGTGTTATAATCTTACAAGATCATCATCATATGTGTGGCTTGTCAATAACCGAAATGTCACTACATACCATGTGACTGTATTGGCCAGGGTTCCTAGTTATGAACAATATAAGCTACTGTGGTTAGATTGGGAAAAAACTAGAGAGAGAGAGAGAATGAGAATGCATGTAAGTCACTTGAAAGAACTGAAACAAACTTTTCAAAATAAGCTTCAAGGAAAATACCCCAAAATCTCACCACAGAACTGGACTGATAAAGTTGCCATGGCCTCTATCACAATCAGAAAACTGCAAAAGAAGTGTAGGCTTCAGAACTATTCATCTCTGCCAGGGTCAGGAAGCTGCCAAGTCAAGGAATAACTTTGCAAATCGGGATGCTGCCTACCAACGGCTGACCCCAAACTCTCTACTTCTACCACAATGTGTGCAAAAACAGTGGATCTCGTACCCTGCCTCTCTCTCTCTGTGGCCCCAGTCACGGGAGTGCATATCATAGGGGAGATGTAACTTAGATATGGAACCTGCATGCAAGGGGTCTAGGAAATTCACCTGTTACCTTTTCAGTTTCTGTAACCTAACTAGACACTGAATTCTTGTGAGCAAAGGCATTTTCCACCACATAAGGATACACTAAAAATTATTCGTTATTTGTATAAACATAATTACAGAGCAAAGAGGGTCTTTTTCCTAGTAAAATTGCTCTGAAATTTAGAAATTGTGAGTTCTTTGGAGGTTTCTGAATACAATGCGTTAACCACACAAAATGCTTTTTTACGGCAATATAACCTCTCCAGGGCTAGGATTTAGCTCAGTTGGTAGAGTGCTGCGCTGCAGTCTCTGAGGTCCCAAGTTCAATTTCCAGAACTGCAAAAATGGGAGAAGGACCTGGCAATCCACTCCCAAGGCAATCCCGAAACAGTTGGCCATTGAAAACCCTATGAGGGTCACTATTAGTCGGATACCGACTCGACGGCACCTAACAACAACAACAACAACATAATCTCTCCATTTACCTGTCTGCACAGGCGACATCATTGTCCACATGGGATCACAAGGATTTATGAAAAGTCCGGTGTGCCTTGCCCCACAACTGAATATTTGGAAAAATATCCCGTGTATGGCAACGTTCTTCCACCTCAGAGTCTTAAACCCAAGCAAGAATTTCGAGCATGCCGTGGTAAAATGGAAGGAATAACTACATTTAAGTAAATATTGAGCAACTGTTTCTTTTGTATATTTTTCTCTCCCAACTCTTTTAGTCTTAATAAGGTGTGTGAGGGGGGATGTTGAACCTAGGACTTCATGCATGCTAGGCAAGTGCTCTACAATTGAGCTGCAGCCCGAGCCCCTTTTTTATTTTTTATTTTGAGGCTGGGTCTTTCTAAGTTGCACAGACTGCCTACAGCCATGAATTCTGTATCTTCCTGTCTCAGCCTTCCAAGTCATTGTAATTACAGGTATATGCCAAGGTGCTTGGGGCTGAGCTCAGTTGGTAGAGCACCACTCTGCTTTCTCTGAGGTCCAGAGTTCAGTTCCCAGAACCACAAAAATGGGAAAAGGATGTGGCAATCCACTCCCAAGGCAATCCCAAAACAATCAGCCATGGAAAACCCTATGAGGGTCGCTGAGTCAGACACTACTTGACAGCACCTAACTGACAACAGCAGCAGCCAAGGTGCTTGGCTTAATGAGGTTTTCTTAGTATTTAAATTTAGCTATTGAGTTAAGTTCAGCCAATCCAAGAAGCAAGAAACTAGTTAAATCACAGTTTGGAAAAAAAAAAAGATGAGAATTAAGTTGGGTTGACAAAGAATGAGACATAAAAAATAAAAAGTTGTATTGTTTTTTAATCTCCTAAAATATCTCCTATTTATGTACTTTCCACTACCACCACCTAGAGGAACACAGTGGCTTGTTATGTCTGTCTGCTATAGTTTTTATATCTCTGACCTGTTTTCAATACTTAACTTGCCAAAGTGACCTTTTTATTTTATTTTTCTACTGTGATCTTTTTATTTTACTTCAGTTTTTCTATAGTTGCACATCCTTTATTTATTTTCCCAATAATTTTTATGTACAACTGAATAGGTTTCACTGTGACATTTCTCAACGTACCTTGCTCATGTTACCCTCTCCTCACACCCTCCCCAAAGTTATTTTTTTTTTTTATCTAATTCTAGTCCTGTCATATCCCTGCTTAAAATACTCTTAAACCTTCCCATCATTTGATGGAGGCCCAAGTCCTCTCCACCTTTCCTACATGATTTCCCCCCTACTTCACTAGTCTGTTTTCACTGTGATGCCCTTTTCACTCTGACACTGTCTTCCTATTTCTCATTTTCTTTATAGTTCCATATTTCTCTTGCTTCAGACCCTTCCACGGTACAATCTTCCATGTATGTAATTTTTCCTTCCTCATCTAGTTAATATTGATTGAATTTGTAGATCTCAACTCAGTTTTCCCTTGGGAGAGTCTTCTCTGAAACCTCACCCAGTTTTGAGATTATGCAAAATTCCTCGATATAAATTACCAAAGCACCTTCCTATTATTTATCATTAGAGTAGTTTTAGTGTTCCATGACAGAACTATTTCTATTGTTTTCCTACCATTCTACTTCCAGAAACCTAGTACAACACCTCCCAGCATGTAGTAAATGCCCAATATTTGTTCAGTGAGTGATGAAATAAATCCTCTTAATCCTTAGCTTTGTATTTCTACCTAGCTTTTTGATCCCATGGTGGCTTTGTCTGTTTGGTTCATTAGTTCTTTTCATTCATTATTTTCACTTATTATTTTATTTAAATTCTTAATGTGTACACTATATTTAAGGTACTATCTTAAACCTGACTCATGTCAGATTTCTGTAACTTGGAGTTTTAAAAATATTCTGTAACAGCTTTAATTTTCAGTGTTAAGCCATTTCCATTTCATTTCAGATAGAACTCACTTTGACTATATAGCAAAGGTGGAAACTTTCACACTTTAGTCAGTACTTCCATTTTTTACATTTCACACACCCCTTGTAGTAATAGTGCTTTGCTGACTAGTTACTTCTGTAGGTGTGTGCCTGTTTTAAGAATCTGAGGAATGTCCATGGTCCTCAGGCTTTGGTGTGCTTTACTACACCTCAGTAATGGATTCAACCAGTCTAAGAAGTTATATTATAAATGGGAGAAGGGATTCAGTGAGGTTTTGCTATTTAGGGGAGCTTACAGACATTGCAGATTCCAGAATGCTACCTAGAAGAGTGGACAATAGAGTAAGTGCCAGGAATTTAGGTTTTTAACCAGGGTTGTTGGTGACTCTATTGCTTCGAGCTCACTGCCGTGGGTCACTTCCTAGACTGGTCGCCAGGGGCGACATGGCAAATAAAACAGAAGAGTTTTGCCCTACTATTGCTTGTGATCTTGCGGAAAAGATAACCTAGAAACAAGAAAAATCATGTAAGTAAACAAGGTAACTGTAGATTATAATAAATAAGGTGAGAAAAATGAATCTCTCATTAAGATAGAGCAAATAGGAACAGTTACCATTTTTTCTTCACTTTAGCTTCTTTCTTCTTTGATGCCTTAATAGTTCCTGATGGAGGTTTGAAATAAATTTCACAGTATTCGCATTTATTGAATTAAAAAGTTTGCTTTTAGCCAGTTTTAAATGTTAAAATTGAGAAAGTTTAAACCGCCATATCTGTCTTTTAAAAGGCAATTGCTTTTCACCCCCTTGTTTTCCCAATTGACTTGTTCAGGTAGCCCTCAATAGTTAAAAGGGGAGGGAAGGGGAAGAAAAAAAGTTTAAAAAAAGGAAAGACAAAATGTTCCATTTTTTAAATCATCATCTTTCCACTTTGTAAGACACTGGGTCACTTCTTTGTGTTTGACTGGGAAACTCGCAGTATTTCCAAGAGCCATAACATAGGAGGTTGGAACTTTTGTTTGACTAGAAAGTAAAAACTGACTTATCTGTAGTACAAAGATGAAAGTGTCATTCTGTACTATTCTATGATGCAAAACAACTATGTAAAAAACAGATGTCCGAGCTTGTACAAGACTTTTGATCCTTTATACCAGCAAGTTGTAGCACAATAAGGTGGAGGATTATGGACAAGGCAGATGCTTCAGTATGTATCAGATAAATAAGATTTCATTCATCCTTTATTTCTCCACAGAAAGTAGCTTTGCATTTGGAGGTATACTTCCTAACACTTAACTAGTCTAATCAGAGAAACTAAGACTTCTAAGCTTCCTCTCTGCCTTTCTCTCTGATTTTCTCACTTCCTGATTGCTTTTAGTTTATTCCCCCATAGCTGGTATTTGGAAAACAAAAAGGACTATTCAGATGTCTTGACAAGAAAGGTACGTGATCTTTACTACTGTTCACCCATTAAATACATACATATTAAACATTTGTTAAGCAAATGCTAGACTCATCAAACACAGTGTGAGCAAAAATGGTCATGATCTCTGTTCTCACAGATGTTACAGTCTAATAGAGGAAGCAATCCAAAACATCACTCAAACTAAAGTATAAGATTGTAACACTGATAAAATCTGTGAAGGGTAGGCTCAAGGTATGTTAACAGCTCCAACAAGAGGTTTGACTTTATGAAGGAAATGAGAAAATGAGGTAAAGCCAGAAGGATGTTAAGCAATTAACTGGACTAAGAGGAGGACGCCTGCAGCCATAGCCCTGTGGTATCTGATCCCATCAGATCTCAGAAGCTAAGCAGGATTGGGCCTGGTTAGTACTTGGATGGGAAACTGCCTGGGAACACCAGGCGCTGTAGGCTTGGGAGATGGACCTGGCAACCCAATCCCAAAAACCAGTCTGCCATTGAAAACTCTATGAACAACAGAGAAGCGCTGACAATAGTGTTTCACCTGTTTTATGTAGAGTCGCTATGAGTCGGATACCGACTTGACCTCACCTAACAACAACAAGAGGAGGACATCCTTTTTAGACAGAGTAGCATGTAGCAGGAAGGAGCATGGACAGTGGGAAATCCTCAAATGGCAGAGAGCAGGGAGAAGGATGGTGTGAGGTGAGGCTGATAAAGGAGAGCAGGCAAAGCCCTTGGGCCAGGATTAGTTTTGTCTACATCCTTACAGAAATAACAAGGTATTGAAGTGATTCAACTGGGCTGATATGAAAGCTTTGGATATTGTGGTGATGGAGGAAAAATGGTGAGATTGAGAAGGCAAAATTGACAAAAGTTGATGAGTGTCTAGATGTGGATTAGAGGGAAGATGTAAAGGGAAAATGCCAGACTTTTGATGGTGAGCTGAAGAGGTGATGGCATTACTCTATAGTAACATAAGGTATACCAACATGAGGATTAATCACAAAGTGCAAGATTTGTTTTGGGGAAATAGTTTGGCTTAGAGCATATTGAGGTTTGAGGTGCTACTGAGTAATCAAAAGGCCATGTAGATACTGGTATGCACCTGAGAGAAGAGAGCTAAGCTGGGCTGTAAATTCAAGAGTCATTTCTATACAGCAGTCAGAGCTGGAGGAGTTGGAGGAGTTGCCTTCAAGCATGCATTTTGGATAAGAGAATATATAGGTCCAAGCCTTAAGGAACTCCCACATTTACTTAATGGTTGAGTAGAGATGGATGAGGCTGTCTAGGAGACAGAAGAAATAAGCAGGAAGGCAGAGAAAGTAAATTTCCTGGAAATAGCATATGTAGACAGTAATGCCAGTTATTGCCAAAGAGATCAAGATGAGGACTAAAAATGTCTGGTGGATTTAATCACAGGGGAGTCATTGTGAGACTTAGAGCTACATAGGTAAGTGGCAATAGTGGAAACGGATTGAAGTGAATTGAAGAGATGGCATGCAGGGGGTGGGAAAATGGATTCAACCAGTCTAAGAAGTTATATTATAAATGGGAGAAGGGATTCAGTGAGGTTTTGCTATTTAGGGGAGCTTACAGACATGTGCCTGCAGCTGTAGCACCGTGGTGTCCGATCCCATCGGATCTGGGTAGCTAAGCAGGGTTTGGCCTGGTTAGTACTTGGATGGGAGACCAGCTGGGAACACCAGGTACTGTAGGCTTAGGAGAAGGACCCAGCAGCCCACTCCCAAAAAACAACATGCCATTGAAAACCCTATGAATAGTAGAGAAGCACAATAGTGTTTTGTCTGTCATATGTAGGGTCTCAATGAGTCAGACACCAACTCAATGGCACCTAAAAATAACACGGACATGTAGCAAATACTAGTGTAAGATAGTTTACTCATAAATTGAGTGACATGGCCAACAAAATCCAGAAGAATAAAAGCAAACTATGAAGACTGGGAATAGTACCTAACATTTTATTCCTACTATGTACCAGCCTGTCGTCTAAGCATGTGTATATCCTTTAGACAGTTCTTCAGGGTAGATGTTATTATTGTCCCATTTTATTCATAAGGAAACAGGCACAGACAGGTTAACTAAGTTATCCAGGGTCATGAAGCTAGCAAATAAAGGCACCAAGGTCTGCACCTAGGCAATCTGGTTAGTATGAATCAGTGGTTTTCTTCACCAGCCTACCTTTGTGCCAGCAGTACCACCTCTGACAGGCAATGTTATATAATGCCCAGGGTGGCTGAATGACCATCTGGCCCTCCATGGCCAGGCTCCTGAGAGATCCAAAGATGAGTAAGACTCACATCTATACTATGAATATGATTCATATCTAAATGCCACAGTTACTGATCATTTAAAAATGAACGGAAAGATAGCATGACTTTCATAAGAAGAAAATACACCCAAATAGTTTATGCCACAATATTTATATAAGCAGGACAAATAGAGGTTGACAAAGTGGGTACAGGGAGATACATCTTTAAGATTTTACAGGTTCATTAAAACTTTCCCCTGAGATTTCCTACCACATTAGAAAAAATTCAATTTCTTGAGAATTTTATATATCTACGATAAAAATCAACTGAGGCTCTGTTGTTCTGATGTTTTGAAAACTAGGGTTTGGGGCATCTTACTTTTCTTAAACTAGTCAGTCATTAGATAGGACTTTATAAAGAAGTTCAATTTTTCAAACTATCAACTATTACCATTTTAATATCACTTAGTTTCTTTCTTAGGTAAGACAAAATTTTGAAATTTTCAATACTGAATAATTTGAAATGAACTAGTGAAGCTGTTTCAAATCTGTATATTTCAGGTCAGATTATCGTCCTTACGAAATAGTCAAGCAGCCTCGTCATGCACCTGAAGAGTACAAACCCAAGCAAGGAAAGATTGATCTTGGTACTACTTACAAACGAGATTTTAATTCTTACAAAGTGCAGCCTGTGGCAATAGTCCGGCCTTTGGAAAGACAACAAGTTAAAAAAGGAAAATTGGATACTGTCCCAACCTATAAAGGTAATTTGCCATTTCAAAAACCAAGGAAAGCTGGGCATCATGGCACCGTTTATAATCCTAGAACGCAGGAGGCTGAGGCAGGACAATTGTTGAGTTTGAGGCCCGCCTGGCCTACATAGCCATTTCACTGCCACCTGGACTAAATATAGAGATCCTGTCTGAAAAAACAAAACTCAAAAAAACTTAAAACTTACAGCTTTGACATCTAGGAATCAAAACCAATTTTGGTATATTGCCATTCTTAGCCCCCATGGTTTATGAAAGAACTTTCTCTTTTGTTAAAAGACCACTGAGTAACAAACAAAAACAAAAACAAACAAATAAACAGAAAACTCATTTTCCTGATGAGAAGTTAGGAGATCTGGGTTCTTTTCCAAATTCAGCCTCTTAATTAATTTTCTCTATCTCAAAGCATATATTTTTAAAAAGGATGCTACTGAACAAAGATTATATTTGTCACTTTATCAAATTTAGTTAGCATTGTTCCTTGCTTTGCATCCTAGAATGAGTTGAAACTCTACTGAGAATACTAGAATCTTTGAAAAGGTCAAATAAATAGCAATCCTCTTCTCTATCCTAGTTCTGAATCAACCTATAAAGCAAAAGAGTTAGTAGATGGAAAAACAAAATACTTTTATACTGATAAAGACTAGGGTGGCAGATAAAACTTATGTCTATAAGCAGATGATTTCTGATACTGAACCTCAGACTAAGATAGGCTTATCTATCCCCTGACAGATAATGCTGGATGACCACACAGGGGACCTATTCCTCTAAGACTTCCAGCAGGGAGGAAGTGTGAGAATACCTTCTCCCTGCTGGCAACTTACTTAGAAGAGTAGGAGCTGGCCAATGTATGACCGGGGTCTTTCCAAAAACCTGTTTGATTTGTAAAATACTCTGTTACTTTTGGGAGATGGGCATCTTCACTTATTAACAAAGAAGAATAGGCTATCTTGATAGTAGACATAATTTCTATATTTTTATAAATAATGTAATTGTATACATAAGCTTATATTCTTTCCATTAGTTAAGTGGAGTAGCTGAATGGTATTCCTAATATAAAAGTTTTTTGTAAGAGGGATGCCATCTACAACCAAAGTAAAAATTCATAACTTCAATTAGATAATAGTTAAACACATACTTTTTCTTTAATTTTCACATTTACCAATTCTATGGGTCTGTAAATTGCATGGTATCAATATACTGTGATACATAAACCTCCAATCAGGGAAGTCAGTAACAAAGTTCTTTCTGATTTTTAAAGCTGTGAGTAAACCAGGTGCAGTGGTGCACACCTGTAATCCCAGTGACTTGGGAGGTGGAGGCAAGAAGTCATAAGCAGCCTTCATAACTTAGTGACACCCTGTCTCAAAATAAAATATTAAAAATAAAAAATGAAAATAAAAAATACCAGTGGTAGAACACTTGCAAAGTATATGCAAGGCCCTCTGTTCAACCACAAAGTACTGCCAAAAGTAGTAATAATAAAACAAGTACATAAATAAAGCTGTGAATATATAAGATGCTATACAAGGAACAAATTGTGAAGATTATAAATTCAGTGAACAAGTATATTGTAATTTCTGAGATAATAGATGTATTGATATGTGTAGAACACAATGTGCTGCACAAGATTTGACATAAAAGATAATTGAAAATGATTTTACTTGATCTTTTATACAACCACAGTTAAGATTTTTCCTCTGTAATATCTATAAAAAATATTAGTAACATTGATGTCGCTTCATGCTGTAAACATCACACACACACACACACACACACACACACACACACACACACACACACACACAGGCCAACCCTAGTTCTGGCTTTCCATCACCTGAGTTTCCCATGGAGTCCCCTACTTTCATTCCCATAGTTCAAGTTGAGGAGTAGTGGGTTCCCTCTGTCTTTCTAGCTTCTGAGCTTTCCTAGTTAGGAAAGGTTATACTTTGTATTTCTGGGTTTTCAGACATGAAACAACAGCAAAACCAAGGGCTAAGGCTGTATTTCATCGTTCTTTGTAATTGTACCAAGGATTTTATAAATACCTACTTAATGGCAGGTATCTATCTACAAAACCTAAGAGTTAGAGGACAGAGGAAAGATAGAAATGGGATATTATAGAGAAGATAATCTGCAAGGTGGTAAGCAAGGCTATATTTACATTCTGGACTGTGGTTTTATGAAAAAGAAATATATCTGCCCCAGCTGCCTCAGCTTAGACATACATTCATATTAAAATGTAAATGATGAAAGTAGGTCACTGATTTGATAAAACATGTTTTATGGATCATGCTGCTCTGTGCTAGCCATTGTAGATAACCCAGAAGTCTGGATTACACAATGGTTTTTGGCATTTGGAAATTTTATAATTGAAATCAAGGAGGCAAAAGACCTGTACACCAAAAGCCATAAAACATTGATGAAAGAAATTAAGAAAGAGGCAATTATATGGAACAATATCTTCTATCCATTTGTTGGGAGAATTAATATCATTAAAATGACCATAAAACCCAAAACAACCTACAGATTCAATGCAGTCCCTATCAAAATTCATAGAAAGTGAAAGAAACAATTCTAAGATTCATATAGAACCACAAAAGACTCATTAGCCATACCAATCTTGAGAAAAAGGAACAAACTTGGAGGTACCATATTTCCTGATTTCAAATTACAAGGCTATCATAATCAAAATAGTATGGTACTGGCATAAGAACAGATAAATTAGACCAATGGAACAGAATCAAGAGCCCAGAAGTCTATCCAAGCATACACAGCCAACTCATCTTTCACAAGGTGCCACAAATATACAATGAAGAAATAATATTCTCTTCAATAAATGGTATTGGGAATACTGTATATCCACATAAAAGAGAATAAAATTGGATCATTATACCACACAAGAAAAATCAATTCAAAGTAGATATAAAGACTCCAATATAAAACATGAAGTATAAAACTCCAAGAAGAAAACATAAGGTAAAAGTCCCTTTACATTGAATTTGGCAATGACTTTTTTAGATATGACACCAAAAGCACAGGCAAGAAAAGCAAATATAGACAAGTGTGATTAGAGAAAACTAAAAAGTTTCTGCACAGCAAGAAGTGAAAAGGCAACTTTTGGATTGGGAGTAGACTATTTGCAAACCATATATCAGATAAAGGTTAATATCCAAAATATATAAGGAACTTGAACTATTAATTCATAAAAAAATCTCATTTTTAAAAAGGCATATATTAGCCAGTGTTTTGCTGTGACAGAGAAACTTATGCAAACTTGTGGAATGAAATGTTTATTGGTGGCTTATCATTAGAGGATTAGTCTGTAATGGTGGGAGGGCAGCCATGGAGGGACTTGAGGCAGGGAACTTCACAGCCTGGTGGGTCAGGAGGCAGAGAGCCACTGGAACCACGGCTCTGGGTGAAAACCTCAAAAGGTCCTCCTCCAGGAATCTGCTTCCTCAAAGGTAGAATCTCACCTCCCAGAGTTCCCATAGCCTCCACACATAGTGCCACCAGCTGAGGACCCAGTGGCCATTCAAACACATGGCCTTTGGGGATCATTTAGATCCAAACCATAACACGCTGCCCCTGGCCCCAAAAGCCATGGCCATCTCATGATGAAAAATGTAGCCAGTCCACCTTCACAAATCCTCAGAGTCTTAACAGTCTCAACCATGTTCAAAGTCGAAGTTCAAAGTCTCCACTGAGACTCAAGGCAAATTTAGCTCTGGGCTCCTGCAAAACAAGAACCAAGTTACATACTTCCAACATACAATTGGAGCAAGCATTCCCATTCCAAAATGGAGGAATGGGATATAGAAAGGAAAGATCAGTCTATAGAAAGACTGATATCCTGCTGAACAAACAAATCCTATCGGTTCAACTCCAGCATTGGCACACACAGCATCAACTTGGCTAGAACAGACTTAGGCAGCTCCACTCCCATGGCCTTGTCATTTGCAGCACATGGGCTCTCTTGGGTTGTTTCTCTTTCTTGCTGGCAGCCTCCTTCAGCAAGCACTTCACATTGCATTGCTGCTTAGGGTCCATCCACAAAGCTTCACACGTCAACCGTTCGGGCGCTCTGTGTAGGGCACCCAACCCTGGTACACATTGCCTGGCCTCCCTTGCTATCTTCTGGAACCTTGGTGGCAGCCTCCATAACTCCCTAACTCTTGCATTCTGCCTGCCTGCCAAACCAGTACCACAGGGACAATTCCAAGATATGCCGCCAGCCGGGAAGGTAACTCCCCCATTTTGAATCACAGCTGTAGCAGCAGCTGCTATACACCCAGGCTGAGAAACCATTTGCCTAGGCAGATGCTTTGCAGTAGGGCATCCAAAAGGCCTCCACAAACATCAACACCACCTGGGAACCCAATGTTCCAACACATGGCCCTTGGGGGACATTTAGATCCAAACCATAATAGGCAAAAGGATCTGAATAGACAGTTTTCTAAATAAGACACACAAATGGCTAACCAGTATGGGAAAAAGTACTCAATATCACTGATTCCAGGGAAATTAAAATAAAAATTGGGATATCACTTCATACTTAGGATGGATATTATAAAGAATATAAGTGTTAGGAAGGATATAGAGGAAAAGAATCCTTGTACTATTGTCAGTGGGAATGGAAATTGGTACAGCCATAATGGAAAATAGTTTAGGGGTTCCTCAAAAAATTAAAACTGTAACTACCATATGATCCAGAAATCCCTTCTGGATGTATAACTGAAGAAAATGAAATCAGTACCTCAAAGAGATGTCTGGAAGTGCACTAAAACTAAACATAGCAATAACAAACCCAAATTTATCTCTGCTATGGATTTGACTGACTTAAGCCCACTCAATAAAGACCGGGCAGATGAAAACAGGTATCCATTTCTGGATACCAGTATTAACTGTACTATATACACTGTATAGCTTTCAAACATGAATTATAACGTTATCTAAGGAAGAAGAAAAAAGGAAGGAAATGGGAAGGAAGGAAGGGAGCAAAGAGGAGGGAAGGGAAGAAGACAGAAAGGCAAAGGAAGGGACTGCCAACAGACCAAGTCAAAACCAGGTTGAGAAATAGCCTAGATGCAGGATCTATCAAGGAGTTTAAAAAATTATGACAAATGTGAAAAGCTGTAGTGAAAAAGAAAGCGTAATGAACAGATGGAAATTTTCAACAAAGAGATGGAAACTGTAAGAGGCAGAAATGGAAAAATCTAGAAATTAAAACAATAATCAAGATAAAGACTTCCTTTCATGGGCCAATCAGTGGACACAACTGAGCCAGTGTGGGGGTGGAAGTCAGTGAACTCAAGTCAATAAAAATTACCTGAACCAAAACATAAGGAGAAAGAAAAATGAAAAAAATAAAACCACCACCAAGCATCTAAAGCTGTGGGACATTTTTAAATGGGCCTAACGTGTGTATTTGGCGTCCTAGAAGAGAAATAATGTTGTTGTTGTTAGGTGCCATCAAGTCAGTATCCGACTCATAGCAACCCTCACAGGGTTTTCAATGGCTGACTGATTCGGGATTGCCTTGGGAGTGGATTGCCAGGCCCTTCTCCCATTTTTGTGGTACTGGGAATTGAACTCGGGACCTCAGAGACTGCAGCGCAGCGCTCTACCCACTGAGCTAAATCCCAGCCGAGAAATAATGAGATACAAGAATTTTCCAAGAATGAAGGACATCAAAGTACAGATCCATGAAGCTTAGCAAATTCAAGCAGAATAAATTTTTAAGAAGAAAAAATGAATAAATCATGAAGAAGCATTCAGAATGCTGAAAGTGAAAGGCAAAATCCTTAAAGCAGCCAGAGGGGAAAAAAAAGACAGATTACACATAGAGGTACAAAGAGAAAACAGAGACTTTATGTTAAAAACTATGCAAACCAGAAGATAATGGAGTTACGTATTTAAAATGCTGAGGGTTGGGGAGCAGGGGCAACCTGTCAACACATTTAATCCCCAGTAAAAATATCTTTCATAAATTAATACAAGTCATCCTCCGAGAAGTAAAAACTGCGAAAATGATCAGTAGACCTTCACCACAACTAGTTTTAAAGGAAATGCTTTCTGGGGTACTACAAGTTATGCTGTATGCTGTTCAAAGTGTTCTGTAGTCTTCCTAGAGTACAATGCAGTTGAAATTTCCTCTTGGAGGAGTCCCTCCAAAGCATACACATCAGGGCACTCAATTTTATTTTAAGCTCTGGATTTTCTGGCTTACCTTACCATCTTGTGAGTTACAGTGAAAATCCTAGCAAGTTCCTACGGATATAACCATAGTCTCCTAAACTCTGTTCTCGTCTACAACATGGTACTTTTAACTTTTAAAAATTACTCACAATCAGCCTCTGCTGTACTATCTCCTTGCCTATGCTCAGATGCATCTGAAAGTGGAAAGTTAAGTTACTAAAGTGGGGAGATGCATGGAGGAAGATGGCAATGAAGGAAAAAAGAACAAATCTGAGGGGAATCAGGGATTTCATATTTGATGCTAGGATTCGGAATCCCAAAGGAAATGAAAACATGCTTCACCATGGGAGAAATAAGTCGTGATTATTAGGAGATAGTTGTTTCCCTCACCATTTAAACATGTTGTTGTGTTTGTTTCCATTTTTAAGATGATTATAGATCCTGGGACGTTCAGAAGAGTAAACTTTATAAACCAGAGCAAACTTACCACCCCCCGACTATGAAATTTGGAAATTCAACTACATTTCAGGATGACTATGTTCCTCAAGAGATAAAGCCTACGCAAAACTTTAAGCCCTCCTCTGTGGTCCAGTGTTCTACAGTCCCCTTTAGGGGTGACACAAGTCATCGCCTTGATTATGTACCTCATCAACTAGAAGTCAAGTTTGCAAGGCCAAAAGAAGTTTACAAACCAACTGAGCAACCCTTTGAGGATCTCACAACTCACCGGAATGACTTTCAGGGTCTTGTTGGTGAGACTGCCAAGATCTGCAGACCTGCCCACACTGGAGTGACCCAAAGTGCTCAGTTTGAAGGAAGCACTGAGTTCCGTGAGAGTTTCCAACCCTGGGAAGTCCCACCCCCTCGAGTCAAGAAAGTTCCGGTGTATGTGCCGCCTGCAGGCAGCATGCAGCTACACAGCACAAGCCACCTTGACTACATTCCACATCAGGCCCAACGTGCTGCTCCCATCAGGCCAGTTTCTCATAACAGAAAAAGCACTTTTCCTTTCCAAGGAAAAAGCACTACAAAGGAAGATTTTCCAGCATGGGAAAGTTGTCGTCAAGGGCTTATTAAGCAGCAGCAGCAGATTCCCAACCCATCTGGAAAATTTGATGGTTTGAGCACTTTCAGATCTCACTATGTGCCACATGAACTGATTCCAACAGAGAGTTGCAAACCTTTAAATGCTGCTCTTAAGAGTTCTGTTCCATTTGATGATGTCACCATGTACTCTACAGAGTACACACCAAAGAAACAGGAAATCTGCCCAGCTAGCTATCCCTCTCCTCCAGGTTATATATTCGAAAATACAGATTCCCAAGGTCATAAATTCTTCCGCAAGATCACTCCTGCAGCAAAGGCCTCCTAATCATCAAATTTATGCTGAAAAGGAACCTAACAAGATGTTGATTTTCTAAGAGACAACTCAATTTTTATAGTGAAAAAATTGAGAGATACACAAGTCATTGTTTAGATTTTTGATTGAAAAGGTATTATAGGAGATCAGAGTCTTCAAATCCACTCTATACTGATATTTTAACCAAGATTGTTTCTTAATATGAATTTTTGAAATTTGAATACCATCTGAACTGTATTAGTACCCAACATACTATTTGATAGCTTGTCCTCAATCTATTATCATTTATACTTCTATTTATAATTGTGGTAGGGCTGGAAATGTGGCTCAGTGATAGAGCACTTGCCCAACATGCACAAGGCCCTGGGTTCAATTCCCAACACCATAAAAAATCTATAATTATGGCAATTATATGGTTGTTCACACGCCAGTTGTTATTTACTAAGTACTTTCGGACTATCTGTAACCATTGAAAATGATACATGAATTCCTCTTCCAAGAAAATAGGATTTATCTCCTCAAACTTCAACACATCTACACAGTGTACACCAAGTCATTGTTTGATTGGCGATAATAGAGGGTGCTGCACTGCTCCTTACACTGTTCAAGTTAGCAAGAGGCTTTGTGATGTGACAAGGAAAAGTTGAACTCAGGTTGAGGACCTGAGTTCAAGTTCTGATACCATCATTTTCTATCTGTGCCACTCTATGCAGGTACTTGTGTCTCTAGCCTCTGTGTCATTTGTAAAAGGGTATCTCTTCTGCCTACCTCACAAAACTTGTTTGAAGCATCAGATCATGTAATACGTTTTAATCCATAAAGTAAAAGTACAAATGTAAGGGACAGTTATTATCACTCAATTACTTTTAATACCTGTTTTTACCTTTTCAAACTGGGATACTTATTTAGTACTAATTCTCTGGCTTGTAAGCAAGGATTGTGAAATCACTGAGTGTTCTTTGAGCTTATAAGGAGCATATGTATTTGTGAGAAGAGCCTTGCCATCTACAGCTTCACAGGCACCTGAGAAGTTGTTGCAGAGAATGGACAGTGTGGATTGGAGTGAATGAATAACTTGGCTGGAATGATAGAACTTGCAGAAAGAAAAAAAATATTTGCTAGAGAAGTTTTAGGAAGACTTACAACTCTGAAGAAAACTTCCAGGGTAAACTGAGGTAGTTATATACCTAATGACCATACAGGAGTCACTGTTCAGAAGCACCACCAGGCCTGGGACGGGGCCTAATCACTTGTTCACCTTTCCAGTATGAAGATAAGGACTGAGAAGGAAGGAAAGGAATGATCCCAGCAAGCAAAGTGGAAATAACAATCACACTTATGAATACTGAAACTTTCCCAATGAATTAAATGATTATTGGATGTTTGCTTTAATTTTTTGAGTAATGAAAGAATCGTTTAGTTTAGCAAAAAATGAATTTTTGTCCTTTATGGCTTTAGCATTTTTCAAAATATATACTTTAAAGATAAGTTCCTAATATTTGTCTAAAATATTTCTAATTATTCAAAAGTAATTTGTTCTTATATTTGCATTTATTAGTAAAAATTTAGTATCTGAAATTTTACATTTTATGCAACATTAGTAAAACATCAATAAAGGAATTGATTTTCATGCTGTCATTTCTGTACCTAGGTTTCTTTGGAAAAGAGAGCTTTTAAATAAATTCGTATCTAGACTAACCTATACACTATACTCTTATTTTAAATTGAAAATATTATTATAATAATAAAACTTAAAAGGTGAATAATACTACAGCACTCTCTCATCCTAGCCTGTATTCCAATGCTGGATATTCAAATCACTGATTTGATGGGGTTGGACTCCTCTCTGCACAAAGGTCACCCTTAAGACATCTACTGGGGCTTCCTGAGGCAGTTTGCCATCAGCTGAGGTGAATAATTGTCTCTGTCTCCCTGTAATCTAACACTCCATATAACAGATGTGAAAATAGTGTTTGGAAGGAGTAAAGCATGAAAAATGTAGCCTGGGAGATTAGGAAGATCTTAAGGAGATATCTGCTAAACTAAATCTTGAAAAATAAGCAGGAATTAGACAGATGAAGAAAAGTGGGAAGGCACAGTATAAACCTAGCTACAGAGGAATCTATCTCTGCACAAGTTAGAGAACCTCCATGATAACAGTGATGGAAAGCTGGCAATCCTCCATTCATTCTCTTAGGTCTCCTTGAAATACTATGCAGAAACACATACACACACACACACACACACACACACACACACTTTAACAGCACTGGAAACTAGTAATATTTAACAATCTGCTAGAGTCTAGAAGGAGTTTCCACTAAGCCAGACTCAGATGAATCTGATGAAGAGGAAAATTCGAGAGAAAACTTAGTAGGAAATTTCCACCTCTACCCCATCCCATGATTACCCCATCTCCCTACATACCTTCATTGAGGAAAGTAAGGCCAGTGGCACCGAAACTATAAATATGGGCCTCAGGTGTTATTTTTAAAAACAACACAAAAAGAGTGAATCCCTAATGTCAGTTATGGGCTTTGAATGATAATGTGCTGATGTTGTTGTTGTTGTTAGGTGCCATCGAGTCGGTATCCAACTCATAGTGACCCTCATAGGTTTTTCAATGGCTGAGTGCTTCGGGATTGCCTTGGGAGTGGATTTCCAGGTCCTTCTCCCATTTTTGCGGTGTTGGGAATTGAACTCAGGACCTCAGAGACTGCAGCACAGCGCTCTACCCACTGAGCTAAATCCCAGCCTATGTAGGTTCCTTTAACTGTAACAAATGTGCCACTCTGATGGAGGATGTTGATAGAAGGGGAGTTGTGCATGGGTTGGTTCAGGGAAGTATATGGGAAATTTCTATACTTTCCACTCCATTTTGCTGTGAACCTAAAACTTCTCTTAAAAAACAAATTCTAATTTAAAATTTAAAAACAAAAAGAAAAAAAACCTCCAAGAGAGGATGAACCAGTTAGAGCTTTCACTGGATGAACCAGTGAAAGCTGAGAGCTTTCACCAGTTAAGAGTTTGGGAATCCCACATCCCAGCTACTTTTGCAAAGCTACCACCTAAGCTTCTCTGAGAATCACTCATAATACTCACAAAGGGGGCAGAAGAACTCTTAAAATCCAAGAAAGAAGGTGAAAGTAAACCTTGAAGTGAGTTAGCAAACTTCAAAAAGGCCATTTAAAAACCATACTGATAGCATACTTTTGAATGGGGCCAATACACCATCAAGAGTCTTTCATTTTGTTATGGCTTTAGCTTTTTTTTCTCCCTCTGTCCAGTCAGTGCCCTTTTACATGGAAGCACAGATCTTCACCCTATGTTTACAGCCATAGGACTTTGGTCACTGACACCCTCTACAACCTACCTATAAACATGACATGTACTTTGGTAACTGCAGTGTAGGGTGGCCGGGAGTGATTTATCATTCTTTCCAGTATCCCCATTAAGATTTATTTGTGGCCATTATGGGACTGTAGTGGCTAACAAAATGTGGCTAGGAGGTACTCACAGATATCAAGAAAGCCATAGGCAAAACAAACCACAAAAGCAGGTAAAAGTTAAATGATGATGTTGTGAGGTGCTGTGGAGTTGGGTCCAGCCCAACTCATAGTGGCCCTCATAGGGTTTTCAATGGCTGATTGTTTAGGGATTGCTTTGGGGGTGAATTGTCATGTCCTTCTCCCATTTTTGCAGTGCTAGGGATTGAACCCTGGGTCTTCAGAGAGCATAGAGTGGCACTCTACCAACTGAACTAAACCCTAGCCCTAAAAGTTAGATATCTAACTAAAAAAGCTAGATAGTATATTAACTTTCTAGGGATACTACAACAATGTTCCACAAAGTGGGAGGCTTAAGTAATAGCTATTGTATCTCAGTTCTGGAGGCTAGACCCTAGATCAAGGGTTGGTTCCTTCTGAGGGTTGTGAGGAAAAACCTGTTCCATTTCTTTCTCCTCGTTTCTAGGAGTTTGGTGACAATCTTTGCAATTCCTTGGCTTGTAAGAGCTCTGCCTTCATTTTTCACATGACATTCTCTCTGTGTACATGCAAATTTCCTCCTTTTATCAGGATACCAGTCAGATTAATGACCTCATCTTGATCATCTGCAAAGATTCTTTTTTTCCAATAAATTCATACTCACAGGCACTGGAGGTTAGAAATGAATCTTCCAGGGGGACACAATTCAACCAATAAAAACTGGCAATAACCACATGAAAAGATGCTCGATATCATTAATCATTAGGGAAGCTCAGCGTAATACTATAGTGAGCTACCACTGCACACATGTATTTCACCATCTTAACAATTTAAATGTCCATTCAGTGGTATTAAATTATTAATAATGTGTAACCATTACCACTATTCATCTCCATAACTCTTTTCATCCTATAAAACTCTGTTCACTGAACAACTTCTTTTCCCCTCTTACCCCAGCTGCTAGCAATCACTATTCTACTCTCTACCTCTACAATTTGACTGCACTGAGTGTGGCATATAAGTGGAATCATTTGTGACCTTGACACTTTGAAGAGTAATGGCCAGAAATTTTGTACAATGCCCTTCAATTTGGGGTTATCTGAGATTTTTCTCTTGATTAAGAAAGCAGATAAGAGGTGTTATTCCTCCAGCTGCTGATGAAATGTCTAGCTACAGACATCCAAAATCAGTCTCCAACCTTCTCACAGTGGCCCAAAATACAATATCATGCAAGTTTCCAGTTCTACATGTAATGAACTTGGGAGTCACCACTCCATCCTAACACACAAAAATCTGAACAGACTAAAAGCAACTCTTCTTGGATCCAGAAGAGAGGAGAGGACACAGGAAAAAACCCTGCCCCTAAGGTGGGAGAGTTGAACACAGGAAGTCATGGTTTTTGGCAACAGAGAGAGGAAACCACCAAAAGAACCAGCCTTGGGTAGGAAAACCTGAAATATAACTAATGAATTTCTGAAGGCTCAATGTGGACAGTATGAGAATTAAAAACTCCAAGAAACCCCAATCATGGGACCCACAATATTATGAAACTTATCTCCAGAAGCTCGATCAGGTTCTCACAGTAAATATCAGAGAAAATCCCGCAAATTCCAGCAGATCAGGGGAAAAGAAACCATTTTTGAAATATACCAGAGCACTCTGTTCTTAACAATGCTTGTCCTCAGAGAAGCTAGTTAATGAAAGCTTAGCAGCGGGATATTATCAAAATCTGATTGACCTGGCTGACCAACTCCAGCCCACTCAAGCTTTCAAGGCAGGAGAAGGGAAATCCTGAACTCTAGCCTTTATTAGCTATCCTGACTCATCCCAAGGGGAGAGAAATCTCAGAAACACTTAAGATATCTATAGTTAAGAGGCATAGCCTCGCTACAAGGCGGAGACATAATTATAAGATTATAGAATGCTTCTCCTCTCCCTATGACCTTACCACCACATCACTAAAAGCCCACTTACAGTAGTTGCTTTATCTGAATACTACGTCTGACTATCAAGAAAAAATGATGATATACCAAAAGGTTAAAAAAATCCTCACAATTTGTAAAGATAGTGCAAGAACTAGACATGACAGAAATACTAGAGATGAAAAACACTTTAACAAAAATAAAGAATGTATATTATGGGCTTATTAGTAAACTGGACTAGTTAAGAGAAGAATCTCTGTGCTTGTGCTATCTCATGGAAATTACCAAAACTGAAAAAAAGGAAAAAGACTAAAAAAAAACAGAATAATAAAACGTCCAAGAACTGTGAGACAACTAGAAAAGACACAGCATACACATAATGGGAATGGCAGAAAGAGGAGGGACAGAGGCAGGGAGGGAGAGGGAGAAAGACAGAGGAAGGGAGAAGCAAAAATATTTCAAAGAATAATGGCTGAGAAATTCCCCAAATGAATGTGAGACACCAAACCACAGATCCAGGAAAATTAAAGAATACCAGGATAAATACAAAAACAAAACAACCCCCCCAAACAAAACTACACCTACATGCATCATTTTCAAGCTACGGAAAAATCAAAGATAAAAAGTGCTGAAAGAAAGAAACCTTTAACCTATAAAGGATTAAAGATAGAAATTATAGCCAACTTTTTATTAGAAACTATGCACGCAAGAGAAAGCAATCTACCAAAACTCACACAAGAAGAAATAGACAATCTGAATAATCTTGTGTGTATTAAAGAGACAAAATAAATTCTCTACAGCCCCTTTCAGGGGATAGAATATATCCATATACTTTTGGTAATAGTTCCAAACTCATTCTATGATGCCAGAGTCACTCTAATACCAAAACCAGACATAGACATTACAAGAAAACTACAATACCTCCCATGATGACAGAAAAAAAAAAGTTAACAAAACATTATCAAATTAAATCTAACAGTTTATATAAAGAAGCATACACCATGATGAAGTGGGATTTATCCAAGCCATGCAAGGCTGGTTTAACATTCAAAAATCAGCTAATATAATCCATTACATCAATAGGCTAAAACAGAAAAATCATATGATCATAGCAATAGATGCAGAAAAAGCATTTGCCAAAATTCAACACCCATTTATGATTAAAAATTCTCAGTAAACTAGGAATAGAGGGAAACTTCCTCACTTTGATAGAATAGCTACAAGATCTCTCTAACTAACATCTTGCTTAATAGTGAAAAACTTGAAGTACTCCCACTAGATTATGAACAAGGCAAAATGTTCTCTCTCATCACTCATTTTCAAGAACATACTGGAAGTCCAAGCTGGTGGCAAGAAAAGGCACAAAAAGCAAATAAAATATATACAGGATGGGAAGGAAGAAATCTTTGTTCACCCATGACATGATCACCTATGTAAAACTCCAAAAGAACCAACTCAAAAAAATCCAGAACTAGCAAGTGGTAATAGTAAAGTTGCCTATAAATTTAACATACAAAAGTCAATTGTTGGATGGATGTAGTCGTGCATGCTTATAATCCCAGTGACTCAGAAGCCTGAGAAAAGAGGATCATGAGTTCAAATCCAGAGAGAACTCGGAGAGACCCTATTTCAAAAAATAATAATAATAAAATAAATTGCTTTCTTGTATACCAGCAATAAACAAGTAGAATTTGAAATTAAAAACAAAATATTATTTACATTAGCACCACTCCAAATGAAGTATTTAGGTGTAAATATAACAAAACATGTACAAGATCTATGTGAGGAAAACTGCCAATCTTTGGTGAAAAAACAACTACATGTTCATAGAGAAGAAGACTCAGTACTGTCAAAATGTCAGTTCTTCACAACTTCCTATGTAGATTCAATGCAATCCCCATCACAATCTTACCAAGTTATTTCATGGATATTAACAAAATGAATTCAAAATTTATATGTACAGGCAAAAGACCCAAAGCAGTCATTGTAATATTGAACAAGAAGGACAACATTGGAGGATTGACACTACACAACCTCAAGACTTACTAATATCTTTTTATTTATTGTTCACCCTCTCCTATACCCTTATTATTCTGCATCATTTTGATGTTTGTTTCTTTTCTTTGTTCATCATTAGCTTACTGTGTTCATGAATTCCCCTCATTTCTTTTATTCATTCCTTTGGTCTTGCATTTGGGCTTGTCTTGCTTCTCCTGTATATAGCATTTCCTTAATAATCTTCTGCAGTGCTGGCTTGGTGGTCAAGTTTAATTGCTTAAACTTGTCAATATCATGGAAAGATTTGAATTCTCCATCTATTTTAAAGGACAGATTTTCTGGGTGAAGTAATCTTGGTTGGCAGTTACTCTTTTTCAGGACTTGAATAATGTCTGACCATGATTTCCTTGCCTTTAGAGTTATTGTTGAGAAGTTGGCTGTTATTCTAATGAGGTTTCCTTTGTAAATAAGTTGGTGTTTTTCTCTTCAGCCTTTAAAATAGTCTGTGACTGTGTTTTCTCAAAGCCCCTGCTCAAAGGGCAGGTTGACATAGTCACCAGTCTGCTCTCAGAGGGCTCCCCAATACCTGCAAGAGAATCCATATTTTCCTATTGGGGCAGACTCTGCCGCACTTCCAATCTTATCCCCTGCACAACTTCTTGCTATGAGCTCACATAGGAGCTGCAGACAGTCCCAGACGAAGCAGTGTAGTCCATCAGTCAGCCCCAGATCCTTTATGGTGGAGTATTTACCTTGTGTATGTTGGGCTCTGTGCCCCAGCTCCTCCAAGTGGCCAGAAGTCCATCCCACACTTGCCAGTTCTCACCTGGAGTGGGCACCATTTCAAAGGCCAGTTTCTCTTCTTTTCAGTATGTGAATTTTCTGTTTTAAATCTGGTGTCCTAGCATAGTCCACTTTCTACTGGTTAAAGCTGCTCTCCAGTATTTCTCTTCTCATTCCTCTTTTTCCTTCCCTGGCCCAAGTGTGACTGCTTTCAATCTACCATCTTAAGAGGCTTTCATGACTTACTAATACTACAATAATCAAAACAGCATGGTATTGGCAAAATATAGACAATAGATCAATGGAACAGAGGAGGGGACTTGAAATAGCCCCATATATACCTGTAGTCAACTGATCTTTGAGACAGAAAGCATAACCAACACAATGAAGCAAAGATAATCTTTCCAAAAAATGGTAGAACTGGATATACACATGAAAAAAGGTGAATACAGACACAGACCATCCACTTGTCACAGAAATTAACTCAAACTGGGAGAGAGAGAAAGTCAGAGCAAAGAGGATTTTTAGGTCAGTGAAAATACTTGATGATACTATAATGATGGATACATGTTATCATATATTTTTCCAAACCCAGAGAATGTGCAACAACAAGAGTGAACCCTAATGGAAATGTTGTTGTTGTTAGATGCTGTTGAGTTGGGTCCAAATCATAGCAACCCTATGTACAACAGAAGAAACAAGACCCAATACTGGGCTATGCCCAGCACTATCATCAGTGCTTCTCTGCTATTCATAGGGTTTTCAATGGCTGATTATTTAGGAGTGGGTTGCCAGGTCCTCCTCCCAAGCCTGCAGCACCTGGTGTTCCCAGGCGGTCTCCTATCCAAGAACTAACCAGGCCTGACCCTGCTTAGCTACCAAGATCTAACAAGATTGGATGCCAGGGTGGTGTGGCTGTAGACAATGGAAACTATAGGCTGGATTAGTGTGAGTGTCAATGTGGGTTCATTCATTGTAACAAATATACAACTCTGGTGGGGATGTTTATAAAGGGAGGGGTCATCCATGTCCTGGGACAAAGTGATATAGGAAGTTTGCTCAATTTTTCAATGAACCTAAAATTGCTCTAAAAAGTCTTTAAAAATAAATAGAAGGGTACTAGTACCTCTCACTCTCCAAACTACTACCTACTTCTATATCTGTTTCAAGTTGTCTGTTTGGGACTATTTTTTTAAACCTCTTTTGCTATTGACATTCTTTTAAATATGATTCCCAAGATGTAAATGACTGGGATAACAAAATTAGAGTAAACTGTGTGATCGTCTCTGAATTCTGCAAGCCATACTCTGAAGGACATTCCAAGGCTTCAGGTTGCTACTGGACTAACATGAGCAGCCAAGGCTCTAGTACCCAAAGCTGCCAAAACAATGACACAAATAAGCCACCGACTTTTATAAGGATGCCGCTGGATAATCAAAGGAAATTTATTTCTGAATTACTTGAGGATCATAAAAGAGAAACATTAACTTTCATATTATAAAAACAGTAGTAAAATACAGTACACAGGAATGTCATCTTAATGATAACAAGACAAAAATACAATAGCAAATGAAAAACAGTAATTTTAACCTTAAATACAAAGGTGAAGCAATTTAATAAGAAATTTTGTTAGTAAGAAAAATATATGTCCCATGTCTTTATTACATACTGTACAAAATAAAATATTGCACCTTTGAGTCATATAATAAATATATACAAAGAATATTTTACAAATGGTCTTTCTTTTAACTTAACAACCTTCAGCAATCAAGTGTGATTGATGATTAACAGCTCATGGGCTGGTGTCCTCTTCACATCCCCCATCCACTCTCAACCACCAAACCCTCTACGTACAGTAGTGCTCACCCCAGTGTCAGTGAGGCTGAAGTTAGAACAAAGGAGACTCGGTGCTCAGAATGTGATAGAGAAGCTGAGTCCGGTGGCACACGCCTGTAATCCCAGCAACTTGGGAGGCTGAGGCAGGAGGATTGCAAGTTTGAGGCCAGAAGCAGCCTGTGCAACTTGCTGAGAGAGCCTGTCTCAAGATGAACAATCCAAAGGGGGCTGGGAGTGCAGCTCTGGAATATGGCACTTGCCCAGCATGTGCAAAGCCCTGGCTTCAATCTCCTAGTACTGCCACACACACAAGAAAGAAAGAAAAATGTATATGGTAGAGAGATTCAGCAAGCTTGTTTACAGAAAAATCCAAAGCCAAAACCACTGTTCACTTATGACCTGGAAGTAGATCCAGCAGAACCTGCGTAGGGAAATTTTGTTGCCTAGAGGCTGTAGGCAACGTGTGCAGAGGCAGCTGGACACCAAACATAGCAGTATGGCAGCTCATTGGGGTTGTGTGCCATCTAAAGCCACAACTGGTGAAATACCAGGGAAAGGGCGTCATACCCACATCAGCTTTAGAACTTAGGATTTAATGCCAGCCAGAATGTACCTCACCTGCAGTGTTCACTCCGCACTTAACCTCCACCCTGATTATCCCTACTACCAGCACCAGCCCTAAGCTAACCCCAACCCCATCCTGTCCTGACCTGGCCCTAAACCCTAACCCTGAAAGCCATCTCTGGCGTTACCCCTAATTTAACCTCCGTTCTCACTGAATCCACTTCTGGCTCTTACCTAAACCTAAAACTAAAAGTATCCCCAAAGTCTAACCTAAATCCTAACTCCAAACTCGAGTCCTAAAGGAGTGATGTCCAGGCCAACCCTAATTCACTCTAGATCTGCTGGAAAAATTAACTCAAATTAAAACAATTATTTACTATAAACAACTATTTTCCACTATCACATTTCTTATTTAGATTGTTTTCTTATAAACTTTCCAAAATAAAAATCCTCAGGAATACTATATTATGCATAAATTAGGTCTAACAAGGCTTTGATTTTCCATTTGTGTGCAAGAGAATAGTGCTTAGAAAAAGTTTCATTCACAGCTCTTAACAGCAAGCTTTGCATATCCTTCACAATCAGTAGAAAAGATTAACTTTTCCTATTCTTTGATTTCCAGGGTGCCTCATTTGGTCACAGATAGATTTCGGTAGCTGTGGAAATGGCAGCAATAGCCACTCTGCACTTTCTTCCTCAGCTGCTCCAAGAGCAGGGATGAGATGCCTTCCCCTGGCCAGCTGTAGGGCAAGTCGGTGTCAGAAGCGTGTCCAGGGGGACTGCCTCATTTTCACAGAATACACTTGAAGATCTATGAAAAAGGCACCAGTGCCAGCATCTGAACAAACACTGGCCAGAGCTTTTAAAACCCAAAATACCTTACAGACATGTTGAGACTCAACAGCTGGAGAGAAGAGGAAGTCATCTGTGGCCACGCTTCCCAAGACTTCAGGATGGACTGCTCTGTGCTGCTGCTCCAGGCACGTGGTGGTCTCCTCCCTGGGCAGTCATGGTGAAGGGCTCCGGGTTTTTCGGCGTCATCGTTAACCCTAGAATACATCGTGCGTGAGAGCTGGAGTTAAAAACAACCACGGGAAAATTGCACTTTGAGAAGTGTGGACGGTGCTGCTTTTGCATCCGTCCATCTGATCACGGGGTCCAGAGTCTTCAGGAAGTATGTGTCTTTGCACCAGAGACATAGGGGAAAGAGCTTTAATCTGTTCTTTGATCATCACAGCAGCGCGTCACACCCCCCCAGAGGGTCATCCTTCCTGGCATGACTGGCAGCACCTTAGTCTGTAGAGGTCCAGGGAACACAAGTTAAGATGCTTCACGAACATACAGTGGTAAGTGGTGTCTGTGCAGTCTCCTGCAAAGAAGAACACAGTTCATAACCCACAGCTCACCACACACCGAGCAAAAAAGTCACTGGATTTCATGAAAAGCCATACACTGCAACACAGAGTTAAGGAGAAGAAACATGGGCTAGGGCCATTGCTTTGCCCTGGAGTCAGAAGTGCACTGGACTCCTCAACCCGGCTGCACCCTGGGGACCTCAGAGCCCCACTGGCCGATGCTGTTCCTCTAGGTGCTCAAGCCAGGGCTTAGCTTTTTCAGGGTCGTGGATACACTGGAACACTTAGGAAAGCTATAGACTTGCTCTCTAGAAAAATAACATACAATTCCATTTGAGCCAGGCATGGCGGTGCATACTTGTAATCCCAACACTCGGGAGGCTGAGGCAGGAGGATTCCCCGAAGTTCAAGGCCAGCCTGGGCTACACAGTGAGACCCTCACTCAAAGCAACAACAAAATCTTCAACTTGCCATGTAATGTCAAGACATTTGCTCACCCACACAAGCCCATCAGCGACTCTGGGTTGCAGCAGAGGAGGCTGCTAGGCAGAAGGCAGTGTGTGGCCAGGCTGCCAGGGCTTGTCAGAAAGGCAGGAACCGGTGCTGCTGGCTCCCTAGCACCTCAACGGCCCATTTTCAAAACCACGCTGAGTTGCATCCACAGGCAGGAGCTAATCTCCTCATGTCCCAAGCTAACACCTCAGAGGCGACATGGCCAAGGAAGGTCCAGCAGGCTGGGTTTGGGCAGGGCCTTTGGGGCTGCGTGGTACCTGAGGGGTCCGTCCTGTTGCAGGGAGGCTGGAGGCAGTGCCTCCAGGAAGCTGGTCTCTGTCTGCGCGCACAGTGTCCCTCGGCCACAGGGTTGCAGCTCCTCGTGTGGACACAGTCGACCTTCCGGGACTGGAAGCCCCTGCCACAGGCTGCCGTGCAGGGCCTCCAGGGCCCCGCACGCCAACACACATCACAGGGCCCGGATGGGCAGTTCCTCCTCAAGGCCGGTCTGATACGGGGGGAGAAAGTGAGACGGGAGAGTTAGGGCATCCCTCCTTGCTAGGATCAGGTCTTTTACCTTCCTAGGTATGCCATGGACTGCAGGCTGACAACGACAATCCCTTTTACCAGGAAACTCATTTTTACGGTCCATGGCTGGCGAAGCAAAGCAGCGGAACAATCGTGACAGTAATAAATTAGGTCACCTCAGCACACAGACCATCTTCAAGTCACTGAGAATGACCATACAGCCGACCCAAGGTAGCACCCGACATCTTAGGAAGATTCTGGAAATTGTCACAGACACATGATAGAAGGAAAAAGGGGAAGACCTATTTTAGAAAAATTCGAGAAACATTTGTTTTAGACTTCATGTGTCAGGTCCATGGGTATGTGGAAGTACAAGTGGGTGAAATACACCCCCAAGGCCAAGACAAACTTCACAAATATATGCTGGGAACTAAAAATGACTAAACTGCCACAGCAAGAGGCAGATGAAATCACGCCATAAGGCAAGGGGTCAAGGGTGAGCACTCACCCAGGTTTGCACAGATAAAGTCCCTGGGAGAATGTGGGATTATCACCCAGGCACCCTGGCCCCCAGGAACAGCTCTTATCTCCTACTGAGGGCAGATGATGGCCTCCTGGTCTTAGATCCCCCCATCTAAAGCCTGGACATACCCCTGCTTCTCTTCCAAGCAGTCTAGGATGACAGCGACAACACGCTCTGCTGCCAGGCGGGAGTCCCTGCTGAGACTGGCAAAGCAGGCATGGCCCAAACCCCTGTGTTCCCCCTGACTTCCAACACCGACCCAAGGCACTTGCATCAGAAACAGGCTGTCCTGAACAGCTGGAGGAGATCAACTTGGGCAGGGAAGAGAATTACTTATTAGAGTAACCACAATAAACCACTTCAAGTTTGTTAACAAGCCCTAAGTTTTCCGTTTATAAGCACTTGCAACACGCTATGGTGTGAGTGGGAATTTCTATGTGAACCATACTGTCCACTGAGGGGTGCACACTTACATTCTCCTGCGGGCCACCTGCCGGTCTGTGGCCAACAACTGCTTAAGATCATTTATTTGGGAAGAGGGGTCTACCTCTGATTCCCCTGCCTCTAAAGCAGAATAGTAACTCAACCCTCCTGACTTCTGAAAAGGTATCTACCTTGGATGATAGAGCCACCTTAGTGGACCCACGCTGGGGTACCTCTCCCCGTTCCCTGGGGCAGGGCTCTGGGGAGATCTATTTGTAGGATAGGAGAGTCTCTCCACTACCACAGATGACTAGCACAGAGTCCCAGCACGAGCTGGTTCAGGAACCGTGTTTCTCCTAGGAATTTGGAAGTTGCTGGAATAAGACCTGGAAACCTGCAGCTTGGGGTAGTGGTGGCCAGATTCTGCTGCACGGGCCAGAGAGATAGAAAGGAATTGTCAGAAAGAACACAAAGCCGAAACACACAGAGCAGAGACGAGAGGAACAAAAGCAATGGCTCCCATCTCTTGGCCACTGTCCTTCTGGAGGCAGATGGCATCCTCTCTCTGTGTTCTTGGAGATACTTTTGTCTCCCTCAGCACTGCACATAAAGCTCTAAGGAATGCTGAAACACTACTGGAAATGTAATGAAATGGAGAAGACAGTGAGACCCTGAACTCCAATCAGGAGGATCACACAGAGTTGGAAGCAGGACTCTGGTCAGCCAGTAGGGGGAGCCTCCACCAAAGTATTTAGTGAAGAAACAGCTGGCCTGTCCCACCAAGCTGCTCCTAAGGTTCAGGGGACAAGCGCAAGAGAGCGATGTCCTGTTAACTGCTTTAGTTTTCCTCAGGGGTATGAATCTTAGGAGGCTAAAAGTGGAGTCACTTTGAAAAACAGTAGAGACTGCATACTCATCAGCCACCTCCCACTGCCAAGATCAGCTTTTCTACCGAAAAAGTTTGAACAAATAGCAGAAGATTATTCAAAGAATATCTTTAAGAAGATACAAAACTGTATGCAAGTCTCAGGTGGTCTTGCCCTGCCACTATGTCCCTTGTCCTCTTTGCCTAACTCATTGCAAGTTGACTACTGTTGTTTCCAGCCCAAAGGACTGTCCCTAACACAACCATTTCTTCAGGGATGAGAGGCACAGGGAGCAGTTCACCAGCACAGAAGCCAAAGCCCAGGATGGCCAGAGGCTGGTCATCGAGGACACAGCAAAAGCAATGCAAGGCGTGGTCCTCAGAGGGTATCACTTCCTCCTGACTGGGGACAGGACAACAGGGGATGGACACTCTGAGCTAGGTGGACACAGGCTGTGCCGCAGCACTGTGGACACACATGAATGTAGAAATGGCAGCAGAAATCAGGACTAGCCCTGCTTCTCCTAACTTCTCTCAATTTCTCATTTCCATTCAGTCTGCCCCCTCCATGCTTCAAAGAACCCCTTTCACCACCAGGCAGAAGGGGCTGCTGGGTGTGTGGGAGGCAGATCCCAAGACTGGCCAGTTGTCAGAAGCAGGCAAGAGTGGGCATCTTTAGAAAGCTATAGACTGCCAGTCTCCGGAAAGTTCTGGTCCATTGAGTCTAGGGCGAGGCCAAGAACCTTTATTTTACACAGATTTCCTAGGCGATTGTGACTCGGGGCCGAAGTTGGGAGTCACAATTTTGGGAAATGCTCTTTGTGTCCTCAGCATTTCCTTAGCTCCTCATGTTTTTTTTCTTGTTGTAAGTCTGGGCCAGTCCTACGCTGATAATCCCCAGTCTGTCTGCAGCCCTTCCCAGTGGAGGCCACACTTCCCAAGCCCTTCCCAGGGTCTGGTGAAGGCACCTGCAGAGAGCCTGCACGCCACTCATCCTCCACCCACAGCCTCTGTCACCTCCTGTAAAACCCCAGGCCCCACTATGGCCAAGGGGAGGGGGTCTCTCCAACCCACCCACTGCTCCCTCACACGCACTTAAAGGGGAGAGCTAACACCACACAGACTGTCAGCAAACTCAGGACAACACACCAGTTGGCAGACGTCTGTGAGGAAACGAGGCTAGAGAATTGCAAAAGAAACCATCAGAGCTCCCAACGCTAACCAGTGTAGTCCTTCATCCACAAACCACCAGACATTTGAGGAAAAATAATAGCATGAAAGACCAGCACGTGGCTATGAAAATAAAACAGCCAACCCTGGAGGAAATAGACACAGAAGAGAAAATGAAAGGGAACTTGACCTCACACACCAGATCTAGAATTTTTCGTCCATTATTAAAAAACAAACAAACAAACAAAAAAAAAAACAAAAAAAAAACTGCCCTTTCATTTCATGTCCATATCTTTTGTCTAAATGCTATTTTATCAGATTTCGAACCTCTTGGTAGATTGGTCCACGCCTTATCTTCTGACTCTAGTTTTTGCTGTTTCTGATTGGAAAATGCAGGGTATATCAAAGAACTACAAGGACCATCTGGCTAGAACATACAGAAAGCGTGAGTGAGGGCTGGAGGCAGCTCTGAAGGGAAGCAGGGCTTGAGTGGATGGTATTTTAGAGGCCACATCAAGGATTGTGGTCAATTAAAGCAAGCAAAGCCTCTAAAAGGATTTCAATGTGGCAGGGAGTTGGGTGGCGGTAGTGGTACGGTCAGATTTGCATTCTGGAATATCACTGGGGGTGTGGTGTGGAGACTGGGTTGGAGAGGAACAGGGGTGGTGGAGGGAGAGCTGAGGGATGGCTGTGGCAGGGGACCAGGAAGGAGATGACAGGGCTTTGGGCAAGGATAGTGGTGGGAGAAGTGGAAAAAGGAAGCTGGATTTAAAAAAACAATACACGGAGCTGAAAGGTATATAAAAAGTAATCAGAAAAATATAAGTTACAATGAGACGGAATTTTTCATCTCACAGATAAGCAAAACAATCTGAAAGAGTGAAAACCTAAATAATGTTGATGAAAGGGGATTAACTTATTTGCTGGAATACATATTTTGATGGTAATTTAGCAATATCCAAATGAGCACGCTCACTCATTCAATTCCATATCTAAATATCTATCCTATAAAAATATTATCCTGTGTGCATAAAGATACATGTTCTAGGATGTTTAACAGCTGTTTGTAATAGCAAAAAATTGGGACAACCAAATACCTATCAGCAAAGAAATAATGGAATATTAAATATAACACTTAAAGTCAATCTTTATGTGCTAAGATGGGGGAAAGACTATATATAATACATTGTCTAGTAGAAAAGGAAAGTCGGAGAAAAATATCTATGATATGTTAAAATAAAAGGCTCCCTCCCTGTATGTATCTGTGCTGTAAGTATATCTTTGTGAATGCCAAAGGAGACATCTGGGATGATGCAGATCAATCTGTGTGTGGTCTCTATCTTTTCACCAAAATAGGAAACAAATTGTCTGTTGAAAATGATGGCCGCCGTTCCAAACATTCTCCACTTGAGAATAGTTCTGGCTGGAACTTGTCTTGTGAGGAGTGGGAAATGGGGAGTGGGAAATGCAGCTGACTCGACTCTGCCAAACCTTCCTAGAGGCTCAAAATGGTAACCAAGCCAATTGTCAAGGTCATCCACTCTCTCCAGCCAGCCTCAGGATGTGGAGGAGGAAGAAAGAGTTGGATGCTGAGCATCTTCTATGGCTCAGGCTGCTTAGGTGCTAGCGCTGCTGACTAATTAAAACTTTCCAGCCACAAGTCCACCTAGATGACAGCACCTGTTCTGCAAATGTAGGCAGGTAGGTTGTCTAAGGTCACACAGTAAGATAAGGGAGAACATGAAGCCTCAGAGCCTGGGCTTTCGAGGCTCTCTCCCCACTCACTGCTGGCTGGGGCGCTTTGCTCCAGGATGGTGAGGCCAACAGGTTTCGGAAGGAGCCTGGGTCTCCAGGCAACCTTCTGGACAAGGGTCTTCTACTCCTATGCAAACTCAGACTTATGCTAGAGAAAAACAAGCTCCGCTCTGGTTTAAGCCCCTTCACAAGATAAAAGTTCATTTTATTCTCTGCTAAGCCATGGTGCCAATATCATAATCGAAAGTTTCTAAACAGAGGAATAAAGTAGTCCTTTGAAAACACTAGGAAGAAAGGATCTGTAAACCCAAAAGAAATATTAGGTTTGACTACCTGTGAATATAGAAGAATATCTGTCCACTCTCAATGCTACCCTATTTTCCCTGTTGAGTGCTTTCTCTTTACGTTTAACATTCAAATAACTTTCATCATAAATAGTACATATTTACTAATATCTCAGTGTAATATATACTACTGAAGATGGCACTGAAGAAATCATAATTTAACGGGGCTTTTCCATTGTGGCCTGCAGCCATAGCCCTGTGGCATCCGATCCCGTCAGATCTCGAAAGCTAAGCAGGGTCAGGCCTGGTTAGTACCTGGATGGAAGACTGCCTGGGAACACCAGAAGCTGTAGGCTTGGGAGAAGGACTTGGCAACCCCCTCCCAAAAATCAATCTGCCATTGAATACCCTATGAACAGCAGCGAAGCACTGACAATAGTGTTTCCCCTGTTGTACAGAGGGTCGCTATGAGTCGGATACCGAGTTGACGGCACCTAACAACAACAACAACAACAACAATTTCCATTGTGAGAGGTGGCAGAAACTAGAGGAAGCTGCATCTTCAAGCAGGTGTGGTCACTGACTTGGGGCAGGGGACACTGGGTGCTGCCCTGGGGTGGGGCCAGTACCTCCTTCCATGGTCACAGTTGGAGTCAGAGCCATTGTGTCGACAAGCTGCGTTGTGCTGCTGCGCCCTCGGGCCACGACTCACGCAGTGTCCAGGGCACTGGAGAAAGCACAACACAGTGAGAACCCAGGAGCCACTGCCTGCACCTGCCATGGTCCTGCCCTGAGGCAGGACAGCCAAAGACCGGTGACAAGGGTACTGGCAGTCGCCAGGGTACTGGCAGTCGCCAGGAGAGTCAGAGGGCATCCGAGCACAGCTCTGTAGACACACACCCTCCTTCAGAGGCAGGAAGCTACCCAAGTTTCCCCTCCCATCTGTCCCCCCTGAAACCTAGACCACCTCCGGGCGAGGGGAGAGGAGAGGGCAAAGCTTGAGTTGATTGGGCTTATGTCCTGAAATGACTACACATAAATCACACATGACTGCCAAGTTTGGGGTTTTCTGCTTTGAGCAAAAATAGGGGCTTGTGTGCTAAAACCAGTTCAATTAGAGGAGAAGAAATTTTTAAAATTTGATTTGCAGTACGTAAATTTTTACATAGTCATAATGCCTGCTAATTTTTCTTTCTAATTTTGTGATGTTTAGAAATGCCCTTCCCATCATGACAGCTCTGTTTACAATTAATTACTTTGACATTTAGCTCTTTATTCAAGCTGGAATTCATTTTGGTATGTGTTCTGAGTTTAGTCGCTGATTTTACTTATTTTTCTTGTATTAGTTAACTAATTTCTCTCACACTATCCTTTTTCTAGGTAACAGATTTGTTGAGCTATAATTCACATGCCATATGATTAATCATTTAATTGACATAATTTAATGGTTTTCAGAGTTGCCATAATCAATTTTAGAACATTATCATCTTCCTCCAAAGAAACCTAGTAGCCTTCAGCATCTGTCCCCAATTCCTTCCACTGCCTCTCTTAAGGCCCAGGCAACCACAAATCTACTTTTCGTCTCCACGTGTTTACATATCCTGGATATTTCATCTACATGGGATCATACAGCTTGTTGTGCTTTGTGTCTGTGGGCCCTCATTTACCACATTTTCATGGTTTGTCCTCATTGCAGAATGTGTCAATACTCCACTCCTTCTAATGGCTTCCATGGTACAAACACATCACAGTTCATCTACTTACCAGTTCTTTCTTCTTTTTGGCAATTATAGGTTATTACTACTTGTGTCATTTCTCTTTTTTGGTTATTATGAATAATTCTGCTATGAACATTCATGTCCATGGTTTCTGTGTCGTGTGGACACATGTTTTCGTTGCTCTTGGATATGTATACCTAGGCATGGAATTGCTGGGTCATGATGCAGTCCATGTTTGACCTTTTGAGGGGCTGCCAGACTGTTTTCCAAAGTGGCTGCATCATTTTACATTCTGACCAGCAGTGTCTGAAGGTTCCAGTTTCTCCACAGCCTCACTAACATTGGTTACCATCTTTCCTGTTCACTCATGCAGTCCTGGCAGGTGGGAAGAGGCATCTTTATGTTCCCCTGATGGCTCATGACAAGCGTCTTTTATGTGCTTATTGGCCATGTGTATATCTTTAATCAAGAGGTATCTATTGGACCTTTTGTTCATATTTTAATTGAGTCATTTGTGTTTTCCTTATTGAGGGTGATTTTAAAAATATATTTTAAGCCAAGTGCCATGGTGCACATCTGTCATCCTAGTTACTCAGGAGGTTGAGGCAGGAGGATCATGAGTTCAAGGCCAGAGGCAGCGTACACAACTTAGTGAGACCCTGTCTGAACATAACAAAATAAAAGAGGGGTTGAGGGTGAGGCTCAGTGGTAAAGCATTGTCTCATATGTGCGAGGGCCTGGGTTCAACCCCTAGTACTGCCAAACTTATGTATATATGTGTGTAAATATATGCAGATGTATATGTATATTTTAGATACAAGTTCCTTTTCAGATACATGAAATTTAAATAATTTCTCCCATTCTTTGGGTTGTCTGTTTACTTTCTTGGTGGTGTCCTTTGTAGCAAAAAAGTTTTAGTTTTTGATATGGCTTAATCTATCCACTTCTGTCATTGCTTAGGCTTTTGGTGTTACATCATTTCCTAATCTAAGATGTGAAGATTTGTAACTAGGCTTTCTTCTTAGAATTTCATAGTTTTAGCTCTTAAATTTAGGTCTTTGATCCATTTTGAGTTAACTTTCTTATACATGCTGTATAAAAGTAGGGAATCCAACTTCATTCTTTTCTATGTAGATGTCCAGTTGTCCTGCACCATTTGTTAAAAAGACTATTCTTTCCCCATTGAAAACTCTGGTCGATCTTATAGAGAATCAACTTGTTTATTTTGGATTCCATTCTGTCTCATTAGTCTCTATGTCTATCCTATGCCAGTTCTATCCTGTCTTGACTACTGCAACTCTGTAGTAAGTTTTGAAATCAGGCAGTATGAATCATCCAACTTAATTTTTTTCAAAATTGTTTTGGCCATTCTGGGTCCTTTCTATTTCCATATGAATTTTAGGGTCAGGTTGTCAATTTCTGATAGGGACAGCTTGGAATTTAAAGATAAATTTGGGGAATGTTGTTCTTAGAAATATCATATTATCTGATCCATGAACTCAGGAAATCTTTCAGCAGAAGGTCCCAAAAATAGTTAAATACATCTTGAGATAAAAACTTTGAATTTGTTTGCTTTAAGAATGTGTTGCATGCTTGTTTCGCTAACTCCTGTCTTACATGCACATTGTTTGGTAGACTTTCCGTGGCTAGCGTGTAAACTGTTCCAACACCATGGCAGAAGAAACAGGACTTGTTGCTGTGCACAGACTCCCAGATCTTGCCTTGTGCACATCACACACACAGTACTATGCATCTCAAACCTATCATGTATCCATGCAATTGTTGGGTGTGTTGGAGGTTCTGTTACACACTCAGCCTCCATTGTTGTTGCACTTCCACGAGGTCCTCAAATTTCAAATACCACTTCCAAATGTTCTTGCACTCCTCACATGACAACTGTGCTTCCGCCATTTCCTTGACTGTGCTTCCTGTAGCATGGTGTCACTAGTATCCATTTGACTAATGCCACCTTTTTGCAAACATCATACTACACATTGCTACCGTAATTCAACTTTGAAAAGTAATCCATAGATAATAACTATAAATGTGTATATGCTTTTTGGTACCTCAGGTATTTATTTAAATTTCTTGAATTTCTTTGATAAGTCTTTTGTAGTTTTATACTCTCTTTTAAACCATCCTTTCTTCTATGATTACTGCCTTTGAATGTGAAAGTCACTTAAAATGGCTGTTTACATGCTGTAATGATGTTCATACCCTGGGTCTATTCCTGCCTTGATGAGGCAGTATTTTACTCAAAACAGTTTTGCATAATGCTGTGGTATAGGTTAAAGAGAGGCTCTCTACACCTCCCATAATTTGGGTAATTGTTTTTGGTTTTTTTTTTTTAGTACTGGGAGTAGAACACAGGGCTTCACACATGCTAGGAAAGTGCTCTCCCACTGAGTTGCACCCCAGGCCCTTTTTCTTCTTGCTAAGTTGTGCATGCTGCCTCTGACCTGGAACTGGTGATCCTCCTTCCTCAGCCTCTCAAGTCAGTGTTATTACAGTGTGTGCCACAATGTCCGGCCAATAATTTATTTTTCTGGAAGTTTCTTGTCCTTATTTATTCTCCCATATGAATGTCAGGATTTTATTAAATTCCACAGCGAGGTTCTGTTATTTTTAAATTGTATTAAAATTGTATTACATGCTTGAATTTATTTAAGGGAATAAACATCTTACAGGACTAACATTTTCCATTCAGGAATATAATATGTCTTTTATTTGTTCAATTTTTCTTTTATATGTTTAATGTCTTGTATTTTTCCTCATGAGTTCTATTCATTGAAAACAATCTTCCAAAGTATTTCAATTATAATTTTATTAAAAGTGGCATTGGAATATCAGTTCTGAGATTTTGTAGATACACCACTATTGTTCCTCTCCTTCTTTTCTTCAATCTTAGAGCTTCTGTTATTGTACCATTACATCCAAAGGACTTAATCTTGGGTCACTTTTGTACTGGAAGACAGGCAGATTATACTTTCCAAATGTAGACCTTAAGGTCAAAGATATGCACGCATTTTAGAAACCAATCAGATTTTTTCTTAAAAAACATTTTGTTAGGATCAAGGAGATTATTAAAGACAGTACTGTCAACACACTAGGTTACCTGGCTCCCGGGTTCAATGGCCTGTTGAACACATGGATGACCAGAACATGGTTTCCTTCGTAGGGGCCGGTCTTTTGAGGCACATGCCCTTGGAGACAGCACCTGCACTCTTCCATCGGCTTTTGTCTGCTTGCATGACACTTGGCGACTGTGGAATCCTTCACCACACGACACAGAGCACTCTGACCATGCAGTTGTGAACCACCTAGGAACAAAAACTACAGGGCCTCAGTAAGGACTGGCAGGCCAGGCCTCGCAGGTGGAAAAGCCGACCCTCACCCCATGGCTGTTTCAGGGCTTCCACTGCCTCTGTGGGATGGGGCAGTGCACAGATGACTCCCAGCATCACCATGTGCAGAATGACCAATGTAGAGGTAGGGTGGCGCCATCTTCAGCTTTGTGGAAAGCTATCTCTTGTGTTGCCACAGAGCGTAAAACTAGGGCAACATTGAGTGGAAATTTCAAAATGGTGGATTTCGAGTCTCTGAAACCAGAGATGCAAAATATTTCTAAAGCATCCACGTGCTGTGTGCTCTACAAGATATTTACATGTTAGCTTTGTGTTTCTCATGTAATTCCCACTTTTATAGGGAATGAACTACACTGGGTGTGGTCCCATAACTAAACTGCCAACAGAGCTGTGGCCAGATTCTGAGTTGATCTGACCCTATGGTTCACGCTGTAATGATTGTGGAGACTAAACTTGGAGAGAGACACATTTGAAATCCTGAGCGATTTGTTACTGAAGATGTGTAAGCTGCTGCTGGGAGGCTACATAGTAGAGGTTTTTCTTAAAAATCCTTTTTTTGATCAGTCATGTTTAATGTACAACTTAATGAGTCTCCTTATGAACTTCACCACACGCATTTCATTGTACATTGCTCATGTTAACTTCCCCCTTACCCTCTCCTGACCCCCGGCCCCCACCCCTCCCTCTCACCAATAGTCTCCTTTCCACAGTAGAGATTTCTAGCCAGGGTCTGTGGTTATCCACAGAATGGTGGGCTTGGTTACTGAGTCTAACATTTAATATTTTCCTCAATGATAAAAACATAGACCACAAATTACAGTAGTATTGGTGACTCCTGTGCCTTTGTTGACACTAGAAATCATAGGTATTTCTATGTAATATTACAATCATGGCAGGTGTTACAAAATATCATTTACATTCATTACCATTTCAAAATAAAGTTACAATTAGACATTGCTATTTAGTGTGTTCACCTGCAGCCACGCCACCATGGCTTCCGAGATCTGATGGGATCAGATGCCGATCTCAGAAGCTAAGCAGCATTGGGCTGGGTTAGTCCTTGGATGGGAGACCACCTGGGAACACTAGATACTGTAGGCTTAGGAGAAGGACGCGGCAAGCAACTCCCAAAAGACAATCAGCCACTGAAAACCCTATGAATAGCAGAGAAGCACAACAATACTGTTTCACCTATTGTACACACAGTCACTATGAGTTAGAGACCAACTTGAGGGCACCTAACAACAACGAGGAACAATAGTATCAAAAATACCTAATAGGTGGCTTGATCACTTTGGAGGGCTAATGTCCTGGAAGTTTTCCATGAAAATGTGTGGAAGTGCATACAGAGAAGCAGGAATAAGTAAGTGAAGACGGAGGGAATAGTATGTGCAAAAACTGAGCCAGGAAAGAGAGCAGCACAACCGAGGGACAAAACAGAGTGACACTGTGGGGCTCATGGGCCAGGGTGGGAGTGACAAGTGATGAGACAGAAAGGCAGCCCAAGGCCCGAACATAATGGGGATTCAGTTCCTTCACACAGTTATCTGGTCTGCAAATATTTACTGAGCACCTACTATGTGCCTGGTGCCATATTAGATCCTGGGGATAAGAAGATGTATAAGCCAGACACAACCAGTTGGGTTAAGGTGGCAGATGGAAAGCAGCCACACTTTTACTGGGGAAGACAAAGGAGTCTGGAGCAGCCTCAAAGGCCTCTACTCCGTGGAGAAATGCTGGCGAGCAGCTTTCACCAGCTGAGAACAGACTGGGCCGTGACACCAGGACAAAAGCAGGATCCTTTCCCCGCCAGCCTCACTGATCAGAATTTCCGACCATTCATTGCTTTAGGTTCCCCAAGTCAATCAATGTCTCCCAAATTTAAACATCAAGTCCCAAACAGGACATCTCCCACCCTTCAGCAAAGTAGCACGGTTCAAAATTAACATTTAAAAATCAGTAGCTTTCCTTCATACCAACAGTGAGCAGAAGGATAATGAAATCAAAATAACAATTCCACTCACAATAGCCACCAAAAAATTGAATTCTTAGGAATTAATCTTACCAAAGACCCTAAAGAACTCTACAATGCAAACTTCAAAAAATTAAAGAAAGAAATAGTACTAGGTACTAGCGATAAAAGGACCTCCATTGCTCATGGATCATAAAAATTAATATTGTAAAAATGGCTATACTACCAAAAGCAATTTATAGATTTAATACAACCCCCTTCAAAATTCCAATGACATACTTTGCAGAAATAGAAAAAACAATCCTAAAATTCATATGGAAGCACAAAGACCATCATAACAATATCCAAACAATCCTAAGCAGCAAAAACAATGAAGGAAGTATTACAATACCTAACTTCAAACTATACTATAGGGCCATAGTGGCAAAAACATCTTGGTACTGGCACAAAAATAGGCTTGATGAACAATGGGACAGAATTGAAGACCCAAAGGTATACCTATGCGACTACACCTACCTGCTTTTTAACAATGATGTGATCAGATGCCACAGGGCCTGCAGCCATAGCCCTGTGGCATCCAATCCTGTCAGATCTTGGAAGCTAAGCAGGGTTGGGCCTGGTTAGTACTTGGATGGGAGACTGCCTGGGAACACCAGGTACTGTAGGCTTGGGAGACAGACCTGGCAACCCACTCCCAAAAATCAATCTGCCATTGAAAACCCTATGAACAGCAGAAAAGCACTGACAACAGTGTTTCCCCTGTTGTGTATAGGGTCACTATGAGTCAGATATCGACTTGACGGCACCTAAAAACAACAGGACATTCATTGAGACAAGATAGTCTCTTCAACAAATGATGCTGGGAAAATTGGATATCCATTAGCAGAAGAAAGAAAATAGACCCGTATGTCCCTATCTGTATGAGAGTTAACTCAAAATGGATCAGAGACCTTAATGTAAATCCGGACACCTTAAAAATACTAGAAGAAAAGATAGAGAACACACTCTGACACATAGGCATTAGCAAACATTTCCTTAACAAAACTCCAATTGCCCAGGAAACTGCACCAAAAATTGACAAATGGGATTTACATAAAACTAAAAAGCTTCTGTATAGCAAAGGAAACAACAGAGTAAATGGAGAGCCCAGAGAATGGGAGAAAATCTTTGCATCCTACATATCTGATAAAGAGAAGCACAACAATACTGTTGTATAGAAATACCTATGATTTCTAGAATATACAAAGCACTTAAGAAGTTAAACACCAAAATAACAAATATCCCAATACATCAGTGGGCAATGGAACTGAACAGTTCTCAAGAGAAGAAATACAAATGGCTAATAAACATATGAAAAAATGCTCAATAACTCTAACCATCAGGGAAATGCAAATCAAAACAACACTGAGGTTCCATCTTACTCCAGCAAGAATGGCCAAGATCAACAAAACAAATAACAAATGTTGGCGAGGATGTGGAGAAAAAGGAACCCTTTTACAATGCTGTTGGGACTGGAAATTAGTTCAGCCACTTTCGAAATCAGTACCTTAGAAAACTGAGACTAGAACTGCCATATAGCCCTGGGAATAAATCTGTTCCTGGGAATATGCTCAAAGGAAGATAAGTCATTATACCACAGGGACACCTGCACTTCCATATTTAATGCAGCACTCTTCACAGTTGCAAGGGTATGAGATCAACCAAGATGCCCATCAACAGAGGAGTGGATTGAAAAATGGAGGTACATATACACAATGGAATATTACCCAGCAATAAAGAAGAATGAAATTATGTCATTTGCAGCAAAATAGATGGAACTAGAGAACACCATGTTAAGCAAATTAAACCAGGCTTAAAAAGAGAAATACCTTATGTTCCCACTCATATGTGGGAATTAAATCTAACTTAAAAGAAGAAAGAATTATATATATTTATATATATAAATGAAAAATCATACCTATCTAAGAATGGAAAATATAAGCAGATCAGAAAGAAGTGGGGAGGGGACCAGCAGGTGGGAATGAAGGTTGGGGAAGTGGGAGAAATATTGTAGAGGGGTAAAGAGGGAGAGGAAAATCTCAAAAAATAGGATGCAACAACATGAATACATGAAAAAAAGGAGAGGGGAGAAAAAAATCAATGAGAATATAACCCACGATTGCATATGCTTTTCATTATGTATTAATTAAAATCCTACTCTTTTCTTCTTTAGTTTGTACTCTTCTGTAAAATATATAAAGTGATGAATGTATAAACAAAAGAGATTTAATAGTTGCACAGTGGTTATAGCAAATGACTTATTACCCTGCACTCCACCAACATTTATAAATTTTAAAAAAAGACACAATCTCAGTGCCAGGACTTTGGGCCTTTGTCCCAGGTCATTGAAGGATTTTAAGCACTGGACCATCATGATCCATTTGTTTTAAAAGGCGGCTATTCTTGTAGAGTGCAGAAAGTTCTGTAGGGAGGGAAACGACATTGAGAAAGGCCCCGGAAGTCCCTGTGACATGGGGACGACTCAGACTCCAGTGGTGACAGAGGAAATTGACAAGCACGGATGGAGGGGAGAGCAGGAGGGTCTAGGATGTGGCTGAGGTCTGAGCATTGGGATGGGTCAGGTTTGCTGCAGATCATGAGTTCGATTTTGGGCTTATACCTATCAAGCAGTTTGTATCAACTTCTCCTTAGGTGACTCCTGGTCTTGCCTCTTGAGCTTTAACTCCTATCCCGGTGACTAGCCCACTGCATTACCTCCTGAAATGAGCCTCACTGTAGGCTTAAGGGTTTCAGAGTCTGAGAGCTCTGTGGGCACAGGGAGCAGATTCCAGTTGGTCAAGAGCAAAGCCTCTGAAACCAGATTGTCCCAACTTAAAATCTAGCCCTTGAAATTGTGGGGCCTTGCAGGGTTTTCCCACCTGTGAAATAGGAAACTAACATTCCACTCATAGGCTACAGCGATCTATGGAGATCCCTTAGCAGAATGCCTGGGACAGAGTCAGTGCTAAATAAATCTTAGCTGTTGTGCTATTATGTCCACATTACCGTGCCTTTTAAAACAAGCAGAGCTTGACACTGATAAGGCAAGAGAGTGGCCTGACATACCTGGCGGGGCAGGCCCGGATGTTACAGGGCTGAAAACCAGCCGGAGGCCTCTGGAGGTGACTGCAGAAGGCTTCGCTCACTTCCTGCCCACTGGCCATCACGCACCGGGGTCTCTGAATTCGGGCTCCCAAGTGGCCACAGGTGGCAGAACAATGTGTCCAGTTGCCAGGTTCCCAAAAAGGCTCTGCAGAAAGGAAATGAAATGTCATGTAGCCGCAAGGAAGAAATGACAACTGGGCCGAAGACCACCATCAGCTGCTCTCTCAGCTGCCTGTCTGGCTCGTCAAATAGCACACGCAGGGAAAGCCACAATGTCCTGCAAGGGGACCCCTCACATCTTATTCCCCCTCAGCCAGCGTATTGTAATAACTGACGGAGTGGGAGCCAGAATGGGGTCCTTGGACTCCAGCCCAGAAGGGGCTATTGCAAGCCAGCTAGATCTGCCAGAAAAACCCCAGGGAGAGGGAGGAGGTCATCTGGGCAGTGGCCTGCACCTCAGTGTCCTCCATGCACAGCCAAAAGGACCAGAGAGGAAGGTCTCTCCAGGGACGCACCAACGCGTCTGATTTCCCCAAAGTGGATCAGGCACAGAAATGGAAGATGATTTGGCAGAGGGAACAGGGACCGTGGATTAAGCAGGAAGATTAAAGATGCATTTGAGTTCCATTCTTATTTTTCCATTATTCAGATTACTCCTGAAACTGCATCAATAATTTGTCGTGGCAACATCTGGAAAGGTAGAAATGGGTGTTGCCTTTAGAAAAGTACAAGCTAACCACCTCCAGTGATCACAGCTTTTTTGTTTTAGTCCTCATTCCAAACAGGCTTTCCCTTCCCTGCTGACACTTGCTAAAAGATGAGGTAGGACATGATGATGACAGATTTGTGTATGATCACAGAAAATGCCAGATTTTCCTGTAATAATCACAAGTAATTGATAGCTACCAGCTGTGTCCACAGGCTCTCTCACAGAGCAGAGTGATTTCTTTAACTTATTGTTCTCATTTCTCCATCTGAGTTTGGAATTTTTGCCTTAAATTGCACATGGCATCATTTGCAGCGCAGAACTGTAAAACATATTTTGAGTTGCACCCTCAGAGTTGCAGTTTACTTAAAAATAGATTTTTTTTTAAAGATAGCTGTTTATTAAGAACCTCCCAGGTGACAGGTACTGGGTTAGACACTTTATAATCATTTTTTTCATTTAATCTTCCTGGTCATCTTGTGAAGTAAATGTTTTTATTTTTATTTGCAGAAGTGAAAACTGAACCAAGCTAGGTAAGCTGCCCAAGGTCTGCCACCTGTTGGGTAGAACGGAGCCTACGTGTGTCTGCCTTGACTCCAAATCCCAGTCTATGACACCACATTTCACAAGGACACCTTGATGGTGCAAAGGCAGGACATGTATGCATTTCTTAAAAAAAATTTTTTTTTAAATTAAAGTGTAGTTTAAGGACAATAAATTGCTCAGGTCTCAGACATGCAGTTTTAAGAGTTTTCACAATTGTATTCACATATATAACTATGATCCAAAGCAAGTTAGATAACATTTTTATCACCCCAAAGTTTCATTTTGCCCCTTTCCAATCAACTCCCCTCCCTCCCTGGCAACCCCTTGGTCATCTCCCTCAGTGTCCACTGGCTTTAGCTATTTCTGGTCTTTATGCACTGTGTGCCCTTTCCTGTTTGGCTTCTTCCACTTAGTATGTTTCTGAGATTCACGCATGTCCTTGTGCATAGCAGTAGCTCATTCTCTTTTGTTACTGAATAACATTCCATTTTTAAGATCCATTTTCCTGTCCAGGGCTATTGTGAATAAAGCTAAACCACGTATGGACCTTTGCTGAGCATGTTTACATAAATATCTGTGAGTGGAATTTCTGGGCCAAGGATAGGGATGTGTTTACTTCGTTACAAATTGCCAAATAGTTTTCTGAAGTTGTCGTATCTCACCATTTTACACACGAAGTAATGCATGACATTTTCAGTTGCATTTGGTATTGTTGGTTTGTTTCCAGTTGTTCTTGTTGTTGTTAGGTGAAATTGAGTCAGGTCTGACTCATAGTGACTCTATATAGAACAGAACAAAATACTACCCAAGATTTGATGGTGCTTTTCTGCTATTCATAGGGTTTTCAATGGCTGTTTCAGGAGTGGGCTGCCAGGTCCTGCTCCCTAGTCTGTCTTAGTCTGGAAGATCAACTGAAACCTGTCCACCATGGGTAGCCCTGCTAGTATCTGAAATACTGGAGGCACAGCTTTCAGCATCACAGCAACACGTGAGCTCCCGCAGCATGACAAGCTGACAGATGTATGGGGGCTGATATAACAGATGAGAAATTGCCTCTCCTTTGTAGCTTTAATCTGCATTTCCCTGATGTCATCTGTATACCGGTTTTGTGAAGTATCTGTTCAGGTCTTTTGTCCACAGTTTTGTATGGGTGGTGGTAGTAGTGTTCATTGTTAACTTGTAGGAATAGTTTGTATATTCTAGATACAAATTTTTCATCAGATATATATTCTGCCAATATTTTTCCAAGTTGCATTAGAGAAGTAGATCATATTAGCTGGGTGCCATGGCACTCATCTATAATCCCAGTGACTCGGGAGGCTGAGACAAGAGGATTATAAGTTCGAGGCCAGACACACCCTGTACAACTAAGACTCTGTCTCAAGATAAAAAATAATAATAAAAGGAGGGTTGGGAGTGCAGCTCAGTTGTAGAGCAATTGTACAGCATGAGTGAGCTCTGGGTTCAACTCCCAAGTACTGCAAATAATGAAGAAAGGAAGGAAGGAAGGAAAGAAGGAAGGAAGGAAGGAAGGAGGGAGGGAGGGAGGGAGGGAAAAGGGAAGGGAAGGGAAAGGAAAGGAAAGGAAGGAAGAAGGAGAAAAAGAAAAAAGAAAGAGTAGATCATATCATAATGTTCCACATAAAACTCTCCTCTGGCCTCCCACATTTTGGGAATAACTCTTGAGTCTTTGACCCTGGAAAAGTTGGAAAGATTTGGCCCTCTGCAGCTTTTCAATTTCATCTCATGCCCTTCTCTCTTCTCCTCACTGCACTCTCGTCCCATGAATCTTATTTCTATTCCTTGACCACATTAGCCTATTCCCATTTTACAGTCTTTCCACTAACTATTCTCTCTGCTAGAAATGCTCTTTTTTTGCCTTTGTATATGGATGGATCTGGTCCATAGGTCTGTGTAAGGAGAAATTGGGAGGAAATTGGCAAAAACCCCAAAACAGGGAAAATGGCTAAATCTAGGGAAAATGAAGGTAACATGGTTGGACGTTTGTACAAAACCCTTCACAAATCCCCCAAACCTGATTGGACAATTGGACTCAAAGCTGATTGGCTCAGGCCATTCCATGGGTGAACTGTATAAGGAGCTGCACTGCGGCAGCTCGACCCTTTTTTGCCAGGACCATTGGCAAGGAAACAACTTCACCCTTTTTGGCCTGGACCTGCGACCAACAAGGAAAGATCCCGTTCTTGCCCGGACCACCAATGAAGAAACAGCTCTCTCACCCGGACCTTTGGTAAGGAAAGAACGCTCTCCCATCATGATCATCAACAAGGAAAGAACCCGCTCTCTGTCTGATCACCGACGAAGCAAGAACTGTATCCTCGTGACCAACATGGGTGTTTGCCCCTGGAAGGCAAAAGCTACAGAGGCTTTTCCTTTCTCCCATCTCCGCCAGCATCCCGAGGGCCGCAGGAGTCCGTGCCCCTCATCCGAGGGTCCCGAGTGAATTGTGTTTAGTATCTGTGTGCGTGGTGCTGCAGCCCATCCGAACATCCAGGCCTGACTGGGAGGCGCATGCCCCACAGGTCTGGGCTCCCATTTCACCTCCCCAGGAGGCCCTCCTGACTGACCATCTTCACTAAAGTGGCCACCCCCAGGCACTATGGGCACTATGTACCTCATTGCTCTATTTTCTTCCTTTATAGCACTTACCACAGAGAAAGATAGATGTATTTATGTGTTTACTTATTTCTTGCCCATCTCTACTACTGGAATGCCAAGTCCATGAACACTGTCATATTCAACACTATGGGCACGGTATGTATTAGTCATTCCATCAATATTTATTAAACTAATAAATGAATCTCTCTGAAACACTAAGGTAAGGATGCAGTGAAGGACTGGCATATCCCACAATGTGTACATGCAAGTGTCTGCACACACTTGTGCCTGAGTGCATCTGTGTCTGTGTAGGAGGTGGTGGGATGAGGCAGGTCATCCAACAAGCCAAAGGTTTGACTACTCAAAGGCATCAACAGTAGGTTCAGCCTGAACATCCAATGCTTCTCATCCATTGATTTAAGGGAGTTCTCTTGGTCTTTAGAGTCTATGCCACATGCACCTTTTCTGTGCCTTTGCGTGTCCTAGTTTATCTAAATGAAATGTCTTTCTTTCTCCTCTCAGAACAAACATCATGCCCACATGAAAACTTTGTTGACTTTTCCAGAAGGAGGTGGGGCCCCTTCTTCAGGGCCATCTTTGTGTTTCAGTCATCCTTCTACAGGGGGCTTGCTACCTTTTTGAAATATCTGTTCACACAATGCCCTCACTCTTAAGACTGTGAGCTTTTCAAGGATGCAGTCATTGCAGTGTTCCCAGCCCTGGGAAGAGTGAGCACTCAGCAAACACTGTTGAAGGTTAAACGATTTGATAATTGTGCCTGTAAAAATGGTAGCACCCATGTCTAAAGGAGGAGAAAATATGTTATATAAATATGCCTAGAGAATGATGTCATCAGTGAGATATGATGGATTGATTGGCAGCTTAACACTCTTCTCCTTCTATGCCCTCCCTTGCATCTAAGGAGGTGGAGACCTAGAAAGTTCATGTCCTCAGATACCTACCCGCAGGGTTATATTCTATATGGTCTATTCTGCAAATGAGCAGTACTACTCGAGATTTAAAACACTGAAATGGTGTACCTGTGATTGGTCCTGTATAAAAGATAGACTAAAACATCAAGCTTAACAGCAGCATCTGTGTGTCCTTCTGTGATTTACCCACTTTTGAGCTACAAAGAGAGACCATTAGTAATGGCTTCTGTAATTCTAGCATTTCTGATTTTCTTAACTCTCCTTTTGGCCTTCTGAAGAGTATTGCAAGCTTGGAATACTTCGGTTAGGTTCTCCTGATCGAGCAATGATGCATAACGAAGTTGATATGTATGGGAAAATTTTTTTGTGTGAAGAGAAAAATGAAATAATTGATTCCAGAACTCATAGCAAATCTTCCCTCTATTAATATTTACTGAGTTGGCAGTAGTTTTGAAACTGGAAAATCAGTATCTACTCTATCACAAATAATGATGCACAGTAGGGATATGAACTCTGTGGGCTTCCTCAGAAGCAGATTTTTTTTTTTAATTTCAATATGGAAGGAATAAGTGAAATCTCCAAAGACCAAGGGGCAAGAAAAATGCTGGCAAAACGCCTAGGAATGATTTTACCTATTGCAAAATGAAAAACATGGAAGGACTTTTAGCTAAATCCTTTTCTTCACACATGCCTCCCAAACAGGAAATCTAGAAGTCAAAATTCCAGACCTCGATGCCGGGGTTCTCCTGCGGGGTCACTGCTGTTGGCTCTGGTGTTGGATGCCTGGTGCACGCGCTTTTTATGTCCCTCACGAAACACATTTTTAGTGCCTGGCCATCTTCGTTCTGAAAAAACAAAACATAATAGTTTTTACCAATTAGTAATCATGTACTCCTCATTCCAGTGTGGGTGTTCTGAAAGACAACGTCTAGAAAACAAGCTCTTCCTCATGGAATGCTGTGTCCCTGGATGCTCGGGCCCAGCTGGCCCTGGGATCTACATGGTGTGGAAGCACAGAGGATCTGGGGCATTGAGTTAGCTCTGCATTGTGCCAACAGGTGTCACCTCTGCAGGTTTCCAGGGTTTCTACCTCAACTTACGAGATGGAAAAAATGGATCCGTCAGTATTCCAGAAGGGGCTGGAGGATGCACTTGGTCAGATAGAGCTCCTTTCTTGGAGAAGCATCTTGGGGGCAGGAAAATGCTCCCTGGTCCATAGGGGGCCTCCCTGGGGAGGAGCACGGGCTCTCAGGAAGTTGTGAAGTTTGAACATAAGAGCAGGACAGTGGGAGAATGCTGTGACCTGATACCTCAGACATGTGGCTGAAGCCATGAGCTTCTTGGCTCAAGGGGGGTCTCTAAAAGAAGAGTGTTTGGGGCAGAACCAAGACACTCATGCAGACTCAGGAGTGGGGACAGCCAGAACAGGGAGGCAGGCTGGGACTTCCCAGGGAGACTTCCTTCCCGCTCTCGCTCCCTTCTATCTCGTCTGGCTTAGATGATCTGTCAAAACTCTTCCAAGATTTTAGAAGATCACAGGGGCTCTTTGAAAAGAGTTTCACTGGCCAGGTGCAGTGGCGCACAGCTGTAATCCCAGCAACTGTAGAGGCAGAGGCAGAGGCAGGAGGGTTGCAGGCTTGAGGCCAGAGGTAGCCTGCGTAACTTTGTGAGACACTTTCTCAAGGTAAAAAAAACAAATTAGAAAATGAGTGAGGAGTGCAAGCCCAGTGGTAGAGCACTTGCAAAGTATGTGTGAGGCCCTGGGTTCAATCTCCAACTACCACAAGAAAAAAGAAAGAAAGAAAGAAAGAAAGAAAGGAAGGAAGGAAGGAAGGAAGGAAGGAAGGAAGGAAGGAAGAAAGGAAGGAAGGAAGGAAGGAAAAAAAAAGAAAAAGAAAAAAGAAAAGAAAGACAAAGAAAAGAAAAATAGAAGAAGAAAAAGAAAAAAGAAAGAAAGAAAGAAAGAGCCCTGTGGAGGTAAGCCTCTCCTTTCTGATCATATCTGAGAGCCCACAGAGACAGTATGAAGAACACTGAACAAGGAGACTACAGGTTTGGGGTCCAGTCCAACCTTTGTGACCCTCAGGTTTCCCCATAAATGCAACAAAATAAGAAATGACTGCCCTCCACCCCATATAATTTTAAGTACCGAAGGAATTAATGAACATAATAGCACTTGCTGTATGAGCATGATTCTACCATTCAGCACAGACAGCCTGAGCCTCCTCAGGTCTCGGGACCCCCTGGCTGCCCACAAGGAAAGCTGTGAAGAAATCTCTTTCACATGACTACTGAGCCTCACGACAGCTCCTCCAATGGTCACATTTCATTCATTCATGAAACACTTATTCAACACTTACACCTGTGTTAGGGGCTAGAGATACAGAAAGGATTAAGAAGGGATCTCTGATGTCTACCGTGATTAACTCTCATGATGCCAAGCTCTGGAGGGAAAAAGGGATGAGATTTATTGGATTGTAAAACTCCAGCAACTTACAGCTCATTTTGGCAATAAGAGCTCCAGATATCACCCCCAGTAGAAAGGAAAAGTCAGCCCGAACGGCCTGTGCCAGGGGCATAGTGTCATGACCTTCCCCAAGTCAGAACACTGACCCAACTGTGAAGTATTTTACGACTAGGTGGACTGGAGTGCTTTACACTGTGTTATCCCCTCAAGACTTCAAGGGAAATATCAGACATGGTCTCCACCTTTAGAAGACCTATGATTTAGTTGAGGAAACAGAAATGAAAGCAGGGACAACTGGAGAGTAATGTGTGTCAGGACATAATCAGGGTTCAAGCAGTGAAGCCAGAGAAAGGAGAAGTGAAAAAACATAGGCAAAGAATTGGCACAGGAGATAGGAGTTCAATTGGCTGCACAGGATGAGGGGTGGGCAGTGTGAGAAACAAGGTGAAGGACGTTACCTTCTGGGGAACCAAGATCCCTAGGAGTCTCAAAGAGGGAAAGGACACAGGTGTGTGTGTGTGCATGTGTGCATGTGTGAGAGAGCATGATCATAGGGATGATAGGGCTGGAAACCACAGTGACCACAACAGAGCTCAGTGCTAACTTAGAAGAGGGATCAGGAGCTGAGCATATGTAGAGGCAAAGCATGGTGGGTCTTAATTCTGGACGTAAAATTCCATATCCCAGTGTAGGGTTGGTTTTGGTTTTGTTTCTTCTTCTTTCTCCTCTTCCTCCTCTTCCTCCTTCTCCTCCTCCTACTACTTCCTCTCTTTCTCCCTTTCCCTCACACTCTCTCTCTCTCTCTCCTTCCCTCTCCCTCTCTCCCCTCTTTTTTTTTTTTTTTTCTGTACTAGGGGTTGAACCCAGGATCTGATACATGCTGGGCAAGTGCTCCACCACTGAGCTGCACTTCCAGCCTCTTTGTTATTTTGTATATTGAGACAGGTCTCCCTAAGTTGAGCAGGCTGCCCCTTGCCTCAAACCTGTGATCCACCTGTCTCAGCCTCCTGGGTCGGTCTCTAAGATTATAGGCTTGCCCTACGGTGCCTGGCCAGTGTAAGTTTTAAGCAGAACAGTGGTTTCAAGAGTGGCTTCTTCTGAGAGAACTAGTGTGACAGGCTGTTAGAATCCAGGGCTTGTTTTTACCCAGGCATGGGGAGCAATGGTTGAGACCATATAACGTCCATCTCTTTCACTCCTCAGTTCCAGCACCATCAACACAATCAGGCCCTACTTTGTACCTACTACAGACGGAACCTAAGGAATAATCAGACTTCGATTCTTACCCAGCAGCTGTAGCACACATGTTGCCATTGCCTTTCCGAGAGCATTGGTGGCTATGCAAACGTAGGTTCCTTCATTTTCAAGGGAAACATTCTGCAACAACAGGGATCCATTGAAAAGCAAGGAAATATTGTCACTCAGAGATCCTCCTCTCTTCAACCAAGTTACATTAGGCTGAGGGACACCTTCGGAACAAAAACAAATATGACAAAGGCAATTCCTTTAGGAACAGGCCGCAGAACCACATGACAAGTACCATTTAGTGTTCCGACCATGTTATGGTTTGAATATAGAATGTTCCCCAAGGCTCACATTTGTACACTTGGTCCCTGGCAGGTGGCACTGTTTGGAGAGGCTATGGAATGTTGGGAGGTAGGACCCAGCTGGTGGAAGGCAGTCACTGGGGCCAGGGTTTTGAAGGTGACCCAGCTCCTATTCTACCTAGTCTCCAGCCAGACCACCCTAGTGTCCAGTCTTGTTTGGTCTCAGAAGGTAGGCAGGCTCAGCCTGGTTAGTCCTTGGGTGGGAGACCACCTGGGAACGTCAGGTGTTATAGGCTTGGGAGGAGGACCTGGCAGCCCATTCTGAAAACAATCAGCCATCAAAAACCCTGGGAACAGCAGAGAAGTACTGACATAGTGCTGCACATGGCACAGTGTCAGGCTGTGGTTCATTCTGTTGTACACAGGGTCGCCGTGAGTCGGACCCGACTCGTCGGCACCTAACGACAACAGTTCCCGCTTGTCTCCCTTTGCCCCTGTCCACCATGATGCAAAGTGCTGTGCTGTCCTCTGCCATACACCCTGCCACCAGTTTCTCAGCCACCCCTTCTCCACCCCTGTGGACTAATAACCCTCCAAGACATGAGCCAGAACAAACCTTTCCTTCCCCAGCTGGCTCTGTAAGGTGTTTGGTCACAGCAAAGCAGAAGTTAACACAGACCACAAGTCAGCAAACGGATTTAATTATATCTAATGTGGAAAATGGCCATTTCTATTGCTACAGCTCTTCTACACCATCTGCATGGGGAATGCTGTTAAGCAAAGGGCTTAGGCCTACAGAGTACCTTCTCAGTTTAGGTACATAAGGAATGGGAGGCAAAGAGAGCGGGGCTGCTCTAGGAAGGGAGGGGATTTTGAAGTCAGATAGGGCAGCGGGAGAGTGGTTGTGAAGAAGGAGTTGGCAAAGGTGGGGGAAGATAGACTCAGAGCCAGACAGAGAAATTCCCTGTGATAAAGTGACACCAGAAGATTTTGGGAAAAGTCCTACTATAGATCTTTAAGTTGTTTGCCATGTATATGTAAATGTGAGGAAGAATATATATTTGGGGAAATAGATTTTGTTCATTCATGTTTTTGTAAAAGAGGATAATTTCAGGGGACAAAAAGAGGTGCTGAGTCTCAAGTCTGGCTCAGTGTGGCAGAGACTATAAGTAAAATCTCGGGAGCTTGGACACAGAGAGCAACATGAATAACTGAAACAATTTCTTCTTTTTAAATCCATAATAAATGGAGAAGAGATGGAGTTTGTTCAAGATTTTGTTATACAATCAATACCTACCAAAGCAGCAATCAAGAAACCAAAAGATGCATTGCATTGGGCAAAACTGTTGTAAAAGACCTTGATAAAGTGTTGAAAAGTAAAGATGTTGCATTGAAGACAAATGCCATGACTCATGCCATGGTATTTTAGGTCACATCATATAAACTGTACATTGAACAAGGGAGACAGGAGAAGAATTGATGCTTTTGAATTATGGTGCTGGAGATGTCTATTGAATATACCATGGACTGCCCAAAGAACCAACAGATCTGTCCTAGAAGAAGTGCAACCAGAGTGCTCCTTGGAAGCAAGGATGGCTAGACTGCGTCTTACTTATTTCAGACATATAGTCAGCAGAGACCAATCCCTGGAGAAAGACATCCTGTTTGGGAGAGTGGCAGGTCAATGAAAAAAGGGAAAACCCTCCACTAGATGGATTGACATAGTGTCTGCAACAATGGGCTTAAACATAAATAAGACTGTGTGCCTGGCACAGAATTGGGGAGTGTTTCGGTCTGCTGTACATAGGGTTGCTATGAGTTGAAACCAATTTGACAGCACCTAACAACAACAAATCTTGAGATAGGGTCTCACTTAGTTATGCAGGCTACCTCTGGCCTCGAACTTGTGATCTTCTTGCCTAGGCCTCCTGAGTCACTAGGATTATAGGTAAGAGCCACTGTGCTCAGCTAGGTAGGTAGATCTTATATATTTCTTAATAAAGTTATTCCTAAGCATGTTATAGTTGTTGGAGTTTGTTATTATACAAATATATATATTATAGTTTACTGCTAACACTTAGGAAAGCTGTTGTTGTTAGGTGCTGTTGAGGTGGGTCCAACTCATAGTGACCCTATGTAAAACAGACAAAACACCCCCTGACACTGCCATGCCTGGCCCTCTGCCAATGCTTCTCTGCTATTCATAGGGTTTTCAGTGGCATATTGTTTTGGGAATGGGCTGCCAGGTCCTTCTCCCAAGCCTACAGCCCCCAGTATTCCCAGGTGGTCTCCCATCCAGGTAGTAAGAAGGCCTGATCCTGCTTAGCTTCTGCAATCTGACAAGGTTGGGTATCAGGGTGTTACGGCTGTAGACTAGGAAAGCTACAGCAGCATATTTATCTTGCTTCCAGTCATTTTACTGAATGACTTATTTCAAATAGTTTTTCAATTGACTTTTTTTCTTTTTTTTTCTTTCTAGTTCTAAGTGGTTGAACTCAAGGCCTCATGCATGTTAGCTAGGAAAGTGCTCTACTGCTGAGCTGCACCTCCAGAGCTTTTTTAATATTTTGCTAAGTTGTGCAGGATGTATGTGGCCTTGTGATTCTCTGCCATAGACTCCTGAGTTACTGACATTGCAGGCATGTACCACTTTGCCTAGCCTCTGAAATTTTTTTTTTTTTTTTTTTTTTTTTTTTTGTGGTACTGGGTGGTTGAACTCACACACCTCACACATGCTTTGAAAGCATTCTACCACTAAGCTACACCTCCTGCAGCTCATTTTTAACTTTTTGAGACAGGGTCTTGCTAAATTGTACACGCTACCTGTGGCTTCAAACTTGCAGTCCGCCTGCCTCTGCTTCCCAAGTCACTGTGATTACAGGCAGGCACCACCATACCCAGCTTCTTATGTGTTTTTAAAGGTAAACAATTATATCATATGCATGTAGTAACAATTTTATCTTTCTTTCCAATATTTATACCCCTGATATCTTTTCCTTTTCTGATTGTATTAGTTGGTGTCTCTAGAACAATGCTGATTAATAACAGCCATAGCAGATATTATAAGCTGAATAGTTATGTTTTCTCAAAATTTATATATTTAAACCTAATATGCAATCCCTAATGAGTAGCAGAGATTATGAATACTTAAATGTATAAGAACCTTTTTCCTCTCTTCATCAAGAAATACAACATCACTAGACACAAAAGAAAATTGTAGGTGGAGATAGGGCTTTGGGGAATGGAAGGGTCTTGAGCATGAAGCTTCATGAATGGGGTTAGTGCCTTATAAGAGGTCCTCAAGAGAGCTCTTGTTCCCTGTAGCGTGTGAGAACACAATGAGGAGACAGTCATCGTCTGTGAACCAGGAAGCACACTCTCACTGTCTGCCAGATCTGAACCTGCTGGTGGCTTGACCTTGACCTTCCCAACCTCCAGAACAGAGACAAATATGTTTCTGTTGTTTCCGAGCCCCCCAGGTATGGTGCTTTAGTTATGGCAATCCCAGGGTCTAACACACCAGATTTGTCTTGTTCCCAACTTCAATGGGAATATTACCAATGATTCCTCCTTAAGCAGGATATTTCATTTTGGTTTCTGAGAGTGATCATGTCAAAGGTATTTCCTTTTATTTAGAGCTTATACGAATTTTTTTTGCCTCTGAGTTGAATATTTAATTGGCTGTTTATTTTGAAGAAGGACTTCATACCTGCAAAAAATTGGGCTCAGTTTAGGGTGCAAAGTTCAGTATGTTAACATGTAAGGGTTTAGGTTTGGCTCAGGTTTGGGTTTAAATTTTTAATCCTACATGTAGATAGATGAATCAAAGATTTTTAATTTTAGTGTATAATAAAATAGCTAATGATTTAATAATGATAACAACAACAACAAAACATCAAAAGCTGAACCTGAACCTGAGTTTTCACTGGGGTGAGTTCAGATTTAGGTTCAGAAAAATTTTCAATAATGCTTTGAACCAGAATGGGTTCAGGGTTCAGAGCTGAGCTCTGTTTGAAGGACTTCACACAAAGGATTTAAACCTGAATCCAAATTGAACATGAACTCTGTACATTTTAACACATGGAACCCGCACCCAAACCTGAACTCAAATTTTTACAGGTTTGAAGCTTTATTTTAAAGTAAAATATTTTAAGCTATTAATTTTCTTCTGAGTACAGCGCTGGCTACTTGTGTTTTAAAATATAACTATTGCCAGTTTTTCATTGATTCAAAAAATATTTATGGAGTACTTATGACATATGAGACTCTGCTAATGCTGAAGATGTAATGGTGAACTATCTGCTTCAAGGAACATGATCTACAAGGTGCTATGGAGGAAAAAACCAATTGCAGTTCAAAGAGGTAAGGACTCACAAAATGGACAGATGCTAGATGCTGCTAAAGCAGAGCAGCTGTACTTCACGCAGACTGGAGAAACAAGGTCTTCCTTATGCCTACAAGGAGTATAGAGTGTAGACAAAGGGGGATGGGGGGAAGATACAGCTGTGGGAAAAGAAGCAGGAGAAAGATTTCATGGTACGGTGGCTTTTCAATTGAGTGTATTACCAGTATTGTTGTTGTTGTTGTTGTTGTTAGGTGCCGTTGAGTCAGTGTCCAACTCATAGCGACCCTCATAGGGCTTTCAATGGCTGACTGTTTCAGGATTGCCTTGGGAGTGGATTGCCAGGCCCTTCTCCCATTTTTCCGGTGCTGGGAATTGAACTCGGGACCTCAGAGACTGTAGTGCAGCTCTCTACCAACTGAGTCAAATCCCAGCCCCATTACCAATATTACCATCTCTAAATTCTCTAAATTTAAAAAAATTAATGAAACCCCCAAATATTGATCTACTTAAAAGTGTATCCTCTAGTTCACTATTCCTCCTAGGATGAAAAAAATTGGAAGCTGCTTCTTCCAATATGTTTCCCATTGTGTTTGTTTTTCTGATATAATATGGGATTTGAAATTCTGATCATTTTACATTATTTTTCATTATGCATCTTCTTTTAAAGACTGCCTTTGAGATTTTCAATCTGTTTTTAAGCCATTAAAAAAAAACTTAGACTAAATTCTATCTTTCAATTGTCTTAATGTTTCTCATTATTTCTTTTATATTGCAAGTCTCCATGATCTGTGCCCTCATCACGATTTATTTCTAAGTTGACCGCAGAGGACCTTAGAGTCCTTTCCCACAAAGGCGGTTCAGTAGGTAGGACAGCTTATGAATTCATGAGTGTATGAGAATTTTGTCTCCTCTCGTCACCAAGTAATACAGCTTAACTGTCCCCAGAATAGGAGCACTCCGATTTTTGTCTTAGACACTTTGCTCATCCTGCCTATTGTCACATGGAGTTTGATGTTTTGAAGAAGTCTGAGGCAAGCTTTTTTAAAATTCCGTCTTAAGTAATATAGTAATCTTGTTATTTACTCCCCCTCTTTCTAGAAGCCTGTAGGATTCTTTCTGTAACTTGAAAAGTTCAAAACTGTTGTTGTAATCTAATCAGGGGGCAGTAGTAAATTCTCATTAATCTTGCCTGGAATGTTCTTGGGGAAATCTACAAACTATACTCTTTTTTCTCCTGCCCAACAAAATGTTTCTTTCCTTTTTTCTTTTTCTCCTTTTCCTCCCTCTCTCCTTCTTCCTTCTTTAAAATCTTTAAGTTCTATGTTAGCTCCTTTTGCTTCATTCTCTTGCCCAGAAACACCAACTGTGTGACTGAGAATCTTTCATTTCCACCACCCTGCATCGCACTGGTGTTCGTATTCTGTTCTCATCACATGCATTTTGCCAATAATTCTTAAGCTTTTCCCTGTATCACTCATTCATTTAAGTCACTCATTCTGACTTCACAGGTCCAGACCAACATTGTACCTCAAGTTCTGTTGATGCTAGACATTGTTGTTGTTGTTGTTGTTAGGTGCCGTCAAGTCGGTATCCGACTCATAGCCATCCTCATAGGGTTTTCAATGGCTGAGTGCTTCGGGATTGCCTTGGGAGTGGATTGCCAGGCCCTTCTCCCATTTTTGCGGTGCTGGGAATTGAACTCGGGGCCTCAGAGACTGCAGCACAGAGCTCTACCCACTGAGCTAAATCCAGCCCAGGCATTAGCATACTTTATTATTATTTCAAATGGTTTCATTAGGAATGGCAAATCAGGCATCTGCATTTTTAACCTAAAGACCATAGAGGTGAATTTATGACTCTAAAGAAATTCCTATTGCTCAGAAATGGTAAGAATGAGGCAAGGATCTTCATGCTAAATTATCTCTTGGGATCCTTTCAGCTCTAAAATATGTATGAGCTAAATTCATCCGTCCATCCATCCATCCATCCACTCATATGACCTCTTACATATTTATTCAACTCATTTTTATTACTTGCCCTGTATGACCAGAACCCATGTATAGCATTATTACTACATTAATCGCAGGTCTTCCTAGTAGATCATGAGCACAGTGCCTGGCAAAGCCTAGAATGTGAATATTTCCTGAATCCACAAATGAATGAACTAGGGAATGCATTTACTACAGGAAAACCATATTCCATCCCAAAGATACATCAGCGTGACTTTTTTTGGTTACTCATGCCAATGTTCTTTTCCAAGATAATAAAGTGCTGACTAGATGGTAAAAAACCTCATAAATTTAGACACTTTATTTTGGAATCTATGATAATTTAGTGAAAGGCTGCCCTATCTAGAAAGAATAAAATCCTCTTCAAATATTTGAGGGGAAAAGAGAAAATCATTTCAAAATATCTTCAAGTATTTCACTAGACTCCACAACATATATAATATGTGAATTTAAGTTGTTACTTATTAATTGAAGGAAATCCCTTTAAGACTCTAAGTAATTATTGTTTAAGTGATTGAACATTTAAAAAAAAAGCAATCCATAGGTTTGAAAACATTTTACAATTCAAGGACCTTTACTAATTAAAATTTATTATCTACAATTAGCCCAAGTGAGTGAGGCTTTTCTCAAGAGATAAAGCCTTCTATAGGGAACATCCCTAAACCACTTCAAATACACTGCCTTAGTCCTTATTTCTCCATAGTCAGAAGCAGTTTAGCAATAGGGTCATTGATTTTAAACTGAAAAGACATTTACTAAAGGCCTTCAGCCAGGTTACAGGAGCCAGGTGGAGGCTGCAAGGGAGAGTACCTTGGGCACAGGGGACACCACAGCCTCGGCCTTGAAGCAGGTTCTTTCTTAACTTGCAGCCCACGAACCTCATGTGGATACATTAAATGGAACTCAGGGGTCTGTGACTTTTTCACTAACTTCAGCTGGAATTTAGCATTTCCATCAATAGTGAACGTATACAACAAAACAACACAAGGTATCAGCATCTTTGACTCTGTCACCAACAGAAGTCACAAATATTTACACATCATGTTATAACTGCTACCAGATATCTCACCACTGCTTCCAAATTATGGTAATTACCACACCCAATGCTGGATTTTGAATTGGATGCATTAGTCAGGAAGCACAGATGTTATGAGATCATACACTCTGCATCAGTCAGCTATTATCTCTGTGACAGAAAAAGCAACTTATGCAGTGAGAAGGCCCTCAGCAGATGCCTGTTGGAAAACAAACTCATGGAGGAAAAGGTTTATTAGAACCTCACATCATGGCTACAGGACAGGCATGGCAGCAACTGGAGGCAGGGCCCATGGCAGACCACCTCTTGGCACCATAGGGCAGGAGAGGGAGAGAGACTTTGGCTCCAGGTCGGGAGCAAAAACCTCCACAGACCCATCCCTAAGGGGCTACTTTTGCAAAGCAGGATTCCCACCTCCAAAAGCTTCATGGACAGTACCATTCACTGGAGACCAAACAGTCCAACCATGACCTTTATGGAACATTCAGATCCCATCCATAATATGCTCGGTTCATTAATATTTTGATATCTGTATTTTGATTACATGAGGTGTGATCAAAAATACAGTGAACATATAAATTAAAAAATCGATTACTTGAGGAGAGAGAACTTCCAGAGCTGCTTCAGAAAGCGGCCAGAATGACGGGGTGAATGTGTTTAAAGCCAGTGGCAGTGCTGAGGATTAATGGCAATGTGTCTTTTGACTGTAATAATTTATTTCCTTAAACATTATCGTATTTTTTGCTCACATCTACCACTTGGTTTTCTGTATACAATGTATTTTATTTTTGGCCTTTGAAAACATTATTGTCTCTCTTTCTTTCTGTCTTTCTGTCTTTCTTCTCTTCTTCCCTCCCTCCGTCCCTCCCTCCTTCCCTCCCTCCCTTCCTTCCTTCCATTCTTCCTTCCTTCCTTCCTTCTTACCTTTCTTTCTTTCTTTCTTTCTCTCTCTCTCTCCTTCTTTCTTTCTTTTATGTGTTACTAGGGGGTTGAACTCAGGGCCTTGCATGCAAGTGCTATACCACTGAGTTGTCCCCTAGCCCATTTTTTTTACTTTTTATTTTGAGACAGGGTCTTGTTAAATTACAGAGACTGCCTCTGGTTTCAAACTTGCAATCCTCCTGCCTCCACCTCCTGAGTCAGTGGGATTACAGGCGTGTGCCACCTCATGCCCAGCTATTGTCCCTTTTTATTTTATATTTGTTGTGAGACAAGATCTCACTGCGTAGCCCAGGATGGCCTGGAACTACATAGCCCAAGCTGACCTTGGACTCTTGATCCTCCTGAGTGCTAGGATTGTAAATGTGCCACCACGCCCAGCAAAATTCTAAGACATGGCCTCATAGGCTTTATCAGAGGTGGGACCAGAGGACAGTCTTCCTATTTTGGGAGAATATAAAAGAACAGTGGCTGCAGGTATGTGAGCAAGGAGGACATGAGGTGAGAGGAACAGCAGGCAAGGAGGTGGAGCTCAGGTCAAGGAGAGCTCTACAGGTCACTGTGAGGCTCTGTGCCCTAGTCAGTCAATTCTGAGCACTGACAGGATCTGTAAGTTCTTACTGAGTGTTCTGGGTACTGTGCATGGATAGGGGTAGGGAGCCCAGTGAGCAGGCTGTTATAATAATCTAGCTGAGACACAGTGGTGTCTCGAACCAGGCTAGTAGCCATGAAGATGGTGAGGGATGGGCAGATTCTGCACATATTCTGAAGGTAGAGCACACAGAATTTGATGGGCAGTGGGCAGCGTGAGAGAGAAAAGCAAGTCAAAGATGAGTCCAAGATTTTTGTCTCAAGCAAATAAAACAACGGCCTTGTCATTTCCTGAGAGGGAGGGGGTCGTCAGAGAACAAGGGAGAGAGCAAAGCTCAGCCGTCTGGTTCTGTACATGCCAGCTTTGAATCGCTGACTGGGACCCACAGGGAGATGGTGGGCAGGCACGTGGATGTGCTCACGGAGAACCAGGGGGAAAATCTGGGCTGGAAACACATTGAGAAGCTGCCTGCTTCGCCCAAAGGAATCCTTGAGCATGGATGAGACCAGCAAGGGCGTGCGCACAGGGAGAGAAGAACAGATGTCTGAGAACTTAGTCCTAGCCTACTCTGACTTTGAGGGCAAGGGCAAGAGATGGAACAAGGGAGGCTAAAAAGGAACAGGTGATATAGGGGGAGGAAAACTGAGAGTGGTCTCCTGGAAGTCAAGGAAGAGGTGGAAGGCCACTGTCAAATGTTCTTGTAGTCAAATGAGCAAGTCCAATAAGGTCTGGGAAGTAACCACTGAATTGTTGTTATCAGAGCCATCAGGTCAGGTCTGACTCAGCGACACTGTGTACAACAGATGAAACACTCCCTGACACTGTGCCATGCCTTGCACTATGTCAGTGCTTCTCTGCTATTCATAGGGTTTTTGATGGCTGACTGTTTTGGGAGTGGGCTGCTGGATCCTCCTATTTTTGCAGTGCTGAGGATCAAACCCAGGACCTCAGAGCATGCAGAGCAGCACTTTACCAAATAAGCTGAACCCCAGCCCCAACCCCTGAATCAGCAATGCACAATTATGTGGTGGGACTCTTGGTAACCTTGACATCAGATATGTATACAAAGCTTGGTTGGAGCAGAGTCATGAGAGAATGGGGGAGATGAGATTAGAGACAGTGAGTATAAGCCAGTTGCTACAGGGTGAATGAATGCCCCCAACAACATATGTGGGGAACATAATCCCTAAGGTAAATGGTATTAAGAAATGGGACCTTTAAGAGTTAATCAGGCCCTAAGAGATTAACCCTCACAAGTGGGTTAATGCTGAGAGTGGGTTCCATTACTGAAGGTTATTGGAAGACAAGTTCAACTCCCCTGCCCAGCCCCCCTTTGCCCTTCTTCACGGAATGATTCCAGCAAGAAGGCCCTCAGCAGATGCCTGGCCCTTGACTGTGGCCTTCTGAGCCTCTAGAACTGTGAGCCAACACATGTCTGTTCATTAGAGATTACCCAGACTGAGGTATTCTGTTATAATAGCAAAAACAGAGTAAAACACTACTCTTGAGGCATTTAGCTATAAATGGAAATTGAGGATGTAGGAGTTAAGGGCAGGATATTTAAAAATGGCTCTGCTCACTTGGAATTTGCAAAGTCTTCCTAACTGGTCTCCCTGTTTCTACCCTTGCCTTCCTTTCACTCTTCATTTTCCTACAATTCGGTTTTCAACATAGTAGCCAGTGTGTGTCTTCTAACTGTAATTCAGATCATGTCAGTTCTGTGCTCAGAATCTTACAATGGCTTCCAACTCACTCAGAAAAACAAAGGTCTGATATGGCTTACATAGCCGTCTACAATCTCTTCTGCCTTCACACTGCCAACTACCCCAGAACACAGGAAAACAACCAGCACAAAAATAACAAAAACAAAACCCAAAGCTAGAGAGGCGTGGACTCTTGATGGAATCACTGGGTATTCAAAATGTGTCCAAGGTTAACCACAGCCTAGAACTTTTCAGTTCAGAAGCCAGTTCAGGTGGTTCTCTGTCCCTTGTAATGACAGGAGTTTGGACTCAACACTTAGGTATGAAAACAACCCACACAGCCACACAGCCACAACAGCACGAGCTTCTCAGAGCAAACCCATACAACTGTGTCTCAAAGAACATGTCATACCTGGGATGTTTGAGATGAGGGTAGTTGGACCACACCAGAGCACAGAACCAGCTCCCTCGTTCTCACTCTACACTCTGTGCAGGGCAAGTTTATCTACTTTTACGGTAATTCCTGTGAGGGGCTTCCACATTTACCTATCCAGCCTTCACCTCTCCTGAAGCTCAAAACTCCTGGACATCTTCCCCATCAGCACATCCCCGGGGGGCCTCCCAATCAGGAAGGGCCACAGTAAACTCCACCTCCTGCTTCTCCTAGCCCACAGCTTGTTCCCTGTCATGGTCACAGCCCATCCTGCCTCAGAGCCGTGCCCAATGCTCACCTTCTCTTCATCCTTGAGGTCTAATCTGCCATGGAGTTAAACAAATCAGTTCCCAAACTCTTGGATCCCTGTTCTCAACAGTTACCCTATCAACAGTGCTCACCCTATTTCCCAAAACACCCCTCAGCTGGGTTCTTCACATCGAAGTCAGAGGTAACAAAGTGCCTAGGAAGTGGCAGGTGCAATTTGCTCACTGCAACAAATGCCCACAAGGAAGAACTCAAAGGAGGAAATGTCTGTTTGGCTCATGGTTTCAGAGCTGTCAGTAGCTGGTCAGCGGTTCCAGTACTTCTGGGCTCAAGGTGAGGCAGAGCATCATGGTGGGGGGGCATGGGTGGGGCAGATCCGCTCACCCCATCAAGGCCAGGAAGCCAAGAGAAAGACAAGGGACCAGAAACACCATCTACCCCTCCAAGGCCCCCCAGAGACCTGCTTCCTCCAACCAGTCCCCACCTCCTAATAGCCCACCCAGTTACGAACTCACGATTGAATTAATCTACTAATGAGATTAATAGCCTCAGGATGCAATCACCTCTCAAAAGTTCCACCAGCTGGGGACCACACCTTCCGCCCACAAGCCTTCAGAAGGGGCCACTGTCTAGCCAAATCACAACAGGAATCCATGCTGGTCCTTGACTGGCCCCAGGAGTGTGGAGCCCTGGCATCCCCAGCTCAGGGTCCCTCAGCTCTAACCCCTATCTCTACCCCAGGCTCACCACGGACCCTGCTGCCTGTCCCTCAGGCACAGTTGCCCCATTGTAGTCAAGTCACTGCCATGTCAACAAGCTCTCCATGACCTGCCCTCTGCCCTTGACTTCCCCCGGGACATTCCTGCTTTCTCACATGGCACTCTCCACGTTAAGGCCCTGTTCACTCATAGAGGAGCCCTCACCATACACACTCGGTTCTGCAGCCCCTTCTCTTCATGCCTGCTTTGTTCCCATCACCAGGACGCATTTACTGTGTTATGTCATAGTCAGCACTGGGTCGTATCTTTCCGGGAACTGCCTGGTGCCAGGACTGGGCAAGTGTAGTTTGGGCATACTCAGAAATAATGGGTTGGAATGAAAGTGTGCTCAGCTCCAGAGCAAGCTTTACCCATCATGGAGGTCACCTGTCCCCCCAACCTCAGAAATGTCTGGCTATAATGAAGCCCTAACTAGTTGAGGTGTTGTGATGCAATGAGGAAAGACCCCCATGGGCACAATGTCATCAAAAAGCAATCATTAGCTAGGGCCTGGTCTCCATCTGGCAGTGCTACCCTCTTGGAGTGGCCCAGGCCCCAGTCTACCCAGGCTCATGAGACTCCCCAGCCCCTCTGCAGCTCAGCTGACTCCAAGTCAGCCTCAGGGAAGTCCACGGGGGAACCGGCTCCCGTGTCAGGGTGCTTTCAGCGGACACTCCCCACAGTAGTTCTGAAATGACCCACGGGGCTGGGGAGGGGTGCTGTGTGAATCCTGCATCCTGGGAGCCTGGGATGTATTTCAGAACTTCCTGGCCAATGGAGTTAAAGAACAAAAACAAGAATCTCCCCAAAGTGATGTTAGAAATCCCATGCATTATTCTGACACTCACTTTCTAGTTTTATGTCCCTTGCACCTTTCCATACATCAGTGCATGGCAGGGATAATGTAAATGATGCTCAGAACCCGCCTCCCCAAGTAATCAGGAATTCTTCCATCCAGGAACTGTTTTATGGCAACTATGTGTTGGGACTGTTCTAGGTGCTGGGGCCAAAGCTTTGCTGGGATGCTGACCATCAGCTTTCTCCACCATGGGCTTTCAGAGCAAGCGAGAGCAAGACTCCTCCAGGAATCCGCCTCTTCCTCCAGCAATCTGCTAAGACACAGCAGAAGAGGCTCAAATGAGCCCTAGGCAAACTCCCTCCCAGCGCATGGGGCTCCACACAGGAGGCTAGTTACAGTAAACTGAATAGAGCAAAGGAAAGATCAGGGAAGTCGCTTTGTGCTAGGTAACTCCAGCTGTTTTCTAAGGAGAGCAAAACCTTTTCCTTCTGAACATCCTGAAAGGTCTAGACACGTGTCTTCGTAAGTAAGAGCTCATAACAGGGAGAGAAGAATTTGGGGTGCCTTCTGCAATCCAAGAGACTGGGATAACAAGAGGAGGTCATGGAGCTGGGACAGTCAGCAATGAAGCAGTTTTGCCATAGTCCTTGGATGGAGCTCCAATCTTGCTTAACAGATTTGCCATACACTTGGTATTCATGCTCTGGCTATTGTGCTATGAGTGGAAGCCCGTAAGGGAGCTGAGTTCTGAGCCACAACCAAAGGAGGGCAGCAGAGAGATGGGACAGCTAAATGCTGGAGGCAAGAGGGCTTGGGCCAGGGCCGGCCCCAGGAAGCTGCTGGAAGTCAGGTCCAGAGGGCTGTGGAATGTCCAAACCGTGGGACTGACAGAGGTCAGAGAGAATCACATTTGAACCTAAGCCTCCTCGGTATGTTAAGGGGAAGAAACTGAGTTTGCGCAGTGCGTGACAGTCTACATACCCTAGGGATTTCTAAGAGCAAAACAAGATTATAGATGTAAAAACATAGACAAAAGTCCCTAGTGGTGAGGAGAGAAGCTGAGCTGGGAGCTCAGCACCTAGGTGCATCCTCCCCCATAGACACATCTTCAAAGAAAGGAAGGGGCCAGAGGAAACGGAGACACAGCTCTTCACACTACTGCTCTTCTTGGTCTTTCAAAACTCCACGTTTGCTGAATTGAAATAGCCATAGCGTGTCAGAAATAGTTTAAACTTATTTATCTAACCTCAGAAACGGGCTATTTCCTGTAGGACTTGCAGCTCTGAAGCATTCAACAGTCTGCTTCCACAATGCCAAAATCATTTTTGGAAGGCAAATACTGTGGAAAAATGTTCAGATCTGGAGGGGCTATGAAACATGTATTGCAAAAAGTCTACACCTCTGGGGTGTCTTTAAACTAGACAGTGCTTAAAAACAAATTTCCTTCATCCTTGAAAGGCCCATGAAACATTCCACACTATAAAATACTTAGCCTCTTCAGACCGCTCTAAAATGCAGCATCATTATATAAATACATGATCTCTGTATGATTTTGATCATTTGTTTGTTTCCTGCAGCTATTCAACACTCACACAGCATTCTGCATTTTTTTACCCACACATGACATATGAAAGTTTAAGCTACCATTAGTTACCTCCAGGGACTGGGGAAGAAATGATGTTGCCAATTTATAAGAGGGAAACTGAACATCGTGTAGGCAAATCGCAAAGGGAGCTGTCACTAATGATCGAAACAAACAAGAGTTCACAGATTTGGTGTCAGAGAAAATATATTAACGCTATTAGAATAAAGAATGTTTTCTTTCCAACTGTGGGGCCCGTCTGCACAGCACAGTGTCTCGAGGAATGTTCCTCTTAAGATAATGGCATATTCTTTTGTCCTCTTTGGATACGAGGGACTATCCATCAACAATACTTATCCAGGGCCATCTCCAAATATAAGGCTATGGCTGTTACCATTTTCAGAATTCTTTTGAATGGCTCTTGAAGTACTTTCTCTTCTCCAGTCAAATGATGTTAACAGATTGGAGTAATCAGTTCCCCAAGCAATTTGATTTGAGGATTTAGAAATCATCTGGGCCATGGCATCCATCCAGCCCCATAATTAGAGTCCTTTCCCAATGTCTCTTAATATCTTTCTTCTGAAATGAAAGAGAGCATTGTGAGCTCCTCTTCCTGGGTGGTCATCCCTGACCTCTCAGTGCCCCTGGCTTCAGAGTCACAGGAGCCTGGGCAATTCTCTCCAACTCTGCCCCTCAGATCCTACAAGCACCTCACAGTTCACTGCTGGATGTTGCTTTCCAGGATTTCATTTATGGGCTAGGAATATGAGGCCATCACAACTATTCCATACATTATCTCAAAACTAAAAACTTCCAGGAGTTCCTTGAGGAGAAAGAGCTGGTGCACATCAGCCACAGTGATATGCACTGGAATTACACGAGGGGTGAAAACCAGGGCTTCCTAGCGTGGAGGCTGGGGAGAACTCCCAGACAATAGCTCACAGGGGAGAACCATGTTCCTTCCCAAGGCTCCTCCTAATAAACAGCAAGTTGGGTAACCAATCACCCTAGCACGGGGACATAGGTGATCAAATCGCTATTATCCACTCCTTAAAAGCTGCACGGAAAAATAATGCTGATATGGAGGTCATACACCATGATCTTCAAGTTGGCCCCACAAACACTGGAGAACCAAGTGGGGGCTGCTGGTGGCACATCTCAAGGCTGAGCAAACCCTCCAGAGCTCTTTATTTTATTTTATTTTATTTTATTTGTGGTACTTGGGGTTGAACCCAGGGCCTCACACTTGCATGCTTTGCAAGTTCTGGACCACTGAGCTGCACCTCCAGCCCATTTTTTTACTTTTTGAGACAAGGTCTCACTAATTACACAGACTGCCTCTGGTCTTGAACTTGCAATCCTCCTGCCTCTGCCTCCCGAGTCACTGGGATTACAGGCATGTGCCACCATGCCCGGCTTTTTATTTTAAGACAATGACTCTCCTCTTGTTCTGCTGAGCTGCCCTCATCACTATTTCTGGGGAGTCTTTTCCTCTCAGGAATGGTGGAGAGTAGAAGTCAGTTTTCCTAGCCCTACAGTTTTTTTTTTTTTTTTTTTTTTTTTTTTTTTTTTTTTTTTTTTTTTTTTTTTTTTTTTTTTTTTTTTTTTTTTTTTTGGTTCCAGGAGAAAAGCACGAAGGTCTTTTCAACATATGGGCTCCACTGCTAAGAACAGCCGCCCTCCAGTCCCCAGGGCCTTGCTGTTCTCCACACCCCAGCAGGTTAAGATCGTCTATGTCTGTCTGTTCTCTCCATGCTCCTTCTACCACCCAGAAAGTTCTTACTCATTCTTCTTGGTTTGGGGTTTTGTTTGTTTTAGCTTTTTGTTTGTTTTGTTTTGAGATGGAGTCTTACTGTATAGCCCCAGGCTGGAACTTGCTATATAGTCCAGGTTGACCTCAACTCCAGGTCCTGCTTCAGCCTCCTGAGTGCCAGGATTACAGGTTTGCTGCCATCATGCCTGGTTGATACATATTCAACAGAAACCGTACATGAAACTCTGAATTTGCCTCTTTTACTGGGCTAGCAGTATGTGGTAAGATACTCTCTTTGTTTTCCCCTAGTGCTGGGGATCAAACTCGTGGTTTTACACATGCCAGGCAAGTGCTCTGCCATTGAACTACATTCTCAGCCCCCCTGCTCATTCCTTTTTTTTTCCAACTTTGACATTATCATTTTTAAAGTAGAAAGAAGTGTAAATTTTAAACGTATAACTCTTAGACCTAAGAGAGTTTCCACTCCTGCTAACTAACCCTTCACGCTTCTCCCAAATGTCCCCACCTTTTCATTATTCCTCGTTTGGACTTCTGAATTGACTTGAATTTCCTGGTTCTGGATAGTGGCAGGTGCATAATTTGATGGGCAGAGGCTTGTTGTTGTTAGGTGCCATTGAGTTGAGTCCGACTCATAGCAACCCATAGCCAGGCACAGGATCTTATTTATGTCTAAGCCCATTGTTGCAGACATTGTGTCAATCCATTTGGTGGAGCGTTTTCCTTTTTTGTGTTGACCTGCCACTCTCCCAAACATGATGTCTTTTTCCAGGATTGGTCTCTTCTGACTACATGTTCAAAATATGTAAGATGCAGTCTAGCCATCCTTGCTTCCAAGGAACACTCTGGTTACACTTCTTCTAGGGAAGAGGCTTGGGTGTTTTAATTACCAGTCCTTGGCTGCCCAGTACATATCCTGTAGAAATATTTTCTATTTGTACCAGACCCTTTAGTTAGAATTATTCTCTATCCTCTTTGGTAATTCCAAAGTCATGTGATTATTTCTGCTCCAATAGGAAGCATCTAATAACATGTTAACATCTGCAATCATTTTATTTCTACCTGCAAAAAACTATTTACCAAACTCACTCCAAATGTAATCTGCTATGTCACTATTCACGTTTTCCTGTGTAAGTAGATTCATTTTCCTCCCTGTGTATGGAATTTAGTAAGGGCATTTCAGAGCATAATTTATTTTATTGGATTTAGGTAAAAACATTAAGACCATGAAGGGACTAGATATTCCAAAGGTAAGTGTTATTGATGAGGTATTCATTCTTAATCAGAATGTTGTCTTAGATCTGGTTTCTGTATAAATATCATTCATAACTGGTAAATTAACCAACAATTATTTGCATCAACAATTGGGGAGGCAAAAATTAAGAGAGCACCTTCTTCTTGGCTTGTGAATGGCAGCCTTGTGTTGCGTTCTCACATGGCAGGAAGTGGTGCAAGTTCTCTCTGGTCTCTTGTGAGGATGCTAATCTTGTTCATGAGAAATCCACCTTTATGACCTCCTCTGATCCATACTGTCTCCCCAAGATAAACAGTCTAATGCCATTACATTATGGTTTAGATTTATAACACACACACTCACTCATGACAAAAGAACTCACAAAACTTGTGTTCAATTTAGAGATAATTATGGATGGAGTCTTTACCTTAACGACTTCTTGCTATTTACATAGGTCAAAGCCCAACAACTATCAGTATGTTCTGGCCTTGTTTTTTGCCATTGAGGAGATCAATAGGAATCCATATCTTTTACCCTACACAACTCAGGAATATGAGTTCCATAATTTCCAGCACAGTCAGTGGAAGACACTGGCGATTTCCCTCATTTTGCTCACAGAACAGGATGAGATTCCTAACTAGACCTGCAGGAGAGAGAGCAAGTCTATAGCCCTGTAGCTGCGATCACAGCAACATTGTGGCAAAGTGCTGCCCAGGTTGCAATATTCCTGAACTCTACAAATTTCCCCAGGTTTGGGGATGGGGTTACGCTCAGTTGGTGGAGTGCTCTGAGGCCCTAGGTTTGATCCCCAGCATGCAAAAGTGGGAGATGGATCTGGAAGCCCAGTCCCAAAACAATCAACCATCAAAAACCCTATGAATAGCAGAGAAGCACTGACATAGTACCGGGCATGGCACAGCGTCAGGGAGTGTTTCCTTCTGTTGAACACTGGGTTGCTATAAGTCAGACCTGACCCTATGACACCTAACAACAACAATAGGAAGCTTGGGTGTGTTGGGGAGAGCTGAAACCATGCCTCCTTTGGTGCCTGTCTCATGCATCCCAAGTGGTTGAAAGGAGAATGGATTTGTGAATCTTTCAAAATGTATAATGTCAAAAGATAAGTACACACAGACCTCACAAATAAACCACACTTCCTTTGTCTTCAGCAGACAGAAAGGAGAGGGGAAGTTAGGCAAAGGAGGGTCCTGTCACTCTGAGTCTGAGCAGGTATTTTGTGAGATGCTGTTAGTGGGTGAGATGATTGGCAGGACGAATGAACAAATCTCTTCCCATCTTCTTCTTCCTTTTAGCTTTTCCTTGGCTCTTTTTGTGCCATCCAGAGTGCCAGGACATACTTGGCTCCTGGCATGGTCTCCTTGATGCCTTTCTTGGGCTGGACCCAGAGCCTGCATGCTTTTGGGTTTCTGAGGGTCGAATTCCAACAGAATTTCCTCTACCTCCACCCTTGCCCTGTGAGCCCTGACCATCCTTCTCTCCTGCTGTGAGGGCACCATGAGCCAATGGGTTACTTGAGGACTCTTTTGGGCCCCTGGGCTTTACCCAGTAGACATTGTGCCACCCTACAGGTGCCCAGGGTGTTCTGCAGCCTCCTGGGAGCACACAGAGGCAGAGGCCCGGAGGCAGGGAGCAGGAGAGGCCTTTCTTACAGCATATGTAGACTGGACTGGCTTGAAGCACTTGAAGCCCTCTGCTTTAACTGCCTGGTAAGAAAAACCTCCTGACTGCTGATGGACTGATTTCATCCAGGTCTGGGAAATGAGACTCACCAGGCTGGATCCTGCCTGGATAATAATCAGAAGAGGCAAGGGAAAACAGTTGCCGCTCAGAGACTCCTGGAACTGAACAGCTCATTACTTCAGAAATCAAGGTCACCAGGAAGACCTTCTACCGTGAACAAAGAGGAAGACATCATCCCCTGCCTCCATCCAACAGGCTCAGCAGGACTGAGCCAAAGCTACTGTATTAACATTAAAATGTAGGTGGCCTAAATGAGTCTTAATCTCAGAAATACAGAAATACAAATGTTGGGGTGAGAAAGCTACTAGAAATCCAAAATAAGATATCATTATGGAGAGTTTATGGTATTTTGGTGGCAGGAATCTGCTGTGCTCAGAGATCCCATTTCTATATTTCAATCACTGGCTTTCAAAGATTATTAGTAGCAAAGCAATTCTTTGTTGTTGCTGCTGTTTTTTTTTTTTTTCTTTTTCTTTTCTTTTCTTTTTCTTTTTGTAAAAGGAAATTCTAGGCAAAACATAGAGGTCTTTTAGTTGAACTATATGTTGAAGGAGAAGGAGTAGGTAGGGTTAAAGGAGAACTTTGGGGCCCTTGGCAAGGCTCTGTGGGATCTATACCTTGAAAACCACTGGTTTAACCACTGGTCTAATGATAACGTATGGAAAAAAGGTGCATGGTTATTTGGAGGATAGAGAAAGAACGAGAACACGGTGAGGTATCACATGATAAAAACGCATAGGGCCTGTGGATCAGTCTGCTGCTGCCATGTGAACGAGAGGCGATTTTCATCTCATCTTTTGTCAACCTCAGTTTCTCATTTGGAGCAAACATGTATTTCCACACAATCAAGAACCTTAAATAAAATCTAGAATAACGTAGCTGTGTATGTGAAGGGGAGATAAGAGAGAGTGATAGACGGGATGAATATGATCAAATACATCATATGTATGTATGGAAACCCCTTACTTTGTACAACTAATAATAAAACAAAGCACACGAGTAAAGACCAGAAGGGGCTATCCAGACATCTACCAAATTTCATTAATTTGGTTGAGTTCAATTTATGACTTTCTTCAATTTCTTTCCCCTCTAATTTTTCCTCCTCACTGAAGGCAGAATGCTCCAAAACACAGATTTCTTCATGCTGTTACCCGAATTAAAACTTTTCTTGTCTCCTCACTGCCAGTAAAATGAAGTCCAAAAGTTTTAGTATAATGCTAAAGGACTTCCCAATCTGGTCCCAACTTACACCTCCACACTCACCTCTTTCCACTCCCCTCACATTCTCTGCTGTAAGCCACACATCTGCTTGTAGTTTTGTAAGTAAGCCAGGCTCTCTTGTGTTTCTACATTTTGCATATATACACGCATTTTGATTAAAATGCCCTTCCTTTAAGGAAGGCATTTTCCTTCTGAAAATTATATGTTAAAATTTTGTAGGTAAATGTATTAGAGAGAGAGAAGGTTCCTTCCTTCTTTCTTCCCTTCTTCCTTCCCTCTCTCCCTCCCTGCATTCCTGTTTTCTCCCTTCCTTCTCTTTTTCTTTTTCTTTTTGTTGCAACTTAAAGATATTTGAGAGTCCCTACCATTAAATCTCACCATATACTATATACACCAATAGTTGATGGGGGGAAATAATTGTTGGAATGATGAGACTATGTTTAGGAATTTAACCATATGATCATGTTGTTGTTGTTGTTAGGTGCCTTCGAGTTGGTATCCGACTCATAGTGACCCTCTGTACAACAGGGGAAACACTATAGTCAGTGCTTCTCTGCTGTTCATAGGGTTTTCAATGGCAGATTGATTTTTGGGAGGGGGTTGCCAGGTCCTTCTCCCAAGCCTACAGCTTCTGGTGTTCCCAGGTGGTCTCCCATCCAGGTACTAACCAGGCCCAACCCTGCTTAGCTTCTGAGATCTGACGGGATCGGATGCGACAGGGCTACAGCTGCAGGCCCATATGATCATGCGGCACCAAAATATTTTCTCAAAATCCTTTCCTGGAAGGGGCATTATTAAACCCAGTAAAGAAAGCTAATAATTTGGGTCAACCTCAACAAAATTCTTAGGTATATCCACCAGATTTTAACTGAGAATAAAAAGAACCTTGAGTAAGTCAATTTTTAAAAATTGTGTCGTATGTGTCTTCTGAGACTCACTGTCACGGCCAGGAGAGGCTTCTCAGCCTTCACTTAAGTCCTGGAGTCCAAGCATCCTGTGTCAACCCAGTGAGGCCCACGTGCCCACCACCTGCTTGTACATACAGTGTGGACAGCTAAGTATGTAACGTCGACCTACTACTTCTTCCATCCTCTCTTATCAATAGATAGCAAAAGGAAAAAAAAGGACAAGGGTATGGGGTTTAAACCTACACTATTGATAAATGTAGACTTTCTTCGAGGTAATTTGGCAATCACGTAGTGTTATATAAATTTTAATGCCCTTTGAAATTACAAAATATTGAATGTCTTGTGACCTAGTAATTCCAAACCTGTTCAGCTGTTTTAAATAAATAATTCAATGACACAAAGAGTTATATGCACAAAATGTTTCTTATACTGCTATATGTACTTGTCAAGAAGTGGTAATAGCTTAAGTTTCCAAAATTAAGGGAATGGTTTATGCTACATTCATACAATGATATAGTAGGGCAGCCATTAAATGATATTTATGATTTTTAGTAACATGAGAAAATTCCATATATTAAATATAGAGAAAGAGTTAGAGGAATATAAGAAAATGGAAATAATGGTTGTGTCTTTGTGATGGGATTATAGGATTTTTTGCCTCGTAATTGCTATACCTTCCAAATATTTAATAATGAGATGTGTTACTTTTTATAATGACATGAGAAAACAAAAAGAGTTAGACACTGAGAATAGACAGAGCACCAGCTTCAGAAGCCGTGACAGTTGCGCACTAGCCCGTACATCAACTAGGCTTATTTTTCTTGGTCATGTCTATCATCTCTGGACCTTCTTTGCAAAACTTGAGGACTGGACTCATAGATTTCTATGGTCTCTTCATGTTTAACTTTCAATATTTTATCTCATCCAGATCTTATCTAGTTACCTCAGGGGAAATCTCTTTCGCGATTCTTTTCATCCCTTTTGGGAGGCAAGATGGGGCCTGATCCAGGCTGTTCAACCCAGCGTTATGGCTGGAGTCCAGACATCTAGAAAGGGTGTGCACTCTGTAGTCATGAGAACATAACTAAGGTAGGAAATGTGTTCTCCTGAAGCTCTTCTGATATCCCCCACACCATCCCCTCATTTTCCTCTAGTGAGTTATTTTGTCCTAAATACCTTTAAATAAATGAAAGACTTCCTTTTCAAATGTATCAGATTCTGGGTTCATTGAAGTACATATTCTCACATTACTTTGCTCTTTTCTTTCTATTACAAGTAAGTTTTCAAGTCATAATGCAGGGAGTTGGGTTTTTCACAGGCTGGTATTCCAGCTCCGAATAACTTTTTTGTAAAGAACATTGTATCTACTACTTTAAGAGAGTTTTAATTTTTCTAGATTCCTTCCTCAATCTTTTCTAGTAAAAGAAGAGGACTACTGATGCTCGGGCTGGGATTTAGCTCAGTTGGTAGAGCACTGCGCTGCAGTCTCTGAGGTCCTAAATTCAATTCCCAGCACTGCAAAAATGGGAGAAGGGCCTGGCAATCCACTCCCAAGGCAATCCCAAAACAGTCAGCCATTGAAAACCGTATGAGGGCCTCTATGAGTCGGATACCGACCTGACGGTACCTAACAACAACAACAACTGATGCTCAGTGGTGAGTTCTGATGGGCAAGGTAACTTGGGTCAAGCACTTTGCCAACCTCCCTAATCATTTTTTTCTCAGATCTCTGCCAAGGACGTGCAGCCCAGGATAGAATTTTGGGCCAGAAAGCACCTTCCTGGGCATCCCATACCAATCCCTTATCCCATAGCAGAAAACCAAGGGTCAAGGAGAGTCTGCAACAGGCCCAAGATCACAGAGTAAGGTGGAAACAGGGCTGGGAAGAAAACTGGAAAACAGTATGACGAATGACCACAAATCAGTGGGCACACGTATTTGCTCATGTCTCCCTTAGACTTTTCTAAAGCAACAGAGTATTACAGCTAGAGCAGAAGTCTCTCCCCAAGCTTGCTTTCTTTCCTCTTTCGGAGCCAATGATGGCATGGTATTTGTCCTTCTCTCTCTGCTCTTACAAACAACACTACAACGTACAGTATATAACGGCCTCTTCACTTAGGGGGCTATCTCCACAAGTGGAATTTGAGCATGGTTTTGAGCATGTTTGACTTGATCCAATTTTTACACAATTATTCTCTAAATTGGTTTTTCCAATATATACTCTGGACAGCAGTGCGTAAAATCTAATCTTTCCATATTCTTGCCAACCCACAGCAGTATCAAACTCTTTAAGTGTTGTCAGTCTAATAGCTATGAAATAGAATGCCACTTTTATTTAATTTCCTTGCCAGTGAGAATGGGAACATTTTTAACATGCTTACTGGTCATTAAAGTTTCACTTTGCCTGATGTGGAGGCTCACACTGGTAATCCCAGTGACTCAGGAGGAGGAGCCAGGAGGATCTCAAGTTCAAGGCCAGAGGGAGCTTGTGTAATTCACAGTGAGACCCTGGCTCAAAATAGAAAATAGGAAAAGTGGGCTGGGGAGCAGCCTAGCAGTAGAGCAATTGTAAAGTATGTGTGAGGGTCTGGGTTCAACCTCCAAGTACTAGAAAAAAAAGTTTCGCTTTCTGAGAACTGCCTATTCATATGTTTTGCTCATTTTTATATTGGGTGGTTTGTTAATCAATATTCGTAGGAGGTTTCTGCATATTCCAGACACTGTTTAATAAATATTTTCTCCTACAAATGTAGTTTGTTTTTTAAATTTGTTGATAATGTCCTTAAATTTTAACATAGCAAAATTTATCAGTTTTAATAGCAGTTTTTAAAAATAGTCACAATAAAATTCACCCTTTATATGTATACAATTGAGTAGTTCTTATATATTCAGAGTTGTGTGATTATTACCACAAATGAATATTTTATGACTTGGACTTTTCATATCTTAATCAAAAATCATAAAGATATCTTATATTTTAATAGTAAAGCTTTTTATGATTTTCATACATAAAATCCAGTTGGAATTTATTTTAGTAGGGATTCTATTTTATTTACATTTATAACTAATTACCCTATCATCATTTACTTAATAGTTTATCCTCACTGACTTTCAATTCTGCCCCTACTAATTTGTGAGTTTTGCCACATGTGCGAATCTGCTGTTGGATCTGTGTTTTGTTCCATCTCTTTGTCTATCCCTTGCCAACACTACATTGTTGGTGGTCCTCTTGCTTTATAAGTCTTTATAAGTGATACGGCTAATCTTACCCACCTTATTGTTCTTCAGAAATGTTTGGGGTATTGTTGGCCACTTGCTTTTTCATATTAACTACAGAATCAATTTAAGTTCTAGCATCCTACATAGTTTACATAGAATGATCTTGGATTTATAAATCAAAACTTTTGTATACTTGCTTGGATTTTCAATGTATATAATCATGTTACCTATGAATAAGAAGAAAATTTTCTAATTCCATTAAACTTCCATTTTCTTTTCAAATAGTTACCTTTTGCATTGGCTAGCACGTTCAAAGCAGAGTTGCACAGGTGCAGTGATGAAGAGTATTTTATCCTTTTTTCCTGGTTTTAATATAAATGTTTTAAAGTTTCACTATCAAAGGGAGAATGATTTTTACAATAGGTAATTTTTAAAAATTCAGTGTACAGATGATGCCTTTATTACTGGTTTGACAAGAGGCTTTAACATCATAAGGTGCTGAAGGTGACCAAATGCTTTTTCTACAAATTTTATCTCCTTCAATCTCTGTGTAAGACATGGAGATTTCCACTCAGATCCTCTTTTGAAGAAGGACTCGGTGTCTCAGGTGCTGGCAGTGTCCCGGTATTGGTACTGTCACAGGGTCTCAGCCCATCCCAGAACTTGCCTCTCCACAAAGACCCTCATCAGTGACTGTAAGAGGCGGCGTGTGAAGGCCTGACCACGGTGGGTCACAGGGGCAGCTCTGAGAAGGTAGAGTGCTTTCAAGCTCTTCTGGGCCCACCGTCCAGTTCTCCTCTGCCATTTCTCCACTCTTGCCTGCCTCTCCCTTCTCCACATGTTGACAGCCAGTAAACACCCTGCATCCCAAACTCCACCTCAGCGTCTGTCCTCGAAGGCACCAGCTGCCAGCCGCGGTGCCTGTGTAAAGCAGATGCTTCTGAGCATTACCAAGCACCACTGTGTTCTTAGGGGAACCTCTCCTCAGTCATCTCCAAGACAGAGTTAGTTTGGGAACAGCCTGCACTTTTGTTTGTCTGTCTCTCTGTCCATTGTCAGCGTGGCCTTTCTGTGTCTGATCTTGACTAGCTGCCAGGGTGGATGTCAGGTGCTGCCCACAGTCACAGAACTTTCCTCCCTGATGTAGAAGTACAGACTTTGTTTTATAAGGAGCCTCACGGGTTTTTATCCTTCAGTTTACAAGTTACTGTCAAAGCGTCTCCAGCCCTTCCAGACCATTCCACTGTGCTGTGAGAAACTGTCCAGCACACCTTGTGTTTAAGAGATTTTCTCCTTTGGGGCTGGACCACTGATCGCTTTGACAGTTCCATGCATCTGGGAATCCACCGTCTTCCTAGCTCAAGCCCACACCAGTCCGTGGGCCAAGAGAGCTGCTCAGACAGTAACGAGGATCGTGGCACACAACAAAACTCTGTAGAACAGGGACTCACATCAGTTGCAACCCTGACAAGCTTGAGGACTATGATAAACACCAGAATAGACGCGGAACAGGAAAGTGTGGGTCACACAATGCTTCTCTTATGCACAAATGTGAGAAAAAATGAAACACACTGCTGTTGACGTTTACCGGCCATTCTCCTCAGAGTAGCTTTATTTTCTCACCAGAAGGTGGCAGAGAGGATGCAGTTTATGTCCCCACACTTCAGATAGAAACTTTTTTTAACAAGCAAGACAAATCACTCTTGCCACCTAGAATATTTGACCTTCAGAAATACACAGATTTTCAAGTTCTATAATTTAATAGAATTATAAGAAACAGCTCTAGGAGTGACTAGAGATAATCACTATTGATATCTATACCACATAGGTTGTATAAAACATATTTGGCTATAATAAAGAATTATGAATTTATCTAGAAGTTATGAATATTTACTACAGGCTCTATGAAAAGTAAGTTCATTATAATTAGTGGAAAATAAGAGCAACTGAAAATTATTTTAATTATATATACCACTGATTCATAGAAACCTCAATTTAAAATATGAAAGTTAGTTTGTAAGGCAGTATTTGATTTTGTGAATCATGTTATAATATACTCATTTATATGATTCAGACCCATCTTGTCAGCACCTAACAAAAACAACAACAACAACGACAACCTCATCTATAAAATAAAGGACTGGATTAGATGATAACCAAAGTCCTTTCTTCTACTACTATAGTATATTTTCTGCTTTAGAGATGAAGGTTAGAAAGGTACCTGGCTCACCTTAAGCTAGAAATAAATTCAAATTCTTTTAAAATAGGCAGATACAATGTTCTTTACAATGTTATGTCCTAGCTAGTGAAAGGATTATCTGTAAAACCCAAGCTTTCTGATCTTTCATCAACTTCACCCTCTGTCTTTAAGAAAAATCATCTCCATAGCAAGCTAAGTTACCTGTGACTTCTTTCCATAAGAAAACACCAAGCTCACTAGAGGTTTGTTTAACATGGTATATAATCCAAAAATAATTGGGGTACCTCCAGAGGTAAGTTTATTTTAATTTTATTAAAAAATAAAAGAATCTCTGATGAGTCCCTGGAGTTCACACAGGATGGCTACCAGGTAAAAAAAGACCAACTGGGTCAATTCCCAGGAAGACCCGAAGGTGGAAGGAGGGAGGACAGCAGAGCACCCCAACATGAGCTGAGCTGGGAGGAGGGGACTAACCCCCGGTAGCAGGGCAGAAGGGGCTGCTAGAGCTGGGAAGGAGCCAGAGAAAACCCACTTTCTAGCTGGGCTGGGAGAAGAGAACAGACTCAAACAAGGTTCATGGTCTTTGCTGAAGGTTTTACTCACAGAAAACAGTTTCCACCCAATCTAGTCCCTGCCACAGGATAGCAAATAATACACCACAATCCTTCCCGTGGCTCATCTCCCCACAAGCCTGAGTTTAAATGATTAGGGATGTAAGGAATTTAGAAGTCATGTTAAAAGTTGAGGTTTCTCCTAATAGAAGTCAGATCTCTCTTTCAGAATCCTCTGCAGGTGGAGGGTTATAGAAACTTTAGACATTTGTGGCTTGGCATCTACAAAGTTCCGTTCTGCTTTTCTCCTTGCTCTGGCTAGAGAATTCTGGCCCATTCTATAATGGTAGGTATGCTTTGCCAGAAAGTTCGCATATTTGTGGGTGGGGTCAGCGGGGAAGCTGGAGAGATTTGTCAAAAGTCTGCATAGGCCAAACAAACACTGCAGGGACTTCCAGGAGGTGAAAAATAATACCTTTGGGGCGAGCAAATTTCCACTGCGTGTGGAGCCAAGGTACAGTTCTGGGAACATGGCACATGACTGGTCATTACAGGAGGGAGCGCCACAGGCGGGGTGAGTGTGACTGAGGGTCCTTTCATGACAGGCATCTCCCCGTGTCATGGCGTGCAGGAGAAAGGCTCCTCCAGTTGCCCTGCGCTGTTTGGGCCACAGACCAGGCAATGTCCATCTACTCTGGCTCCCACTTCAGGCACCTCATCAGAACTTAGAAATCTGGGACTGCCAGGCGCGGTGGCACACACCAGCAGCTTGGGAGGCAGAGGTAGGAGGATCGCAAGTTCGAGACAGAGCAGTCTGTGTAATTTAGCGAGACGCTGTCTCAAAAAGTAAAAAAATGGGCTGGGGGTACAGCTCGGGGGTACAGCTCAGTGGTCCAGCACTTGCAGAGCATGCAAGCATGAGGCCCTGGGTTCAACCCCAAGTACCGCAAAAAAACAAAAACAAAAACAAAAACAAAAAAACTTAGGAATCTGGGAAAACAGTTGTCCAGAGAGTCAGGTCAATGTACGGTAAATTTAGGGCAGACACTATGGTTGCTCTAGAATAGCAGATGTCAATTCTGAGTTCCTGAGTCTCTGTAAGGCACTGATGAAAAGCTGTTCACACAACACACTCAACTACCACCGAGCCGCTCCTGTAAAATGTTCTCCTGTGCAGAATACAATGTTCAGCTACAGTCTGGGGATCCACGAGTCCAGGTTAAGACTAAAGAATCCATGGCTTGAAGAGACAGAATGGCTGAGTGGGGCAGGGCGGCCCACGCCTGTAATCCCAGGGACACTGGAGGAATGCAGGCTTCAGGTCAGAGGTGGCCTGCATGAATTAGTGAGACCCTGTTTCAAATTAAAAAGGGGGCTAGAGGTGCAGCTCAGTGCAGAATAAGTGTGAGGCCCTAGGTTCATCCCCCAAGTACCAGGAAAAAAAAAGACAAAATGGCCCTCATGGAAGAAGGGTGACACCGAAAGCATGAGTGCTATTGAAGAAAAAAAGTGCATCTGTTAGGAAGGAAGCTTGTCCCCAGTTGTAAACACAGCAGAAGGAGCCACTGAAGCACAAGCTGCTGGCTCTTACTCAAGGACAGTCCAGGACACAGCAGGGGTGGGGGACACTCACCAGCCTTCTTGCTCCAAGACCCGACTTTGCCAAGCCAGCTTTTCTCTAGCATAGCCTTTGCCTAACAATTTGCAACAAATCTCCTCTCCTGGACTCCATATTCACCAAGCCACCACATGCCTGAAAGGTCCCCCCTGCAGCTTTGGCCCAGGGACAGGGGGCAGGGGGGCTCTGGCTTGCCAGTGCGAACCCTCCATGTGCAGGGCCATCGCAGTCCACACTGGAGACAAACCGCCTGGCACGCTGTTTGAGACACCGGTCTCCTGCACAGGTACAATGGCACCCTGGACAGTTAGGTCTATTGTCAATGTGTGGAAAACCAGATGTTTGAGCCTATCAGGCTGAGGTCTGGAGACTAAATAGCTAGCTGTCACCTCCTGGCAACTGGCTGGCCTGGCTGTGCACCCCCCACCTGGACATGACCGTACTTACCTTTCACAGGACATTCAATTGTCACATTTGCTCCAAGAGATGCCTCCACAGTGCCTCCCACCACGACAGACAGATGGCTCGACTCTGGTTTGGTGATATTTCTTTCAACAGACAAGATGACAGGTGCCTCTTAATTCAAAGGGAGCAGGAGACTATATTAGGGTCAGGCTTTGGCTCTCAGGTTAACGGAGCTGCTTTGGTAAATTCTATTGGGTCCAGTGCCGGTTCTCTCTACATCCCTCAAGGGGTACCACAGGGATCTGAGGTGCACCAGGGACAGATGGGGAGTGAGACGGTTTGCTGGAGGCATTCAGGGTGCATTGTACAACCATATATAAACTATGAAGCTATTTTAATTTTATAACAAAAATTAAGAATAATGTCTCTTTGAGAATTTGAAAAAGAAGGAATTCAGTTCAGGGCAGGGCAGAAAGAACATTTCTGCCATTTCTGTCAGACATCCTTGGATGAGTTAAAGCAGATCCAAAACACACCAGGGCTTGCGACCCCTGATGTTTTATGGAAGGAGGGAGGTGAGATATTGGGGAGTGGCTGATGGAGACAGAAAAGAAGGACTTGATCCATCTTGTTATCTCTTGGCAGGAATCATCCTAAATGAAGAAACTTCTAGGAGCCCTTTACATCCAGCTAAGACTAAGATTTTATCCAGTTAAACTATTTACCATGTACCCACTGTGTGATCTGCTCCAGAACACTAGGATCAGAGGTATTCCCTACTTAGAAGTACAAATTTAACATTTTAATTAATGTGAAATGGATGTCTGCATAAAATTTGCATGGAAAAATAATGCTGAAAGCAAATTCACAATGAGTCAAGAATCCATTCAAGGACTTAATCCCCTGGATTTTGATACTGAGCTGACAGATTAATTCATTAACTCATTCAGGAAGCATACTTTGTTCTTCTGTGTGATGCACATAATTTGTCTATACAAGACAGACAAGAGGGATTCAGAGTAAGATAACATCTTCTTGACCTCAAGGAGCTCACAGACGGATGAGACACAGCCAGGGTGATGGGTGCTGAGGTGGAGAAAAGGGCTGGTCATCCAGGGGGTGTCTCAGCGGCATGTGGGGTAAGAGAAGGCAGCACCCCAGAGAGGACACTGGATGGAGGGTTCCTCCTCTGCAGATGGCCTTGGCTTTCCCAGTGTCCCTTCAGGCTACCGAGAACCTGATGTCAGTTCTACCAGGAGTTCGAGTTATTCTGGGGTGGGCTTAGGAGTGGACTTGAGAGCTGCAAGGGGAAGGGGCTCCTATTCCAAAACCTTCCAATGGAGCTTTCTGGAAAGGAAGCAATGCTCACAGGACACACCAACCCAGGAAAACACAAAGTCCTGAGGCTCTGCCTTAGAAGGACAGCCAGAGAGGGGCAGAGAACCTTCGGGCCGCACAGATTCAAAGGCCTTTTAGAATCATCCAGTCTGATTTCCTCAACTAGGAAATGTGAAGTACTTGCCTCAGTACTTGGTGCCCACGGCTGGATTCTAATCTTTGGTACTGTCCCTCCTTTCCTCATAGTCCACTTGAGCAATAGATATGAGAAACCACAGATCAGGGAGCTGGGGAAGGGCTCTCTGGTTACTTTTAGACCCAGAACATGAGCTTGCTGCAAGGAAGCATCACCTACACTTTACCATCTAAAATTACTCCTTTATAATAAAGCCACATTTTAATATCAAAATGGCACTGTCCCTAGCACCCATGAAGACGTAACTAATGTCAACTTACAACCTCTGGGAGGTGTTTCTAGGGATGCTATCAAGAGATATATGCCAATCTTTAAAAATTATTCTTTCCTTGGCTGGTGGAACATAAAAAGAAAACAACAAAGAAACAAAGACAACCCCACAAAGTCCATAATATCAACTCTACCTCCTTAATTCAGAAGCCTTCAAAAATGAGCTCTACTGTAGCCGTTTGCAGAGTCTGTCCTGAGACAATTCCCAGGCTCCTCCCAATCTCACCAAGGCCAACCTCTGGAGCAGAATCCAGCAATGTGTGTTTCAACAAGCCCTCCCAGTAACTGTGATACACACTCAAGTTGGAGAACTATTGCTTTAGAGTTTAATGTTAACAACAAACAACAGATATTCTAGGTTTCAACCATGGGCATTACCTGCAAATAGCACGGAAGAACTTTCCACGTCTGAACCAAGATGATTAGCTACAGAACATTCGTAGATTCCTTGTTCTTTCCTTGTAGGATTCCGTATCTGTATTCTCCCAGTTCCATCCAAAATTATCCTGTAGAATAGATCACAAAGGATGCAGTTAAGTAACACATTTAACTGCTGTAGGGCCATAGCAAGTTACAGAGAATGAAGATTGCAAAATTATGGGTTTGGGCTGGCAGGGATCCCAAAAGATGATCTTGTCAAGCCTCCATCTAAGAGGCAGAAAACTGTACAATCTGGAAGATAAAATCTTATCTTAGTCTTAGCTCGATGTAAAGGGCTCCTAGAAGTTTCTTCATCTAGAATGATTCCTGCCAAGAGATAACAAGATGGATCAAGTCCTTCTTTTCTGTCTCCATCAGCCACTCCCCAATATCTCGCCTCCCTCCTTCCATAAAATATCAGGGGTTGCAAGCCCTGGTGTGTTTTGGATCTGCTTTAACTCATCTGTACAATCTGGAAGGTGGGAAAGTCTTTCCTTTTGTCTTAGAGTCACTGATGATGCACGTGTAATTCCGGTGACTCGGGAGGCAGAGGCAGGAGGATCAGTAAAAACAAAGAGCCTAGGGATGTAGTTCAGGGGTAGAGCACTTGCAAAGGATGTGCAAGGCCCTGGGTTCAAACCTGCAAACTGAACTCCCCCCTAAAAAAACACCTGGATGACCCTTGGAAATCTAGGCTTCCCAGCTCAGTTACACGTGAAGAGTTTTCTAGATGGACTCAATGCTTAATCTACCATATTTTTAAAAAGACAAACTAACAAGTCTTTGAATTTGCAGGATGTTAAACCCTTATTTTCTGCCCAGTCCTTCCTAACAAAATGAAGGTGTGGGTTTTCATACTAGAATTAAGTGAGCTTTTGGTAAGTCTGCTTTGCAATGGATTATTGTCTTACCACTAGTCTGCACCCCAAGCCAATTTTTTTATTTTTTTTACTTTGAGACAGGGTCTCACTAAGTTACATAGACTGCCTCTAGCCTCAAACTTGCAATCCTCCTGCCTCTGCCTCCTGAGTCACTGGGATAATAGGCCTGCACCACCATCCCCAGCTAGTAGGGCTATATTTTTTATTGTCAAATTCCTGTTGAGAAAGGAGAGTTAAAAGTTTAACCAGTAACTACACACACATGAAAAATAAGCACATTAAATGTCTTCTTAAATTGTTCATCATGTGTATGGTTTAGCAATTCTCAAGTGTTTTGTGAATCTCAATTTAATAGCCCAGGAGAAGTCAATGAGACTTGAAATCTTTGAACACACATAAGCTTTACATGCAGGTGGGGCCACCCAGGAACACAGTTTGGGTCAGTCCCTGGGCCAGAGAAGGAGCAGGGAGAGTGACCTAACAGATCTGACCTTGGCCACTACTGCACAATCTCACTTTTGAAGAAACAACAAGGCTGACCTTTCCCAGACACCATCCCCGACTGATCACCCACAGCCTTCTCTCCCTTCCAGGTTGAGATTTCCTCCTCGGCTGGAATCTGAATGGTACTCCACACCTATGTGGTGCCTCTCATTGGCTAAAGGCTCTCAAAAGCATAATTCCATTTCTGACGTCTTCAATTGAAGAAAATTGTGAGATTCAGAAAAACATATCTTAAGGTGAAAACTTTTATTGTTGCTGTTATTTTTAGGTGCTGTCGAATAATGTTCTATTCATAGTTGGCCCTCATAGGGTTGTCAAGGGCTGATTGTTTTGGGATTGCCTTGGGAATGGATTGCCTCATCCTTCTGCCATTTTGCGGTACTGGGAATCAAACCCAGGACCTCAGAGACTACAGAGTGGTGCTGTACCAATTGAGCTAATTCCCAGCCCCCATAACTTTTGTTACATAAGGGAAATCAAACATAAGCTGAACAAGTCAATTGGGTAAATTTCAGAGAAAAAAATGGAAATAAAAATAGATCTTACTCTCTTGAAAATTAAAAATAAAACTCTTACTAGGTGTCGGAATTGATTCAACTCTGTGTGGTTGACGTCTAAGTAGGCAGAAACTCATACGTAAGGGGTGTATCATGTCACAACCACTCCTTCATGTGAGTTCTAGGAGTTCCAGCCTCAGAAACTTAATTCGTTCCATTCCATCAAGTCAAACTATTAACAATCAACTCAGTTCAACAAGTGTTCACTTAGACTGGCTGTGCTCTACAGCATCGCTCTGGTATGTCAACAGCCAGCAGTCAGCAGGTCACTTCGGCTCTCTCAGCTTCTGTTTTCTTACAATTTATGCAATGAAATCACTGAGGAAGCCAGTGCTTTCCAAAGGGTAGCTGCAGACCCTCGGCGCCAGTGAGATGAAAGTCATTTTCCTAATAACACTCAACCTTCCTCTGTCTGTTCCACAGTCCTGTGACCATGGCATTGATGGTGTGGAAACAGTGATGGCAAATCTGCTGGCCACCCAGGCACAAACCAAGTGTCATCTAATACCAGCCATCATGGTCCTCTGGGCTACCACACCCTTGTAAGAAAAATAGAAATGCCATTTTCACTTAAGAATGGCCTTAAGGAAAAGCTGAACATCATGGCACATCTATAATCCTAGTGACTCTGGAGGCCGAGGAAGTAGGATCATGAGTCCAAGTCCAGAGGTGGCCTGCACAACTTAGCAGGACCTTGTCTCAAAATAAAACATAAAGAAGGGGCTGGGGTGCAGCTCAGTTGTAGAGCATGTGCCTAGCCTGTGTGAGGCCCTGGGTTCAACCCTCAGTGAAGGAGGAGGAGGAGGAGGAGGAGGAGGAGGAGGAGGAGGAGAGGAAGAGGAAGAAGGAAAGGAAGAAGGAAAGAAGGAAAGAAAGAAAAAAGAATGTCCTTAATGAAGTAATAAAATTTGTTAACATTACTAAATGTCAATCCTTGTGCATAGATGTTTTCAATATTCTGAACAACAAAATGGGAAGAACATGCAAAATGTTTCTGTTACATGCCAAAGGGATCTGCTGTGATTGCTCGAACTGCTAATTAACCAGTCTTTTCATGGAATGTGACTTTTATTTGAAAGATTGGCTCGCAAATAAGCTATGACAAAACAAAAAGTCCACAGTATGATTTCAATTTTGATATTTGGCACATGCGTGCATACACATACCCACTCACAGGTGCATGCATATGTCTCTGTGTGTGTATCTATCTATCTATCTATCTATCTATCTATCTATCTATCTGACTCAAAATGGCCCATGCCAGTCCATTTTAGCTCGCTGATGCCTAGAATGTCAATGTTTATGTGCTCCATTTCCCTTTTAATGAATTCTAATTTTCCTAGATTCATACTATGTACATTCCATGTTCCAATTATTAATGGACGTTTACAGTTGTTTCTCCTCATTTTGTGTCATGCCACATCAGCAAATGAATGTCCCTGGGGCTTTACTCCATTTCCATCACCAAGGTAGACTCTACTTTGAGGAGGCACCTCTTCCCCAGTAGTCTTTTGAGTGCCTTCCAACCTGGGGGGCTGATTTTCTGGCACTATATCTGACAGTATTTCTTTGCTATTCACAGGGTTTTCAATGGCTAATTATTTCAGGGGTGGTTTGCCAGTGCCTACTCCCTAGTCTGTCTTAGTCTGGAAGTTCAGCTGAAACCTGTCCACCATGGGTGATCCTGCTGTTATCTGAGATATCGGTGGCATAGCTTTCAGCATCACAGCAACATGCAAGCCCCTACAGTGTAGCAAACTACTATGCTGGGAATGACAAACTAAAGAGAAATGGGCTTGCATTCATCATCAAAAAAGACATCTCAAGATCTGTCCTGAAATACAATGCTGTCAGTGATAAAATAATATCCATATGCCTACAAGAAAAACCAGTTAATATGACTATTATTCAAATTTATGCACCCACCACTAAGGCCACAAATGAAGAAAGGGAAGATATCTACCAGCTTCTGAAATCTGAGATAGATCAAACATGCAATCAGGATATACTAACAATTACTGGTGACTGGAATACAAAGGTTGGAAACAAGGCTCAGTAGTTGAAAAATATGGCCTTGGTGACAGAAACAATGCTGGAGATCGCATGATAGAATTTTGTTAGATCAATGACCTTTTCATTGCAAATACATTTTTTCACCAACATAAATGGTGACTATACATATGTACTTCACCAGATGGAACATACAGAAACCAAACTGACTACATTTGTGGAAAGAGATGATGGAAAAGCTCTATATCAAATGTCACAACAAGACCAGGTGCTGGTTGTAGATCAGACCATCAACTTCTCATATGCAAGTTCAAACTGAATCTGAAGAAAATTAGAACAGTTGTGCGAGAGCCAAAGTATGACCTTGAGTATATTGCACCTGAGTTCAGAGATCACCTCAGGAACAGATTTAATTCATTAGACACAAATGATAGGAGACTAGATGAGTTGTGGCATGACATCAAAATGTCATTCATGAAGAAAGCCAATGGTTATTAAAAAGACAGGAAAAAAAGAAAAGACCAAATTACATGTCAAAAGAGATGCTGGAACTTGCTCTTGAACATTGAGCAGCTAAAGTAAAAGGAAGATGTGATGAAGTTAAGGAACTAAACAGAAGATTTCAGAAGGCAGCTCGAGAAGACAAAAACAAATATTATAATGATATGTGCAAAGAGATGGAGATAGAAAACCAAAAGGGAAGAACAAGCTTTGTTTCTCAAGCTTAAGAAAGTGAAGAAAAAATTCAAGCCTTGAGTGGCAATATTGAAAGATTCTACAGGAAAAAATTAAACAATGCAGGAAACATCAAAAGAAGATAGAAGGAATACACAGAGTCATTATACAAAAAAGAATTGGTAGATAACCAACCATTTCAAGAGGTTACATATGAAGAGGAACCAACAGTATTGAAGGACGAAGTGGAAGCTGCCTTGAGAGAACTGGTGAAACACAAGGCTCCAGGAATTGATGGGATACCAATAGAGATGATTCAACAAACAGATGTAGCACTGGAGGTCTAATAGTTTATGCCAACAGATTTAGAAAACAGCTGCCTGGGCAACTGACTGCAAGAGATCCATATTTGTGCCTATTCCCAAAAAAGGGGCTCCAAATGAATGTGGGAACTATCGGACAATATCATTAATATCACACACTAGCAAAATTTTACTAGCAATCATTCAAAAGCACCTGCCGCAGTTTATAGACAGGGAACTGCCAGAAAATCATGCCATATTTAAAAGAGGACAGGGAACCAGGGACATGATTGCTTATGTCAGGTGGATATTAGCCAAAAGCAAAGAATACCAAAAAGATGTCTATCTATGTTTTATTGACTATGCAAAGGCATTTGACTGTGTGGATCATAACAAATTATGGATAACACTTCAAAAAATGGGAATACCTAATTGTACTCATGAGCACCTAATTGTACTCATGAGGAATCTGTACATGAACCAGAAGGCAGTTGTAAAATAGAACAAGGAAAAATTGCCTGGTTTAAAGTTGAGAAAAGTATGTGTCCAGCTGTATCTTTTCACCATATCTCTTCAATTTATATGCCGAGTAAATAATCCGAGTAGCTGGAATTTATGAGGAAGAATGCAACATCACAATTGGAGGAAGACTCATCAACAACCTGCGTTATGCAGATGACACAACTCTGCTTGCTGAAAGAGGACTGAAACAGAGAATGAAGATCAAAGATCATAGCCTTCAGTATGAATTGCGACTAAACATCAACAAAACAAAAATCCTTATGACTGGGTCAGTATGCAATTTCACAATAAATGGAGAAAAGATTGAGGCTGTCCATGATTTTGCTTTACTTGGCTCTATAATCAACACCCATGGAAACAGCAGTCAAGAAATCAAAAGACACATTGCTTTGGGAAAAGCTGTGGCAAAAGATCTCTTTAGAGTATTAAAAAGTAAAGATGTCACATTGAAGGTGAAGGTGCGTCTGACTCATGCCATGGTATTTTCAGTTGCATCATGTGGTTGTGAAAGCTGGACATTAAAGAAGGGAGACAGGACAATTGATGCTTTTGAATTATGGTGCTAGAGATGAATATTGAATATACCATGAACTGCCAAAAGAACCAACAGATCTGTCCTAGAAGAAGTGCAACCAGAGTGCTCCTTGGAAGCAAGGATGGCCAGACTGCATCTTACATATTTTGGTTGGGATTTAGCTCAGTGGGTAGAGCACTGCGCTGCAGTCTCTGAGGCCCTGAGTTCAATTCCCAGCACCACAAAAATGGGAGAAGGGCCTGGCAATCCACTCCTAAGGCAATCCCGAAGCACTCAGCCATTGAAAACCCTATGAGGGTCGCTATGAGTCGGATACCGACTCGACAGCACCTAACAACAACAACAACAGTCAGAAGAGACCAATCCCCGGAGAAAGACATCATGTTTGGGAGAGTAGCAGGTCAGTGAAAAAAATGAAAACCCTCCACTAGATGGATTAACACAGTGTCTGCAACAATGAGCTTAAACATAAATAAGATCTTGTGCCTGGCAAAGAATCGGGAGTGTTTCCATCTACTGTACACAGGGTCACTATGAATCAGACTCAACTAGATAGCACCTAACAACAACATATACATGCATATTTATTTCACATCTAAAATTTCATTGCATAATTTTATTCAGAGTTCTAGTATAAAATGATACAAAAATTAGACTTTTTCTACTTTTCTTTGGAAGACTTAGCCTAATAATTTATTATTCAAAAAAACTGAATTTTACCTAGATTTCTTCTGATGTTTCATACCATTAGGCTCAAGGCATGACAAAAAATAAAACTTGCATTTTGAAACTACCTTATGGTCTGCAAGCCAATTTCCTATTGTTTTGTTTCTCTCAACAGTCCCTAAAAGCAAGTAAGGAACAAGTTGAGCTCTTAAATGCAAATTAAAAAGAAAGCATGGTGTCTGTGGTCCTTGTGTCTAAACAGAAAGATCTAAAGACAGTAGAGAATGCGCAAGTGAGTTAATGTTACCCTTTTATTTAAAATGAATGAAATGTGACAGTCTTGCACCATCATAGAGATCACAATAAAATACGAGTAGTATTTTGTTTTGAGTATCTCAAAAAAACTTTGATTTCTATCACCTTACTTTTGGATTGTATGACATAAGCCATTGCAGTATAGTAGAAACTTACTTCAAACACTGAATCTTTACCCTATGGTTACTATTTGTTATTCAAACATTGTTTGTTGGTGTTTAGAAGACACAGCCTCTGATTAGCTTTGGGGTGATCATGGAGTTCTCTTTCTCCATGACTTTGTCAGAAAACTGTTTACTCTTACCCTGCCATCTCACAGGGGTAATGCATGCTCAAGTGAGATACCACATCTCTTAGACACGGAAAGATCTGTGAATTCTGATCTGCAGTTCCTCCATGATGCAAGTTTACCACTTACATGCTCATTTGTTCAATGTCCTTACACTGCTCTTACTCTTAAATAAGTGCTATATGTGGGGGAATCTATGCATGCTTAGGCTCACTTTTACCATATCCAGTCTTACTTCATGCCAATATGACAGTAATTGGGATAACATGATAGGGGGGGGTTGTTGTTGTTGTCCTGGGGGGTTGAACCCAGGACCCTGCACAAGCCTTGTAAGAGAATGGGCTGTGAAAGCTGGACACTGAGCCACACCCTCAACTTCTACTTGATTTTTTAATCTTGAGAAAGGACCTCACTAAGCTGCACAGGCTGCCTCGAGCCTCAAACTTGTGATCCTCCTGCCTCCATATCCCAAGTTGCGGGGATTACAAGTGTGCGCCACGATGCCCGGCTGAACACTGTCCTCTTGTTGTACTTACTTGACTGAGGGCCGTAACAATGCTCCATCCTTGGTCCACGTATATGTTGCATCACTGGGGGTGGTAAGGTCACACAGTATATTGATGATCTCTGTCCGTTTTGTAATGTATACCGAATTGCCAATCCTGGCATTTATTGTTCTATTAAATGAAACCAAAGGGGGTTGGTTGTGTCTCAGGAGAACAGGTCCTTTTGCCTTAAATGTCAGCTTGCCTGAGTTTTTCACTTTCAAGCTTTGGGGTGCAGTTCCCGTTTCCCCTCTGAGCTGAGCAGCAGGAGGCACCTCTTCCTGGATGCCTGTCCCTTGCATCTTAGCTAACTCTGCTACCAGCTGATAGATCATTTGGGAGGCCAGGTCATCGCTGACCTCTCCTGTTTCCAGGAGCTGACTCATGTTTCTTATCAGCTCATCAAACTGGGCTGCATCCACACTATAGGCTCCCTGCTTCACTGCGGCTTCAAATTGCTTATTCTTCAACTCCCAGGAGTTGGCGCTTCCTGCAGAATTGCCACAGGGGCCTAAAAGGGCTTTCAGGAAAGGCTGGCTATGAACCTGGCCATGGTGCGGGTAAAGCTCATTCTCATTACTCCACGTTTGCCTCGCTTTATGCCATGTGGCTCCTAAACTGTTGGCCTCACTGTGGAATGTTCCAGGATGTTCCCTCATGTGCTCCCTGAGAGCTGGGTGTGCAATGAGCCGGTTGTCAGTCCCAATGAGCTTGAGAACGACAGTTTCCCGTGCAGAGCCTGCAATGCACCGGTACACACCGATGTCGTGGGCTGCGAGGCTGTGGATTTTTAGGGATCCTGACTTAGTGATACCAAGGCGTGTGGATTTCTGTAGACAGCGGTCATCCTTCTCCCACTGGATGAGAGACTTCTGGAATCGCCGCACTGGGCACTTAATAACCACAGAAGTGTTAGGCAGCAAATAGGCTCTGCTACCGACCGTCAGGTTAATCCGTTTCTCTTCCCTGGTCTGAATGTAGACTCTTTGGACACTGAGAATCTGAGGGCCCTGCTCTCCAAGTTTTGTCTTTATCTCTGGTTTCATTTCTGCAGGAAAATAAAATAATAAAATAAAATAAAATGAGAAAAACCACTCAAAAATAAAAACATTTTAATAGTAAACTTCCAATGCTGATACAAGCCTACAAATTTATCGTTTTTATTCTTTTAAAACAGATCAGATGCCAGGCATGGTGGTGCACACCTGTAATTTCAGCACTTAGGAGGCTGAGGTAGGAGGATTGAACATTTGAGGCCATCCTGGGCTACATAGTTGTTGTTCTTAGGTGCTGTCGAGTCAGTATCCAACTCATAGAGACCCTACATACAACAGGTGAAACATTATTGTCAGTGCTTCTCTGATATTCATAGGGTTTTTAATAGCTGATTGATTTTTGGGAGTGGGCTGCCAGGTCCTTCTCCCAATGTTCCCAGGCGGTCTCCCATCCAAGGACTAACCCAGCCCGACCCTACTTAGCTTCCAAGATCTGACAGGATCAGATGCCACAGGGTTACAGCTGCAGGTGGGCTACATAGTAAGACCCTCTAAATAAATAAATAAGTAAACAAACGTGAGAATTAAAACATGAATAACAGTGTAATTATACATTGGAGTAAAATTCATAACTATCTAATACTTCGGTAGCAAAGACAGCAAGTTTGAATGAGTTACTTAGAAAAACCTGTAAATTATTTTACAAAGCCTTGCTTTGGGGAAGCATGAGGTTAAATGGCTAAATGGAGTATGTTGTACCAAATGCCTAGGCACCAAATGCACCAAATTACTTCTCCCCCTCTCCCCAAACCCCAGAGTCACCCAGAACACAACACACTGAGCCTCCTCTCAGGTGCAGCGAGGGAGGAAGCTGACTCTCTCTGGGGATAGGAAGCTGAGGTGGGTCCTCTTTGGCTCCAGCTCATGAACTAGAGTCAGTGCCCAGCTCTCATGTGCTCTCAGTCTGCCGTGCTGCAGCACGGCCAGAGGCACCTTTGTCACCTGCCCAGAGGTCACGGTAATCAAACACGAGAGCCATTATGTGCCTCCTGCTGTGCTTTACATGTGATATAAATGACTAGACTCAATTTCCACATTCCTCTGGTGAAAGTCCTAATATCATCCACACGTTACAGGAAAAAAACCCTGAGGCTCAGAGAGGTTTAGTGGTTTACCCAAGCGGCAGAGCAACTATTCAGACTCAGATCCTGCTGGCTTCCATGTGCCTGTTCTACCTTTTTCGTTGGCGATGGCTCCAGTTGCTTCCTTAGACCCCCTGCTAGTTTGACAGACACATCTGGGTTATACTGTGCAGCTAGCCAACCTCACTCTCCTTTTCAACTGTTCACAGGCATTCACTCACATCCCACTTGCCTCCTCCTTCAGATTTGGTGTACCTCTCCATGGCTCCAAGCCAGACTCGCTCCCTGAGGGCCACCCTGCCAGATGGTGGAGACCCAGTGTATCACACCAACGTCTTACTGATAAAGACCTGTACCCAGAAGCTGGGTAATAATAAAGCCATCATGTGATCATAACATAGAACAGATATCTCACAATCGCAGGAATAATCATTCCCTATACTCCATTTGCCTACAGCCGAACCACCCTGGCATGATCTCATCTGGTCTGGGAAGGTAAACAGGGTTGGGCCTGGTTAGTCCTTGGGTGGAAGACCATGTGGGTGCTTGGGATAAAGACCTGGTAGCACACTCTCAAAACAATCAGCCACTGAAAACCCTATGAATAGCAGAGAAGCACAGACATAGTGTCGGGCATGGCACAGTCAGGGAGTGTTTCGTTCTGTTGTATATAGGGTTACTATGAGTCAGACCTGAGTCAGATCGGACTTGACGACACCTAACAACAACAACAATAGCAGCTTACTCACAATGCCACAGTGCCTATTGGACTTCAGTGCAATTGAGAAAGCTTATTGTGGAAGGTAGAACTCTAATGCAGAGATGAGCCTGAGGTGGACTGTGGGGGGTGCTGGGGGAGCAGCTGCAGCAGGTGTAATCAGACTAAATGGTTCATTGCTATGCTCTGGGGAAAGCACAAGGCATCTTTCCCACCTGCCTTGATCCCCACTGCACACCAGCATGGTCAAAATGAAGAGCAAGAAAAATCATCCCTTCAAAGAGGATGAGTGTTACTAAAACCCAAGACACTGATTAAGGCAGATTTTCTAGAAGTGAAGCCTTGTAAAGGAACAGAGTTCACAGCCCAGCTGGGTTTACTTTTGCTTATCTTCAAACCTTCTTCCACACTGGAGGGGTTAAGTTCATTTAAGAAGAGCACACATTCCCAGTCTAGGGAGGAGGGGTGGATATCTGAAGTGAAGGAGAGAGGAAAATCAGAAGGGCATCAAACCACTGTAGCCTTGCTGCTTCTACTGGAGCAGAAGAGAAGTTTGTTGACAGAGAAATGGGTCAGTACAGTAGTTAGGGGAGAACTGCCGTGGTGAATTTCTGGGGCATTGATAAGAAATGGGGGAACACTATTGCCCAGCTAATTTCAGCAGCAGAAATATATCTCATCAGCATGGTATTATTTCTTTTTACCAAAATCTAGCAGCACAGCTAGGGAAGTGAAAGACAGACAGAAAATCACCTGAAAAAGTAACACCAAGGCTGAAGAGAAGCCGAGAATGGGGTTTCTAGGTCAAGAAAGGGCACTAGGCTTGATGAAGTGAGTCACTGGGATAAGCCAGTAAAAGCGCTGATTTCTCGTGCCAGCACAGAAGGTTGGGAGGCAACAGGGCCCGGGAGGAACTGGAGGTCACAGAGAAGCATCAGTTAAATAAGCAGAAGTGGGATGGGGCAGAGGAGGAGGACAGTCACTCAGGGTCAATGGCAAAGGAGGCTAAGGCGCCACCACACCATGGCGCCAGTCAGCAGAACTGATAAGCCTGGGAAATGGAATATTAGGTCCAGAAAGGTCATCACCATGGACACCGCTGGTCCTGTATGGCAGAGTATGGGGCGGAAGGCTGGACCTGGTGGTGCGTCCTGAGGAAGGGCAGAGTGTCCTCTAGGTTGCCCGCGGTGCCTCAGAGAGTCCTATGAGAGCAAACGAAGCGCCACACCTCCCAGAACCAAGGGGACAGGCACAGACTCGGCAATGGTGGCGAGGCTGGAGAAGGCCGAGCTCATTGCTTGGCCTTCTGTTATGGAGGCAGGGAGAGGATGTGGGATGAGAGTGTGGAGGGAGAATCCGCCAGAGCAAGGCCAAGCAAGGGCCAGGGATCAGAGGCAATGGCCTGAAGCCAGGCTGCGGCTGACATGTGGGCCCAGCTCAGGAGACCTGGCTGTGGCCAGGAGCACACCGTCCTGTCTCTTGCCTGCCTCCATGGCCTCCATGGTTGGCGGGCTAGGGAACCGGGTGGGGTGAAGGAAAATATACCACTGCTTTTTGCTTGTTTTTTGTTTCCTCTGCCTTAAACTTGTAATTTTACTCTGCTCTCCCCTGAATGCCACAATAATTTATAATTTCACCTTACCACATTGCATGCCCTAATAACCACACCGAGGCCCACATTCTACTCTGCTATTACTTTAGAGGCGGCTGTCAGTAACCCTTTAATTTCCCTCTCTAAGGCAGCTCACCGTCTTACTCACAAGGCTGTGCACCATCCACAACTAATACAAATCAGACAGATAAGTGGCTCAAACTAACATGACTGGGCACCATTCACCACAGACATTCCTGAATTCCAGGAGATTTTAGAACTTGGAATCTTAAGGCTTTGGAAATTTGTTCTCAAAGGAATCCCAGGGGAAAAAAATGTTAGTGTTGTCCATGAATCAGCACAGAGAGGCGGCTGAGAGCGTGAGCCCAAGAGTCAGACAGACTTGTGGTCAAACAGACGCCCATGGAGCCTTAGGCAAGTCACAGACTTTCCCCAAGTCTTGGATTCCTCATCTCTAGATGAGGATAATATCCATCTCACGACGTTATTGGAAGGACCAAGTAGATAATGCAAGCAATGAACTCCCCATAGTACATGCCCAATAAATGTTATTACTTTCTAATTCAATTAATGTATTTGTTATTTTGTTTTATGAGTTTCTCTAGGAAAGTTGTCAGTAAACTGAGCACACACACAGGATTAAAATAAGTATAGTTACTTTCTGAATTGCTTTTCTTACTGTAAGCAAGCTCAGCAGGATACCTCAGGTAATGATGTTATTTTACAGGGGAATAATTACAGACAGTGAAAAAGCAAACAGAAAATGGATCCAGAAGCTGCTATTCCCAAGTCCTCACTCCTACCTCCCTATGACCTCTCTGCTGCCTGTTTTTTAATTGCTTAGGAGCAGCCTTAAATTCATTTCTTGTGACTCTCTTATATCAAACAAAAAATGCACCTGTAAATATGCATCCTTTTGTGTGCACTGAAAATACAAATGAACACTGTATATCTGGTTATTAATTTGAGTAGAAAGAAGCCATAATATTAACTCTTTATGTTGTTGGTAGGTGCTGTCGAGTGGGATCTGGCTCATAGCGACCTTATGTACAACAGAATGAAATACTACTCAGCACTGTGCCAGGCACATGATGGTTTTATGTTTGAGCTCATTGCTGCAATCATGATCTTTCTTCTCATTTTGAGTTGTGCCACATCAGCAAAAGGAGGTCTTTCCTCCATTCCCATCATTAATGTCAACTTTACTTTGAGAGGGCAACTTTTCCCCAGTTGTTTCTTGAATGCCTTCCAGCCTGGGGGTACTATATTTGGTCAGGGCTTCTCTGCTATTCATGAGATTTTCAATGGCTAATTTTTTCAGTAGTGGGCTGCCAGGTCCTTCTCCCTAGTCTTTCTTAGTCTGGAAGCTCAGTGGAAACCTGTCTACCATGAGTGGCCCTGCTGGTATCTGAAGTAAGTTTATTATTCATAACTAGTTGACAAGGTGTCCAAATTGACATTTGTTTAAGCCAAATGAACTTCATGCTTTCATCCTTACTAGTCTTAAATTTTACAGAAGAAAAAATACTTGAAAACTTTTAAAAAATACTCAGCCCTTCTACTTTTAATAGGGTGAATCTAAATACATCACTGGCACAGTAAGCCAGGCAGAATTTCATGCCACCTTCTACAAGGCACACTTGTGAATTCTAGGTGGAAGAAATCACGGTGAAGCAGAGAACATAAACCTAAGCAGGGAAGCCTCAAAGATGCATTGTTAAGTGGGCGGATGTTTCTTAGCACTGTATCTTGGTCTTCCACATTCTAACATTTGCTGCTTAAAACAAGTCTGAGTTTGGCTTGATCTGCTTTACTCACAGATAAGGAATATGCTGAAGTGTGGAAAATAGAGACGCTGGGACAGAAGGAGCAGAAGCACGTGAGGGGAAGCCCGGACATTGTATACTTACTAATGCACTCGGGCATCTGGCAGGGTCTTACAAGGGAGGGCCCTGGCAGGTCTCTGCACACCGTCTCACTGAGGGGGATGCGCCGGCCTTTGGCTGTCAGCCGCTGACACGCTTGCTTTCTTCTCTGGGTTCCAACACCACAACTGACAGAGCACTGCAATGAGAGGCATGCAAGAGAAAAATGGAGTGTGAGCAGACAAACCTACCAGCAACAGCAAAGCCTCAAATGGCAGAAGGAAAGGGATATTTGAGGATGGATGCGCCAATGAGCAAGCCAGTTCCTAGGCGTGGTGATCTTTTATGATATGGAGAGTTTTCTTTCTCCTCTCAACTTCTCTCCTTTTCTCTCCCTCCTCTTCTGTTCCTTTCTCTCCTTTTCTTCTTCCTTTCTACCTATCTCCTTCCTTCACTTTCTTCCTTTATTCTCTTCTTTCTTTCTGAGTTGTTGTTGTTGCTGTTAGGTACGATCGAGTTGGGCCTAACTCATTATGACCTATGTACAACAGAATGAAACACTGTGATATTTGACAGTGCTTCTCTGCTATCCACAGGGTTTTCAATGGCTAATTGTTTTGGGAGTGGGCTGCTGGGTCCTTCTGTCTAGTCTGTCTTAGTCTGGAAGCTCACCTGAAACCTGTCCACCATGAGTAGCCCTGCTGGTACCTGAGATACCAGTGGCATAGCTCACAGGATCACAGCAACATGCAAGCCTCCACAGCAGACAAGCTGACACACACACATCATTTTGTTTTCTTTCTGAGATTAGTAATTAATTTATAGTAGTTTACTGTTGTAGGATTTGTTTTTTGGCATTGTAATTGATAATTTGTTTTCCAGCTCTTTGTTTATATAGTAAAATAATAACAAATAAAATTACAGGGTATAAACTCAACCTAAAAAAGTCAACAGTGTTGCTATACATAAATAGTGGCTTATCTGAAATAGAAATACAAAAAAGCAATCTCATTTATAGCAACTACAAAAAATAAAGTATGTAGGAATAAATTCAATCAAAAGATCTCTACAACAAAATGTGAAAAATCTTTACAATGAAAACTATAAAACATTGACAAAAGTAACTGAAGTAGACACATTAAAAATTGGAAAGACATCCCATGTTCATGGATCAGAAGAGTCAATATTGTTAGAAAGTCCATACTACTATGGAGATCTTCAGTTTCATGCCATCTCTATCAAAACACAATTAATTGTTCATAGAACTAGAAAAAAAATCCTAAACTTTGTGTGAGCATGTAAGTCTTTGGAAATATGAATGCTCAGGGTGGCATACCAACTTCACCTCCTGCTCCTTCTAATTTCTTGAAGTTATTTCTAATATTGAAATTGGCTTCCAACCCCCAGAAAATAAGCCCTTGGTGGCTGTGACTGGAGGTTACAAGACACTGGTAGTGGAAGTGATAAGAATTATCTGCTTCAGAATCTGTACTAAGACCCCAGCCTGTGCAGGTTCAGGGTGCTGCAAGACCGTAACAAAGGGCTGGAATGAGGATAAGCGCCGGAATAAGAACAGAGGCCTGCAGAAAGAGGTCCATCAGGTCAACAAAGGCCCCAAGCTACTCTGGGAAACTTGTACTTGATTCTGCAGGCCATCAACCCGTGGGAGATTTTGAGTTGACTTGATGGAAACAATGATAGCAACACTGATTTATCGCTAGCCTGGAGATGGAAGAGTGATTCAGAGGCGGGCTGTCAAGGGGGTAGTATCACATAAGAGAGAGAAGTCCTCCAAAACAGTCAAAAGAAGTGGATTCTGCTCCTACATCACCAGCTGTGGGGATTTAGGCAGCTTATTTAAGCTATAGGGGTTTAATTCCCCCCGGCCCCAAAAAGTAAGGCATCATTACCAGACTCTGTCCAGTCCCAACAGCAGCTAGAATCCAGCTGACTTCAATCACCCAAGATTACAATGGTGAAGGGTAAAATTAGCAGTGGTAGTGATAGATTATAGAGGAAATGAAGGTAGGGAAGATGTTCAGAAAGTCGAAATGACAGGGCTTAGTTCATAGTTCCATGTGAGGGGAGATAAGACAGGGAGGAAGCAGACTGATTTTGAGTTTGTCCTGGGGTACAAGGGGTTCATTGGGGAGCGAGATGATTAGAATGGTTTAAATAATATAGAGCAAAAACTGCAATGAATCACTGTGTTTTGCCCTGGATGGCAGTACTTAGTGCGTGCCCCCAGAGGTGAGAACTCCCTTAAATTTTGCACCCCAGAGATCCCACCTACATCACACCAATGCCCATCTCATGCTGTGCAGGAGATGGCATTTAGCGACCAAAATAGAGCAGCAGCAAAGAGGGACTGCGAAGTTGCCAGTGGCCCTTACCTCCGCCCAGTCCCCTGGGGCCCAGTGTGGAGGGCAGTCCACCCTGGCACAGGACTTGTGCGAGGAGGCCTTGGGTCCTTGGCACAACTCATCAGAGAGACTCAAAAAGCTGCCGTCTGTCAACAGCTGCCGACAGGTGACTCTCCGGCTCTGAGTTCCTCCGCCACATGTTCTAGAACACTGAGAGGACGGGGTAGTGGGGGGAGGGGAGTGAGGCATGAACCTGGCCCCCTCTGCGTTAGTGCCATGAAGGGCTCCGACCACCACAAGCACAGTGGACGGGGAGGCTGCCAGTCGGCCATACCTGCTGCCACTCTTCGATGTGCCAACTGGGAGGGCAATCGAATTGATTGCAGGCTTGCAAGGCGTGGGGCTTTTCCTCTCTGCACTCCTCGGGAGGGGCGGGGGATTCCTCCGGGTGCAGGCAGTACACCTCTCGGGTCTGGATTCCAACACCGCAAGTAGCTGAGCAGGGCCCCCAAGAACCCATGTGCCACCTATAGCAAAATCCAAGTGGGAAAGGTGAACTGTCCAAAGAGATGATACACAGCAATGAGCACCAACAATTCCAAGCTCTCCTCCAGCCTCCCAGACCTTATGCTTTGTGTTCCGATTCCACAGCCACAGCATTGCCATCCACACATGCAATGAAAATTCAGAAATGCAGCATCTAAAAGCAAGAAATTGCAGGGAAGCGCTGAACACCAATCTTACTCACTGGGGAGGCACAGAGTGAGAAGCAGCAGATTCCCCCCATCCTGGCCTGGCATCAGCTATCAAGGATCAAATCTTGGTTTGGTTTTGAGTAGTGTCTCAAAGCAATGATGATTTATATAGGTGTCAAAAGAAATTTTAAATGCTTTAAAAACACACATCAGCAAATCTTCAGGGCACCTGGATTCATTATTTAGAATATCCCTAAGAAAATTCTTTTATGTTAGGATATATATATTGTTGTTGTTAGGTGCCGTTGAGTCGGTATCCGACTCATAGCGACCCTCATAGGGTTTTCAATGGCAGACTGTTCCGAGATTGCCTTGGGAGTGGATTGCCAGGTCCTTTTCCCATTTTTGCGGTGCTGGGAATTGAACTCAGGACCTCAGAGACTGCAGTGCAGTGCTCTACCAACTGAGCTAAATCCCAGCCCATATACATACATACATACATACATACATATATATATATATATACATGAATGAATAATGTGATTCCTTTCCAATAAGATCTTGGAAAAATCAGGCTTTTTCATGAAACATCTGTAAAAATGAAAAGCCAGGGCAGCTGCTTTCAATATGTATTTCCAAGTTGCCTCTTAAGGAAGATCCGCCAAACTTCAGCCCCACCAGAAGTGCATAAAAGCCTGGTTTCCAACAGTCATAGCCATGCTGGAGAATACCATTTTTGAAAGTCTCTGTCTGTCTGAGGGGTAAAAAGTTACATATTATGGTCCTTTTAATTTGCAAATATTTGATTTTTAACAAATGTGAATTCTTAACTAATTACTATAGACATACATCACGAGGAAGTGATTTTAAAGGACTTGAAAGGTACATAAAAGGATGTTAGCTATAGGGTAGTTTGTAAGAGCAAAAACAAAAAATCATAAAATCAAAGGAGATTATCTAAATTTTTAGCAATAAAGGGCAAAGTAGATACTTGTCTATTCATATAGCACAATAATAGTAGCCATTAAAATAGTAAAGTGGATATAGAATAATTGACATAGAAAAACATTCTGTACATAGAGACTGTATTGACCTATATATATCTCCATCAACTACTATACATTCTCTGTGTGTGTGTGTGTGTGTGTGTGTGTGTGTGTGAATTACTATGCATTCTCTCTCTACATATAACAGATATGTATATGGATATATGTTTGACGTTGCTGGGTTTTGAACTCAAGGCCTCTTTCACACTAGTCTACCACTCTACCACTGAGGTACATCCCCAGACCTACAATACATTTTTATTGGAAAAGAAAAGCAGTCCATAAGATGGCTTGTAGAGTCTAATCCTACTTTTTACACATTCATAAATGCATACAGAAAAAAATGTGTGGATAATTATACATGGAAAAGTTAACAGTGATCATCTTTGAGTGGACACAGTGAAAAGTCAGTGTCTACACGCCAGGGAGAGTCCTGACCAATGACCAAACCCTACTGGGTTTTAACCTTGTACTTTCTAGCTAAGAGAAAATTTAAATTTTGTTATTTAAACCACCAAGTCTATGGTATTTTGTCATGGAAGCTTGAGCTCACTAATATAGTATGTTTTCTGACCACAGTAGAACTAAATTAGGTAATCTCCAACTATTTTAAAATTATGCAATAATCTTCTACATTACCCATGAGCCAAAGAAGAAACCACAATGGAAATTGGATAGTATTTTAATGTATGTTAACAACAACAACAACAAGAAGAAAAGTATCAAATGTCAAAATTTGTAGGATGTAGCTGAAGGTATGATTAGAAGACTATCAATAGCCTTAAACGCATATTTTAAAAAGAAAGACAGAATTTAATAATCTAAGTATTTCAAGAGGTAAAAAAAAAAAAAAAAAAAAGAAATTATCCTCAAAAGAAAAAATAAAAGGAAACTAAAGGTGAAAACAGAAATAAACTAGAAAATAAAAAGCCGTTTCTTCAAAACACTAATAAAATTGATAAATCCCTGATGAAATGTGAAGACAAAAGACAAGGAACAAATTACCAGTATCAGAAATTTAAAGGGCAAGCTTGAAGGCATTCAAATAATGTATATAAGTTTATAATGAAAAACAATGTCAATAAATTTGAAAATCACAAAGACTGAAAAAATTCCTACAAAAGTCTGCTTATCAAAACCAACACACAAATGGAGAGAAATCTGAATAGTCCTATACCTATTAAATTTGTAAGTTAAAATATTAAAAAAATTAACTTCAGTGTCAAATGGCTTCCTTGGTAAAATTATATTAAGCATTTAAGGTATAAATAATTCCAACCTTATATAAACTCTCCAGAAAATATAAGAGCAAAAATTTCCCAACTTATGTAGGTCAACGTCTCTCATAAACAAAGATGTAAAAATCGTAAATGAAGTATTAGCAGTCAGGTGATAAAGTGAAACAAATATCTCATTATGACCAAACTGGATTTATTTCAAGAAGGCAAAGTTGGTTAAACTTTGGAAAATCAGTGTGTATGACATTAGAAAAATATAGGATAAAAATTGTTCCATTGGAAGTAGAGAAATATTTATGAAATTTCAACAGATATAACCTTCTTAATATGAAAAAGAGCATCCAAAACACAAGTGTTGGGAGGAAGCAGCAGGAGCGTGTGGAAGAACAAAGCACAACAGCAGAGTTCTCCTCAACTGGTAACAGCTCAGTAAAGACACAGGGATAAATTTCTTTCACCCAAAACAGATCAGTTGACCAGAAATCAAAAGGAAACTCCACTGTTAAAGCAGTAAGAAAATGAAACCGTATGTGATGTGTTGGATGTTCTGAGAGGATATTTATTTAGCTTCTGGTAGAGACTTTAAGAAGTTAATGATAGGGTCATAGAAATTAAGCAAACAAAAAAATTAGATAATTATCAACTCCAGAGGGGGGAAAAACTACAACAAAAAAGAACACTCAACACAGTAAAATATTAAATGTCCCTGTTGTGCATGCTCCTTAAAACATATAATACTTTTATTGAGATAAAGTATGTTGTTGTTGTTGTTAGGTTCCGTCGAGTCAGTATTCAACTCATAGCTACCCTACGTACAACACATGAAACACTATTGTCAGTGCTTCTCTGCTATTCATAGGGTTTTCAATGGCAGATTGTTTGGGGAGTGGGTTGCTGGGTCCTTATACATGCCATAAAATATGCCCTCTCAAAGTACAGCAATGCTTTTCTTAAAAAACAGCTGTCACCTAATTCTGAGCCCTGTTGGATACTAAAACAGGTGATGAGAGTGGAATGATTGAACATGGGCCATCAGATGACAACTTCAGCTGTTCATCAAGAAATGGACATTATCTGATCCACAAACTTATGGAGTTAGGTGTGAACAGCAGTAAGTTGCTTACCTTTGTTGTTGTTTGTTTTGTTGTTGTTTTGGTGATGGTGGGTTTTTTGCTGTTCATTTGTTTCTTTTAGGCAGTACTGGGGATGGATCCCAGAGCCTGGGGCATAGTAGGCAAGTGCTCTGCCGCTGAGCTACATCCTCAGCCCTGTAGCCCACTATTGAGAGGGATCAGGCATTGGAGGTGAGTGCGTCATCATAAAAAGTCTAGTGATAGTAAAAGACACAAGTGTCCAGAAACACCTGTGCAGACACTCCCCTAATATGACTGTAGTTGTTTTCCTTCGGTTGAACTTCCCTGATACCTGTCAATTTTATGAACTTAGTCCTCTAGTTTTTCCATTACTTTTGTGATCCACCTGATATCTTTCTAATAAGGCCATTTTTAGTTTAAATTAGCCAGAGCTTGTATGGTTTGTACCTAGCATCCCTGATTAAAATAATGAGATACAAATTTGGATATTTTAATTTGGGAAAATTTAATGTCATTTAACATATAAAAGGACAAAATGAATATTATAAATTAGTATTTCTATTCACTTAGTCCTTATGCTCAAATTTTAATGTTCATAACTCTAAGTTCATAACTGTGTTTATCCAATGTCTAGGAATTGATGAAATACTAATTGAGATATTTCAAAAAGCAGATGCAGCACTGGAGGTACTCACTTGTTTATGCTGAGAGATTTGGAAAATATCCACCTGGTCAACTGACTGGAATAGATCCATACTTGTGCCTATTCCCAAGAAAGGGGATCCAACTGAATGTGGAAATTATCAAATGATATCATTGATACCTCACACCAGTAAAATGTTGTCAAAGATCATTCAAAAGTGATTGCAGCAATATATTAACAGGGAACTGCCAGAAAATCAAGGTGGATTCAGAAGAGGGCATGGAACCAGGGATATCATTGCTGATGGCAGATGGATATTAGCTGAAAGCAGAGAATACCAGAAAGATGTCTATCTATGTTTTATTGACTATACAAAGGCATTTGACTGTGTATATCACAACAAATTATGGACAACACTGTGAAGAATGGGAATACCAGAGCATTTGATTGCACTCATGAGGAATCTGTACATGAACCAAGAGGTAGCAGTTCCGACAGAACAAGGAAACACTACTTGGGTTAAAGTCAAGAAAAGTGTGCATCAGGTCTGTATCCTTTCGCCATACCACCTCAATCTCTATGCTAGGAAAATAATTCAAGAATGTGGACTTTATGAAGAGGAACATAGTATCAGTATTAACAACCTGTATTATGCAGCTGACACAACTTTCCTTGCTGATAGTGAAGAGGATTTGAAACACTTATTGATGAAGACCAAAGAACACAGCCTTCAGTATGTATTGTGTCTCAACATCAAGAAAACAAAAACCCTTACATCTGGGTCAATAAGCAACTTCATGATCTACAGAGAAAAGACTGAAGTTGTCCAAGATTTTGCTTTACTTAGTTCTACAATCAATACCTATGGAAGAAGCAGTTGAGAAATGAAAAGACATCTTCCTTTGGGAAAAGCTGCTGCAAAAGACCTCTTTAAAGTGTTGAAAAGTAAGGATGCCACACTGATGATGAAAGTGTGCCTGACTCAACCCATGATATTTTTAGTTGCATCATATGCTTTTGAAAGCTGGACTCTAAATAAGAGATAGGAGAACTGATGTTTCTGAATCATGGTGCTGGAGATGAATATTGAATATGCCAAGGACTGCCAAAAGAACCAACACATCTATCTTAGAAGAAGTGTAACCAGAGTGTTTTGTGGAGGCAAGGATGGTTAGATTGCATCTTATGTATTTTGGACATGTTGTCAGAAGGGAGCAATCCCTGGAGAAGGACATCATGTCTGGGACAGTGGCAGGTCAATGAAAAAAAGGAAGACCCTCAACTGGATGGATGGATTGACATAGTATTTGTAACAATGGGCTTAAGGATAAAAAAGGATTGTGTGCCTGGCACAGAGTCGGGGATATTTTGTTCTATTATACGCAGGGTCACTATAAATCCAGCCCAATTTGACCATAGCTAACAACAACAACAACAGAATTACTCACTTTCTCCGTTCTGTGGATCAAAATGAAAGGATTTAGCAACCTTGACCTACTCTCCTCTGTCACTGTACTTTACAATTCTGTTTTCCTTGGCTTTTCCTTCCTTCTTGCTTTAACTATTTTCCCCTCTGCTAGTTTTTATTCTTCGTGTTACCCTTAGAATTATTTTCCATCCTCACCAACAGTATGGGGTTTTAAAGTGCTTTGACTCCAATCATTCTCTGCAAGCTTTACAAGGCTTTGTTGGCCAACATTTATTTCCTTTTTTTCTGAATTTATATATCAGATATTATTGTTGATTCTCAGAATGAATTTTTCAAAAAGATTACAATATACTTTGCTCATTATTCTACCCATTCTTATTTCTCAGACCAACCTGCTTGGATAATTTCCTTTCTTACTAAATATATTCCTTAAAATTGTCTTTAGCGAAAGTTTTCTGAGAGTAAAGTGACCTCATTTTGCTAACCTAGAATACCTAACATAATAGGAGCTGATGTTTATTGATTGCCTTCTAGGTGCCAAGCTCTTTTAAAGATAACTTATATGTATTAACTCATTTAACCCTTCCAGGATGACTTTTTTTAATTCAAAAGAAATAAATGATACATTTGTTTTTTCTGTCAATCCTCACAAACTTACTATAAGGCTGTAGTTTGCTGACCCCTGCTGTATAAGAAGATATTATTACAATCTGGAAGTACTCTTATTTAATCCTTGAAATATTATTTAACTAAGTTTATAATTCTAGGCTGATATTTTTTCTGAGCTACTTGAAGATAATATTTCATTATTTCTGATGAGAAAATTGTCCATTTTATAACTACTTTTCTTTTTATTAAAATTTTTGTCTTTGGAGTTCTAAGATTTAACAGGTATATCTGGTTGTCTCTTTTTATTTATTTTTAAATTATTATTATTATTATTATTATTTATTTATTTATTGCGGTACTGGGGGTTGAACTCAGGGCCCCGCACTTGCTGCACCCGCAGCCCTTTTTTTTTTTTTTTTACTTTTTGAGACAGGGTCTCGCTAAATTATGTAAACTGCCTTTGGTCTCAAACTTGCGATCCTCCTGCCTCCAACTCCCGAGCCACTGGGATTATAGGCATGCGCCACCATGCCTGGCTCTTCTTTTTATTTTTTCTTAAGATTTGTTGTGACTCCAGATTCTTAGGGTTCATATTTTTCATTAATTCTGAGTTATTCTGTTACTATCTCTTTGACTATTAATTCTATTGCTTTATTTCCTAAACTCCATTTAGATATATGACAAGACTTCTCAATATTCCTCTATCCCTTAAACTCTTGTGAATATTTTTAAAAATCTCATTTACTCTCTGCTTTATTCTAGATTTCTTTAGATCTGTCTTCAAGTTTACCTATTTACCGTAGTCCATAACTTTTAAGTTTAAATTATACCTTTAAATGTTAGACATTCTACCAGATTGAACCATATGAGTTGCCAATACTTACCAATTTTTTGACTGACAAAATTGAAAGTTCCATATGGTTGAACCTACTATGGGATTCTTTAAAAAAATCTTCCAGGTATTTTTTATGGTTTATCTTTCCTCCCTTAGGTTTCAATTTCCCATTTATATCTTTAAATATTTTAAACAAACTTATTTTATATTCTGTACCTGATAATTCTGTTATCTGATGCTCTCTTTATCTTATTCTGTTGTTACCCACCCCACTGACTTATATATTGTCCTTTCATGAGTACTCTGATTTTCGATTTGAGCTCATGCTCATTAGGTCTTCCTGGGAATTTTAAGCACTGGGTAGAAAACACATTCTTCCACATAGCATTTGCATTATATTTGTCAAAATCAATGTGAATTAACTTTTTGGATCCCATAGTAAATGTAAATTCCATTTCTACATGAATGGCTTTTTGTGCTTTTTAGATTGTCAGGAGAGCCTTTTTGATTCTTTGCATTCAGAGACAAAGCCAAAGCAGTATTTCTTGCAATTTCTCTTTATGGAATGAATTTTCTTTTGGCCCTAAAATGTTCACTGAAATAAAATCTGGCTTTGTATGGGGATCTCCATTCTATCCCTAATCTTCTGCAAGTCCAAACTTAGACACATTTGCTAGGCAAAAAAAATTGTTAAAACCAAATTATCTAACTTCTTGGGACTAGAAACTGTCCTTGTGGATGCACTAACTTTGATACTGGGTTACCAACCTAGATTCCAGCTTCAGTTTGTCGTTGGTTTAAGGATTTTCTTTTCTTTCTTACAAGTTTAGTTCTGTGTTTCAAGCTGTATTTTACATATTTTACCAAGTATTTTAGAAGTTTTTGGCCAAAGGGAACTCAGGATATCTAGTCCTTCATATGGCTAAAAATGCACATACACATTCACATACTGGAAATGACATTTCAGCAAGTTTACCTCTAAGCTGATCATGACTTTCTGTCAGCATTCTGAAGATATTATTCTTTTGTCTTTCTGGAAACTCCAATTGTTGACAAGTTATTTGTATTTAATCTGTTTCTCATGTCGGCTGTATTTTAAGATTTTCTCATCATCTCTGATTCTCTGCAGTTTCACTATTACATAGCTATGTATAGTATCTATGTATGTGTTTTCATTTATTTCTCTTGATGCTAGGAGTAGATACTTTTTCTTAAGTTTTAATAAACAGTTTATGTTGTATCTTGCTCCTTAGACATTGCCTCCATATTTCTTAACTTATTTTTTTTCCCCAAATCTTCCACTTTCTGCACTGGTTTCTTTGCTTTCCTTGACATTATCTTCAGGTCACCAATTCTTTCCTTAATTGTCTACAATCTATTCTTTTACTTCAGTGATTTTATTTCTAGGTTTTTTCATTGTTTCTTTTTAATAACATCTACTCTTTTGCCTATTTCTACTTTACAATTTCTTGTTCTCTATATGAGTAATATTTATTAATTTATATCTCCAAAGATCCTAATAACTTTAGTCTTTTTCAGATATTTTTGTATTTTAATTTCGTCTGGAGTAAACTATCTTTCAACTTTTGAGTCTGTTGACAAATTTTCATTATTATTTTAATTCTTCAGGTTTGGGGCCCAATTTGAAGGGGATGGGGGGGTTTATCACTCTCTCCATCTCCTTTTACCCTTTTCTGTCCCATTGAGACTGAACTCTTATTTGCCCCAACTGTTTTTGGGTCTCAAGCCTCAGAGACTCACAGGTCCAGCTTTGTTCACCACTTTACACTTCCAGTCCTTTCCTAGCTCATATAATTGTTTGCATGGATTTTGCCATTGGTGTATATTTTAAATTCCTCTTTTTATACTGGATCTATAAGTGATCTGTATTTAGAGCAGAAGTTATAATACCATGTTAGCTGGAACTTTATCAGTTAGACTATAACAGATCACATCTAAATTTCAGTAGTTTGGGATGTGAGAGAATCCACCAATAGTTATATATGTCATACTTTGACGACAGCCTGAATACACAGCTAAATATTTAGAAGGCTTCCCTTTCACTATTAAAACAATTTAGCTTCAACTTGTAAACTACCTAGAACAACTTCATCATGATCATCTCTCAAGGCACGTAGCCAGAAGATTGAATTAGAGTCACAAGGGACTAGAGACAGAATTCATTTTATTTAAGAAGTGGGTAGCAATTTCTTATTAACAATCAACTAGATACAGATTTTTTTTAAATTTAAGAAACGAGTACCAAGTGGGTACAGAAACATATCACTCTCGCCTTTTGCTTTCCCACTTTCCTCCTTCGTGGTGTTGAATCCGGTTATGGAAGAAGGCTGTCTACAGACTAGTGGGATCATTATGTAACCCTGCCTGTTTCTACAAGCTGCTGGCTCTCTCCTAGAAAAAGCAAACGCCATAAATAGCAGATACTCAGCAGTTATGGGATAGATGAGGGGGAGTAACCCCAGAAGAGAAAATAAACATACAACACCCCATCTTGGAGAGTTCAGGCTCATACATCAAATGCATTTGCCTTAGGGTAAATAGAGATCCACTGGCGGGCCACCTCAATCTCAGTGGTAAGCTTCACCCTGGGGCAATATTTTACTGCAATTGCCCTTGGAGTCAGTAAATATTTGTATGGAAAATATTACGCAACCCCTGTTCCTGTTATTCCTACACCGCCGCTTTCTAGAACCTACAACATTTTTGTAAACTTACCTTTATTTTGGCATCAAACCTTTGTCTCTCCTGGGTTTTTTCCAATATAACTCTCAATCTTTGAAAAGTTTATTAAATTTGCAATTTTGAAATGAGGAATAGCATTTCCTTTCACATAAAAACAGACTTTTAATTTTGCAAAGTGGCCAAGATCTATTGTGTGCTCTATGATTCCTAGCTTGGACGCTCTAGGGCAAGAGGCTGCTGAGGACTAGCAGGAGTACACTCTTGCAGAGGCTCAGGCTGCTGAGGACCAGCAGGAGTATGCTCCTGCAGAGGCTCAGTGATGCAGGAAGGGACCCTGCCAATAGGCTGAGGTGCAAACAGGACAATGAGCTTCCCTCAGCAACCCGATGAAACCGTTTCCAGATTTGCTGTCAATCTTGCTGTGGCTCAGTGGGCAAAACAAGCAGAACACAACAAACTAAACGCAACCTGCCTGACCTCCAGGGAAGGTCAAGCAAAAGCTGTCATTAAAACTAAAACCAATCCTGACCATGTCACACTATAGACGGTACCCAACTTCCAATGGTTCAACTGAGCTCCCTTTTCACTTTACCACGGTAGACGGTGGTACGCATTAGTAGAAACTATACTGATTGTATGTGGATCTGTTTCTGGGCTAGCAATGGGTGGGACAATCAATATTCTCCACAATGTTGGGCAGCAACGACTCTCTGCAACCTCTGGTCCATCCTGTGGTCACAAGGGAGATGGCCACCATGACAATGTGCTGTGTTGCTAAGCTCTGAGGTGGAGGCTGAGGTGCATTAAATGCATTTTTCACTTCTTTCAACTTACATGGATTTATCAGGAGGAAGCCACATTGTAAACGAGGACATCGTGTTCATGTGAAGACACAAGCATACTGCAAGAAGGCTCCACACAGTTTGAAGATGTGGTGCTTTGGATATAAAGGGTCCCCCAAAGGTCATGCACTTTAATACTTGGTCCTCAGCTGGTGGTGCTGTTTGTGGAGGTCATGGAATTTTGGAGGCGGGTCTCAGCTTTGCAGAAGTGAGGTCACTGAGGATAGGCCTTATATTTACCCCAGACCTGCAGCCCAACTTCCTGTTCATGAAGATGTAAACTCCTCTGCCATGGGCCCTGCCTCCTGTTGCTGCCATGCCTGCCCTGCCACTGTTATGGGCTCATCTACTAACTGTGAGCTTCCAATAAAACTTCCTCCCCCATACGTTTGTTTGGGTGGGTTTTTCTGCTACAGCAATGACAGCTGACTAATACAAAAGATGTGAGGGGAAACTGAAACTTGAAACCACTACTCAAAAATGGAATACTGGATGGGGCTGGTGGTATGGCTCAGTTGGTAGAGTGCCTTTCCTGGGACCACTATGATTGGAGCTCAAGGGACCTTGGTGATCATCAAATCTAACATTTCTCTTCATTATTCAGATTAAGAAACAAGGCCCAGTGATTTCCTCCTGAAAATCTATGGGAGACAGAGGTAGAACTCAATGCCACGTCCCAGATACATTTCCAAATGTTTGACTGTTAAGAGTTCCCCTCTATCAAGTGTCTCAGATTAGGATCCTATTTCATCTCCTGTTGAACTTCACTTTACCAATGAGAAATGAGCCAATGATTCCTTTACATGGGAGAAAATTAACTGAATAATTGGTAGAGAAGGGCCAGGCACAGGACATGGTGGGTGCAAAGGCCCAGAAGATACGAGTGGGTATGAGTGTGTGTCATAACGAATAATTTATTGTGGCTGTTGAGCCATTTCCTCACGGTAAATGTGCGCATGCGCACATGTGCGTTATGAGGGTAATGGGGACAAGATGCAGTTCACAAGTTAGATCCAGGGTCACCGAGGAATTTATTTCTTTTTAATTTTTTTCTCATAGAGACAATACTATTATTTATTACACTTTGTTTTGGCCAATAAAATTATTTCAACTAACGTTTAAAAATTATTTGAATCGGCATATGCAATAATGGGTTTCACTGCGACATTTTCATGCTTGTGAATCGCATACTTTGCATTCACTCTCCATGACTCTGTCTGGTCCCTCTCATCCTCCCTCCAACTAGTCCTTCTCCTCCCCCACGCAGTCCTCCTTCTACCTCCATCACCAGGGAACTCATCTGATGCTGTGGTTGAAGTGCTCCCCCTAAGATGCTGAAGTTATAGCTCCTGGTACCTGTGACGTGAACTTATTTGCAGATAAAGTGCTCACAGATGGTCCAGTTAAGAGGCTGTTAGAAGGGGCCCCAGCCCAGTATGAACAGGAGAAATTTGGACAGACTTACTGAGAGGAAAAAAAAAAAATGAAGAAACTGTGGGGAGAAAGCCATCCACAACCCACGGTTGCCAGGGGCTGCAGGCTAGGAGAGAGGAATGGAAAGCATCTCCCTCCCAACCTTCAGGAGGAACCAGCCTGCCAGCGCTGTGACTTTGAACCTCAGGTCTCCAGATCATCAAGATAAGTCGAATCCAGCTCACAGCGACTCAATGTACAACAGACAAAACACTACCTGACATGTGCCATGCCCAGCACTATTATCAGTGCTTCTTTGCTGTCCGTAGGGTTTTCAATGGCAGATTGATTTTGGGGAGTGGGTTGTCAGGTCCTTCTCCCAAGCCTGCAGCACCTGGTGTTCCCCGGCGGTCTCCCATCCAAATACTAACCAGACCCAATCCTGCTTAGCTTCCGAGATCTGATGGGATCAGACGCCACAGTGGTAAGGCTGCAGGCTTATGAAAGAATACGAGGTTATTAATAAGAATAACACCAGTTACTTTTCACCAAGAGGAGACTACTTACGATGGTTATGTTCAAATCTTTGCGGAGCAAAACACCTGGTGTGGCATAGCTATAGAAACAATTTCATTCCTCTGGTTTAGATTTTTTTTTTTCCCAGTACTCAGGGGTTGGACCGAAGTACTTTGCAAGTACTCTACCACTGAGATGCACCTGTAGCCCACTTTTTATTTTTATTTTTAATCTTGAGACAGGGTCTCCCTATGCAGGTTGCCTCTGGCCTAAAACCTGGTCCTCCTGCCTCTGCCTGCCAAGTCACTGGGATTACAGGTATGTGCCACTGTGCTAGGAAGCCAAATTGTTTAATGATACCTACAAAAGGATTTAGGCATTGGAACACTTAAAATACTTCTGCAGACCCCTGGTGCACTGTGGAAAGTAGCGTCATACTCTGAGCTTTTCTGGAAAACAGTAGAGATGCAATGCTATTCATGTCTACCCATCTAGGAACAGATTTAACTGTTGTGATGAATAATAATTTTGGTATTGTATAAACAGCATTAAGGCACTGACAAGATTTACAGATTCACAAGGGGCACTCAGATGGAACTGTGGTGGGTTGGGGGCCTAGTTTAAAGTAATTTAAATAAAAATTCTGATTAATCTCTTTATGTTCACCTTTGCTCTCTCCATTTCAGGGTTTGAGTGATCATTTTAAAATGTAAATCTGATTGGTCACTTCATCGCTCAAACCCTCCAGTGGCTTCCCACTGACTTTTTAGGTTGAGTCCAAATGCTTCCCATGGCCCCTGCCCACGTCTGGTTTCATCTCAACACATATTGACTCCCTTTCCATCCTATTCCTTGACATACTGATTTCTTTCTTTCCTCAGGGCCTTTGCACATGCAGTTTCCTCTGCCCATAACACTTTACTTCTCCTAGGCAATTCCTACTTATCATTTTAGGTCTCCACCACATCACATCCCCAGGGCGGCCTTCTCTGACTACATGCCCCACCAATACATTTTCAGTTCTCATATGATTCTTCCTCTTGACACCCATTTTTTCTATGTAGCATTTATTATCATTTAAGTCATAAACTTGTTTATGCTTGTGTTTATTCAGCATCTGCCTTCTGCCCCACCCCAAGCCTGAAGTTTAAGCAAACAGTTTAGAAAACAACACAGTACATCATTCCAATTTCAAGGGAACATATATTGAGAAAAGAGACTTTTCCCCTCGGCAATAGTTCCTCTTATTCCTCATCCCTGTTCAGACAGTATGTAAGTGACCTTTTTGTCACTGTAATGAAATACCTGAGGCAGGCTAACTTTACAAAGAAAAGAGGTTTATTTAGCTCACAGCTTTGGCGGTTCAAGGGCACAGTGCCTACATTGGCTCAGCTCTGTTGAAGGCCCTGTCCGTGGCTTCACATCATGGTGGATGGCAATGGTGAAGGTCACGCAGCAGGAAGTGACCACATCAGGAGGAAGAAGCCAGAGAGCTTGGTGGGACCCAGCTCAGACATCTACAAAACTCTCTACCAAAGAATCACAAAAAAACTACCTAATCCTTTCCAAAACAAGCCCCTACAGTGACCCATGGACCTCCCAGTAGGCCCCACCTCACAGGATTTGGGCCTCACCTGGCCCACTAAATTTAGTGTGCACACCTTCCCAGTGTCATCTCAGCTGAGCACAGCAGCATGGATCTAACACAAGCTGGGATGTTCCCTGTGTTCCCACAGGCTACCAACAATGCCAGAGACATGGAAATGGACACCAAACACTGTGTCCATCTCACTGCAGGTGGGGTGTCTCCAAGCTGAGGCACACCCACAACTAGCCTCCTCCTAGACTGTGCAGGCTCGAGAATAGGCCTTAGGGGAAACGGTGTCAGTTTCCAGGCTGCAGAGGGCTGATGCCCAGGGTGACCGAACTTACTTGAAACCCACCCTCATACCATCAATACAGATTTGACATCAGATTCCACAGAATCAAAGTCAGAAGGGCCAAGAGAATTCCAGAGGCACAACTGATTTCCTGCGTTAACATAAAAGACATTTATGCTTTCTCCAGTATGGCAGAGGATGCAATAGCCTCTGTCAATCACTTACAGTCCCAGACATAGCAAAATCTGCCACTAGCAAATGACAGTAGCTCATCAGATGGATAGTGTAATTACTCAGAGGCCAGGAAGAGGTTCTGGCAAAGAGAGGGAGGGGATGGAATGGGTTCTAAACTTTTTGGTAAATGATTTTTATTGTAGAAGAGTAGTTAAGACAGTCAAGGTAAAAACAGACAGGAAGAAAAAGGTTGGAGGCTAGATTCAGAAAGGTCTTATGTGGCAAACCAACAATGGTGGATTACAATGGTCTGTAGCCAGCAAAACCCAGGGACAGAGGAACATGGGAAAAACCTACCTTTCTTTTGACGAAAATTCCCCAGGACCTTATAAAGACTAAGGCAGGGGAGCAGATTAAACTTTCATACCAAGGAGACTAGGCGACTCGATGGCACCTAACAACAACAAACAACAACAACCAAGAGTATTAAAAGGAAGTCACCTTCTCCTATTCCTTGGGGGCTGTGACACTGCGTCCCACAATCCAAGATCCAAGTCAAGCCAATTGAAAAGGTAAAACATTCCATATGAGTTCTAGGTAACAACTAGATCCCTCATCAACAGATACAGATTACCGTGGACTAGAGCTGACTCGACCTTATGTCTTGTGGTCTCTGCTGTGCATGAGAGGAAGAAGCACCCTGAAGAGAGAGGGGATAGGAAGAGAACAAGCCTGCCAACCTTTTCCCAGGAGCAGGCTGCTTTATTTCTCTCTTGATGCATTTGAGCAGCCCCACAACATCTGGGCTGGAGCAGGACCTGAGCAGAGAGCCGTGAAGCTGGCTTAGCTGATCCGCCTTGGGTGCACCTTCGAATCCATATGCACAGTGGGTTTCCCCACTGGTGTTACCCCAGAAACGTAGTGAACCCAAGGAGTACAAGGCAGCACATACCTGGGTGGGCAGGGCTCCATGTTACAGGCCTGGCTCATGGCTGGAGGGCGGTGGACCGTGTCGCACAAGCTGTCATTGACTGTCTGCTGTGTCTGGATGTGCAAGCACACTGCTATGGCTTCTTGACGGCCTCGAGGGTAGAAAGAGAAAAAAATCCCAGTGACACAGAGGAGCCTACTGTGGAAAGAAGGAACAGGGGGTCTTCGTCTTCTTGTTCTTAGGCCACTGCCCTCTTGAGTGTATCGTGATGCTGCAGGCTACATTTCAGGGGACATCTGTGAGCAAACTTTGCATTATCCAAGGTTTTCCGGCCCTTAATATTCCTCCGCTCACCTTTGACACTCAGACACTACACTCTACTTCCCCTTAAAACATTCAAGAGCAGCCCAGACCCCCACATTCCAAAAGTATTCAAAGCTAGGAGTTCCCCTCAAATGAATCCTCAAGGTGCTCCTTCCCATCATATAAAATAGGTTCCCTAACAGCAGTGGTCCCCAGATCTCAAACCTGAGATGGGTACTGGTATGAGCAAAGTGCTAGTGAGCCAAGCTTTATCTGTATTTACACAATAAATGCAATGTGCTTTAATCATTCTGAAAGTCTGGCCGAACATCAGTCTTCCACAGTACTGGTTCCCAGTGCCAAAAAGATTGGGGACCATTTCCTAAGAGGAAATCTCACATTGGCTAAAGAATAATATTTTCTATAGTTCACTGCATATGTGCTAATCTCTACATAACTTTAATTTTTTTTCATTGTATTTGGAGTTTTGAAAGAAAAGTATAAAGACATCGACACATTGGAGACAAAGGTACACCTGAGTCATGCCATGGTATTTTCAGTCATATCATATGGATGTGAAAGCTGGACATTGAACAAGGGACATGGGAGAAGAATTGATGCTTTCGAATTATGGTGCTGGAGACTACTGTGGAATATACCATGGATTGCCAAAAGAACCAACAAATCTGTCCTAGAAGAAGTGCAACCAGAGTGCTCCTTGGAAGCAAGGATGGCCAGACTGCGTCTTACATATTTCAGACATGTGGTCAGGAAGACCAATCCCTGGAGAAAGGCATCATTTTTGGGAGAGTGGCAGGTCAGTGAAAAAAAGGAAAACCCTCCACCAGATGGAATGACAGTGTCTGCAACAATGGGCTTACACATAAATAAGATCATGTGCCTGGGACAGAGTTGGGAAGTGTTTCAATCTGCTGTACATAGGGTCGCTATGAGTCATGAGTCAAACTCGACTGCATGGCACCTAACAACCACCACCACCACCATAATTAGTAATACTGCTGTTGCTAGCAAAAATAATAGCAATGCCTCCCATTGAGAAAGTGTACCTTGAACATATTATTTGAATCTACAATAATTTTGTGATCTCAAAAGAATGCTATAACTATTTTCATTTTATTAATTTAATAATGAGGAAACTAAAGTGGCTGATTCAAAACAGAATATTAAATTCCCTGACTCCTGACTCAGTGGCCATCCTTTTGCACACTAAGGATTCCACAATACAACATGGCTTCCAAATGCAGTGATGGCTCTTTGTTCAAATACGGATATTCACAGGTATCGTTTTCCTTTGAGGCCAGGCAAATCTGTCTGACCTCAAAGCCCATGTTCTCAATCACTATCGTTGGTGGAACAAAAAAGAATTCTTGGGAAATAAGAATAGAATGAAACATAAACCTCTGATGAAAAAAGTCAAATAAAAACTGTAATAGCTACTGACTTTGCTATTTGAAATACGCAAATGTATTCAGTTTCATGTCAGAATGAGCATTCCATTATGTTATTGCATTGGGGTTCTTTTTCCTAATGCATGTTTTAATTCAACCATTTCACAGTATTGTGTAGAATGCAGGGATAGGCCCCAAATACGTAGATAAAAATGTCTATTTGTGACACTCAGTTCTTTCCAAGAAACTATCTCCTGCCGCCGTCTTCAGTTGTAATGTTTTACTCCCTAACATGGCAAGATGCAATCTTAAATCTGCATGCATCCTCTCCAACTTTTTAAAATAATATGGCTAAACTGAAATACAAGAAGACATGGCTACAACTTAACAACTGTGGCTCTTACTGCAAATATCAAAACCTGCTTAGTCACTTCAGCAGGGCATAAATGCTCATTTTCTAGTAGGTTCCATTCTTTTTTTAATCTGAGAAAAATTTAGGCATCTTTCAAACATTTTAATTTGTAATAAAAATTCTTTAGAAAATATATCCAGGGACTATTTTGGCACTTTTTCTTTTTTTAGATGAGTGAGTGGGCCTTAGGGCACCATTTGCATCAATGTGGATGGAATTTCCCAACACTTATGATACATTTTTCTGTCTTACAGAAAAGCTTGCTGAAAAAAAAATTAAAGTTTACTAGATGATTTGGGATACTTACTGATATAGAATATATTTTCCAAAGATGGCCACAAAATATATTCCGCCTAAAAGCTGGGCCTACAGTGTGACTCCAACACTTAACTCACTTTAAGAGGTTTGATCAGATGATTACCATCAGAAAGGAAAAAGGTAAAAATTGTTTTTAAAGAAAGTTTACTTTACCTTATTGTTAATAAAATTTAGGGCTGGGAGTTGTGGCTCAGGCCTGTCATCCCAGAAACTTGGGAGGCAGAGGCAAGAGAAGTGCTGGTCTGAGACCAGAGGAAGCTTGCATAACTTAGTGAGACCTTGTCTCTAGATAAAAAAATTTTTTAAATGGCCTAGGTTTGCAGCAGTGATAGAACCCTTGCAAAGCATGTGTGAGGCCCTGGTTTCAACTCATAAGTACTACAAAAAAACTGAACTAAAGGAAATGAAACTAAATCAAACTTTAGGTAATAATTGTGACTTTGAACTTAGGACACATACATTTTTCTAACAAATTCCTTTTGTAGCATGTGGTTATCTCCTTTACTTTACACTTAACTTTTCAAACATAGGCACAGTCATGTCATGTCCTGATGGGGAAACATTCGGTGAGATGCCCAGTTAGGTGATGTCCTCCTTGTGCACACAGCATAGAATATCCTTACAGATATAAGACAGCTAAGGCACCACTAGGCAATATAATCTTATGGGACCACCATCGTATACACAGTGGCTCATGACCACACATGTGCGCACAACACACACACACACACACACACACACACACACACACACACACACTATCTCTCAAAGCCTTCATCAAGAAATAAATGAATGATTAAAGATTAAAACACAGATTCTAAGAGTGGAAGCACAGCCAATAAACCGACTAGTGCATTCCTTTTCGTTGGTTTAATTCGTTCGAGTCAGGTTTCTGTTGCTTGCAAATAGGAGCATTGAGTGCCCATCGTCCACGCCCACACATGTGGACAGCCTGTGCTGAAGACCACGTTGGGAAGAACAGTTAGCCCGCCCACAGCTTCCCTCTGCTGACCGGCCATTCTGACAGAGTAAGTACTGCTGGAAAGGCCCAGGTCATGGAAGAGGGGAAGCGTTGCACGCGTTGGACCTGGAGAGGTTCTGAAGAACAGGATTTTGCTTCCCCAAACATGAGTTTTGCAGCACTCTGAACAGGTGGACTCTCCTCAGAGGCTAGCAGAGGAGACAGAGGGCTGATAGAGGTGAATGATCGCCGAACGCCCTCTGGCCTCGTGATGGGCATCAGAAACATCACCAGAGCCTGAGGGGAAGGGGCTGATTACATCAACAAGAGCTGGAAACAGCTGCAGGTCAGGGCTTGTCATGACTTGAAAGGATTTTCAGGGAAAAAAAACAGGGACTGCTACTGTCCCATGTTGGGGACAAACCACCATCAGGAGCATTCTGTCATGAGCCCAAGGGGAGCCAATGCAATTTTTATCCCGGTTTGACCATCTGCAGGAAGGCATTTTGGCATTCTGCCATACAAACTTGAGTGTGCCTACAGGCATCTGTGTCACTCGATATTTCTACGACATATTTGATATATGTGATGTATGATATATGCCAGTATATATGAAATCCCCAGCACTAGCACACTGCAGTCAGCAGTATGATAAAATAATTCTACATGCTGGCCTCAATCAGCTGTCTGCTCACTCACCAACTCACTCTCGGCAAAGGTTCAAACACACACAACATAGGGAGCATCAGCTCTCAACTTCCTGTTACAGGCCTGGAAACTCACCTTTCCATATCCACCCTTGTTGTCAGAACTCCCTCCAGCTTCTCAAGACTAATCTCAACTGTGCTTTGGACTCCCTCCTCTTCCACTCCTTTGGAAACCCACTGAGAACCTTGCCTTTCACCTTTACCCTGGGGTTCCCCGTGGGCGTCTAAGAGCCCAAGACTCTGACAGTCCACACCACTTCCCACACACAGCTTCTCCTCAACCCAGGCCTTGTCTCCTCTATTCGTGTCCTCTTTGTCTTCTTTATCATGGCCAAGGATTATCACAAAAACTGTATTCTACTTCTCTCTCTTTGCCATCTCTCTCTCTCTCCTCTAGTCTCTCTCACCTGTCCCCTGGCTCTACTCCTCCACTGAAATGTCCCTTCCTTGTCACCAGTGACTTTGCACTGCTGAACCCAATGTCAGCTGGGTCCTCACCTCTCCCCCTCTGAGAAGGACGCAGCCTGGCTGACCCTGGCCTCCATCACCCGCCCCATTCTGTTTTACTCCTGTCTCACTGACCTTCGCTCCTCATGGACTTTGCACCTCTGCATTCTCCACCCAGCTGCTGAACTTCCTCAGGACTTATACAGCTTTTGGTTTCAAACCTTCTCTCTTCCATCCTTATGCCATTGTTGTTAAATACTGTTGAATGGGGTCTGACTCGCAGACCCTATGTACAACACAGTGAAACACTCCTTGATACCGTGCCATGCCCAGCACTAGTGTTAGCACTTCTCTTCTATTCATAGGGTTTTCAATGGCTGATTGTATTTGGGGAGTGGGCTGCCGGGTCCTTTCCCCAAGCCTACAGCACCTGGTGTTCCCAGGCGGTCTCTCCCATCCAAGTACTAACCAGGCCTGACACTGCTTAGCCTCTGAGATCTGGCAGGATCAGATGCTAGGGTAGTATGGCTGTAGACTCCATTTTAATAGAACTCAGTTAGTCATTTATAAGGAAATTTTAAGCTTGAACCAAGGAAATTAAAAACATAACTTTCTGCAAAGTTAAGTAGCTTAGATTCACTTAATAATACAAACTGCCCTCTCTACGGAATGAAGATTAAGTTATTCATTTTCATTTTACATTTAGCAATGGACTCTCTCAGTTTCCTTCACTGCAAAATTTGAGTTAGTGGGTGTTCAAGGCTCACTTCTATATTATTATATATTCTATATTCTATTTCTATATTCTATATTATTTCTATATTTCTATATTATAGATATAAATTTATATTATAGATATAATATTATATTATATATATTATATTATATATTACATATAATATAATATATATGATATAATATTATATATAATATATAATATAATATAATAAATATAAATTTATATTATAGATATAAATATATCTATATTTCTGTATTCTATATTATTCTATTCTATATTCTTCTATATTATTCTATATATAAAATGCACCCTCACAAGGCAAAGGTGCTCCTTAACTGACTGTTGACAAATTACCAAATTGAGCTCTGTCAAGATTTGTAAAATGTGTTCCAGATATACAAGAATATATCAGAAAACAAACAGGCACCTTCACACCATCCATCTGAGGATTAAGTGGCACTTCTGGCAGGGGCGGAGCAGTTTATCTTTCCATAGCAGGCCAGAAGGTCCACAGGGCAGATAAGGACAGACTCAAATGGTCAAGTTTCATAAAACTTAGATGCTTTAAAATAGATTGAAAGCTGGGCATGGTGACAAATGCTTGTAATCCTAGTACTTGGGAGGTGGAGGTAGAAGAACCATGAGTTCAAGATCAGCCTGGGCTACATAGAGAGTTCTGGGCTCATCAGAGCTATATTGCAAGACGCTATCTCAAAAACAAAAACTCCCAAACAACAATGAAAAAGACCAAAAAGGATTGAAAGGTCCTATATATATACACTCAAGAGGATGGAAACATAACTCCATACAAACACGTGTACATGAGTGTTCATAGCTACGCCACTAATAATATCCAAAATGAGAAAACAACCCGAATTTCCATCAACTGACAAATGGATAAACACAATGTGGTACATCCATATAATGGAATATTCTCTGGCCATAAAAGGAATGAAGTACCGACAGATGCCACAACATGGATAGACCTTAGAGACACTGTGCTAAGTCAAAGAATCCAGTCACCTAGGACCACATATTGTATGATTCTGTTATCTGCATTGTCTAGAATAGACAGAAAGTAGGTTAGTAGAATAGACAGAAGTAGAATAGACAGAAAGTAGTTGCCAGGAGCTAGGGTTTGAGGGAAAAGAGGGTATGGCTATTCAAAGATACAGGGTTTCTTTTAGGAGAATGAAAGTATTGGATGATTGATTGCGTTGATGGTTGCAGAATGTTGTGAATATATTTTAAACCACTATACTGTATAGTGACATCTATACATTGTAGAGTATGTGAACTTTATCTCAATAAAGCTGTTACAGAAACAAACAACAAAAATCTCTCCAAAAACAAAACATAGAAAATCACTGACATCATTCCAGCAGGTTCACTCATCCCGGAGTTTAAGTCCAAGGCCACCTCAGCAGCATTTGGAACACTAGGGTAGGTCCTAGCATTTTAGTGTCAGGCTCCAGAAATGAGGTCAAAGAGCAGACTCTTTAAACTGAATCAGAATTTACTGGGTCATCTTTTCTCAGGCAATTATGACTGGTGTGTTTAGTTCTAAGGACACAACATGCTATACTTTCCCAACTTGAAGGGCATTCATTAAAGTCAAGGATAACAGAGTATTGGAAGAAATATAGATTTTATCAGTGACAATACCTAAAAGGAGCTGAGGTTTAGCCCTGTTGGTAGAGTGCTGCTCTGTGCTCTCTGAGGCCCTGGGTTTGATCCCCAGCACTGTAAAATGGGGAGAAGGACTTCGTAATCCACTCCCAAAATCATCAGCCATTGAAAACTCTATGAATAGCAGAGAGGCACTGACAGTGCCAGGCATGGCACAGTGCCAGGGAGTGTTTTATTCTGTTGTACATAGGGTTGCTATGAGTCGGACCTGACTCAATAGCACCTAACAACAATAACAAATATTTAAAAGCTTGAGATTTAACACTGTATATTTAAGAATGTGCAAAAAATAACAGGACTTGTTTCTGCTCTCTTAATGCAAGACTCAATTCCAGGTCCCTGTGAGACTTCAACAGTGCAGTGTCTGAGAAGCAGACACTGGCAATGACTGTCATTTTGTGGCTAGAGAGTAGAAAGCTCTAGGTACCTATTATTACGACTGAATAGGGGACCATCTTTGTAGCTCTGCTGCTATCTCTACAGAGTATTCCCAGACTCATCAAGAGAAAGCCACTTTCCAAATTGCAAAGAACATGTCGGTGTTAGGGTTTCCAAGATACACAAAGAAGTGTTATCCAGGGTCCTGAACTCAGAAGGAGAGGAGTTAGGTTTTAGGTAGGAATTGACACAAGATGGGTTTAGGGGCAACTGAGATTCTGCACCATGGCAGGAAGACACACAGCAGATACTTCAGGTCCAAGTGAACTAGAAAGGCTAAATTTCTATCCAGCTGGGATGGCCTTCTAGGAACTGGGTAGGAGGGGAGTAAGGAAGAAAGGAAGAGAAAGTCTGGAGGCAGCTAAGGGTTCTTTCCCTAAATTCCATATGCAAGGCAGTGGCACGGCTATGGTCTAGGGTAAGGCAGATAGATGTCACTCTAGCTGGGTCCACTGCCAAGGTGGCAATGTTGGAGAGCAGGGGTCAGGATAGGCAAGTTTGGAGGGTGACTTAGACAGGGAGGTGAGAGAGAGACACCATCAAATCATGGAGATGGGAGGGCCAGGACTGAGAACTCAGTCTCAAGAGTGTAGGGAATGAAGGGTCAGGAGCAGCCACATGGCCGGCCATGAGCATGGTAACAGGGAAACCTCTGGCTCCCGACCCCAGGAGGAGCAGGCTGTGCTCTGCTGCCAGGTGCTCCAGGGTAGCGGCTCCTTCTAGTTTTCCCACCTTTGTCGGGGGCTGGAATCAGAACATGTGCTGGCAGCAAACCCACTACATGACAGCTGGCTGGAAGGCACAATCAGGAGCTACTGGGCAGGGTGTCAGGGTGCTGGGTTAGTGGTGAGGAAGTCTCTCTCATGTTAGAAAAAGATCAAGCTTTCCTATTGCCTGTTTACCCCCTTTTATTTTAAATAGCACCCCAGAAAGGGGTTATCTGGACTCCTGGTCCTACTTATCCACTCCCTTTCGGATACCAACCTCTCACCCTTATGGGGTCACCTGGCTATCCTACCACCTCCTAGTTGTGGCTGGGAATGCCGTTCATGTATACACATGTGTAAATCCTAGGGAGCAGATGGCTCTGCATTGCTTGCCGGCCTGATGCACAGGCAGGAGCCTAACTACTTTCTGAGGATGGCATCTGGGGATAATTGCAGCAGCTGTGGCAACTCTAGGATGCCTCAGTGTGTAAGACCGATTTCCATATCAGATTGCCCCAACTTATCCACCCTGTATTTCCCCAATGATTCCATATCGAGTGGTGAGTCATTTCCCATCCCAGTCATGAAGATTTTCAGACTTGAAGATTTTTAGTCCTGAAAATAGTAACTGCTAGACAAAAAAAGAGAGAGAAAACATTGCTTTGCGTTACTGGAGTGGGTTCACCTTCTGTAACCATTTGCTAATTCATGTATTTGGCCTGCCCAAACTCGGCCATTTGTCCAAGTGCTAGCGACCCGCCCATCACTGTCCCTTAGACAGAAGTCCCAGTACCTCCCAGGCACGTGGCAGTGCAGGGCGTGAAGCCGGCATACTCCCAGTCATATGTCTTCTCCTGGTCCTTCTCCTGCAGAAAGACGTCAGGCTCTCGGGACCCTGGGCTCTCGTCGCACGGCTGGAGGAGGCAAGGCCGCTCGGTGGGCAGCAAGGGGCCCTCACACTCCTCCTCCGGGAGCTCAGTCTCCGTCTGCGTGAACGTGAGCAGTACCCGGCACTTGACCTCACGGACCTGAATGCCGAGCCCGCACGTGGCACTGCAGGCTGACCAGGGCTCCGGGATGAACCTAGAACCAGGGGGCCAGGAGACGAGGTGCCCAGTGAGCATGATATGCGGAAAAGGAATTAATGACAAGCATTCAAAGAAGGAGCAGTAACCAGCTTCACCCAGACAGAATTCAAGGCATTTGCAATGCTAAATTATGCAGTTAACAAACTGTCAAATCTTATAACTAACTGAGAGGATTCTTCACAAAGGGCAAAAGGCACGATAAAGAAAACTATACCAATATACTCATTTTAAGCACGGAGAAGTCAGTTGAAATGGTATCATTCTTGATGTTTATAATAAAAACCATACAGATTTAATATGTTAAAAATGAAATTATCAGTGGGGCAGAGTGGCACACGCCTGTAATCTCAGCACTCAGGAGGCTAAGGCAGAAGGATTGATGTGAGTTCAAGACCAGCCTGGTCTACACAGCAAGTTCCAGGCCAGCCTGGGCTAAACAGAAAAAGAAACAGAAAAATGAATCATTATAGAATTATTATTTTAGAAAACAAATCAAGAAAATATAGATCATATAAGTAAACATCAGAAAAAAAGCAAAGATATAATATAGAGACCAAGACTATTGCTAATTATAATCAATTTAAATGGATTAAAGTCTCCTACTAAAAATACTCAGATTATGCTGGGCAAGGTGACACTGCCTGTGATCCCAGCTATTCAGGAATCTGAGGCAGGAGGATCACCAGTTCAAGGCCAGAGGCAGTTTGAACAATTTAGTGAGACCCTGTCTCAAGATAAAAAATGGGCTGGGTATACACCTCTCTGGAAAAGCACTTGGCTAACATGAGTGAGGCCCTGGGTTCAACCTTCTAGTAGTACCAAAAAATAACAACAAAAAAGGAAAATACATACTCTAATTTAAAAAACTATAAAAGATACAAATGAAATAAATTCAGAAACACAAAAAGTATAAGACTAAACAAACAAGATAGGAAAAATACAAAGAAAAATAAAATGGAAGGGAAAAAGGCAGATATAAATATTAGGAAAGAATAAGCAGTCTGGGCATGATGGCTGGCATCTGTAATCCCAGCACTTGGGAGGTGGAAGCAGGAGGATCATGAGTTGGAGGCCAGCCTGGGCTATATAACAAGTTCAGGCCAGCCCCTACTGAGATCCTGTCTCACAAAAAATGCCCCCCAAAAGAATAAAATTAATAGAAAATTATCATTATTTGAAGATGATGTGATAATTATGAAAAACAGTAAAATTAACTGAAAATTTTTGGAAAAAACTTTAAAAATTCAATAAAGTAGTCTACAACTGTAAATGCATACATCTATACAGAAATATCAACACACACAGAAGCAGCAATCAAGAAATCAAAAGACAGATTGCATTATAAAAAGCTGTGGCAAAAGACCTCTTTAAAGTATTGAAAAGTAAATATGGCAGATAAAGATGAAGGTGCAACTGACTCATGCCATGGTATTTTCAGTTGCATCATATGATTCTGAAAGCTAGATGTTGAATTAGGAAGACAGGAAAAGAATTGATGCTTTTGAATTATGGTACCATGGACTGCCAAAAGAACCAACAGATCTGTCCTAGAAGAAGTACAGCCAGAATGCTCCTTGGAAGGTAGGATGGCTAGACTGCATCTTACATATTTTGGACATGTAGTCAGGAGAGACCAATCCCTGGAGAAGGACATCATGTTTGGGAGTGTCAGGTAAATGAGAAAAAGGAAGACCCTTAACTAGATGGATTGACACAGTGTCTGCAACAATGGGCTTAAACATATAAAAGATCATGAGCCTGGCACAAAATTGGGGAGTGTTTGGTTCTGTTGTACATAGGGCTGCTATGAGTTGGACCTGATTTGAGGGCACCTAACAACAACATACAGAAATGTAGATACACAGATACATATCCTAAAATTACCAGTTTTCCCAGAACGCAACTAAGACAGTACTGACTGCCAGGCCCTATGCTAAGTACTATTACCCTATGAATTGTCATTATTTCTCTGATTTTACAAGTGGAAATAACTAAGGCTTTAAAAGTACATGAAAATTAGCTAAGTTCTGTCAGCTTGTATACAAAAAAAAATTATAAGAAATATGTAGGGCTGACATGATTAAAACTACAAAACACCAAGGAGATTCTGACCCTAATGGTCTAAATAAACAGAAAGACCATTATACGCCTCTGAGCCAAAGACTCAAAATTATAAAGATGTTCGTTTTCCCTTAATTTAGAACACTGATGCAGTTTTGATCCAAACCTCTGAGGCAATGTGGAGGAGGTTAGAAACAGACCAAACAGCTCTGAAAGATTGAGAACAGTTTAGAAGAGTTAAGAACATTAAAGAAATAACATTTATAGGTTAATGGTGGAGCCTGACAGGGGAACAAAACTGTTAAAAAGATAAAATGATTCAAATAATATGATACAAGCAGTATTTAGTTTAGACAATAATGACATTTTAAATTCAAAGAGGGTAGTTTAGATTATCCATTCTATTGTGCTAGGGAAATCAGTTAATTATTTGGAAATAAATCAACTTAGGTTGATTCTTACATATCAAAATAAGTTCCCATATGGACCAAAGTTCATTGTAAAATATGTAAAGAATACTAGAAAATAGTATCTTTTTTAAAAAGATCATTTCCCAATGTTAATGAAGGTGTGAGGAAGAAGGTAAACCCCAATACTGCTGCCAGCAAGAGAAATCAATCCTGATTTCATTAAAGGAAATTTGACTAGAAATTAAATGTCTTCGAAATGCCTGCCTTCTGGCCCAGAAATTCTACACCAGCAAATATGTCTGGATGAGACAATGAGAGATGTGTCGTTTGAGACTTGCTGCTGTTTTGTTTCTCATAGTGAATAAGTAGAAACAAACTGAAGAGAGCCTGAGAGATCTTTCTACAAAGTACCCAGTGGTGATTACACTACTTCCGTGGTTAATATCCAAACAGCTGCTGATGTCTCCAGATAAAGTCCAAGGTCCTTAATGAGCCATGAAAACCTTTAAGACTTGCTTCTCCAGCAGCATCTCTGCTGCCGTTACTGCCCCTAATTCTCCAGGCCCTTCTCCATACCAAGACCACCTCAGCAGCCAGCAAGACCAGAGGTTGGCACATGAACCACCATCCCAAGTGTCTGCCCTGTGGGTCCTCTCACTTCTTATGACATTAGAATCTCACTTTCTGTACTACCTCTCCCAGGAAGCCATCCTTGATCCTTAAGAACACCATAGTGTCACCTTACAATACTGTGATATAATCATAATACATTGTAAGTTTTAATACCATATTATACCCAGATGTAGTGACAGTTCTCTGTCTACTGCATCAGACCAATCTAAGGATTGGTGAGACTTGAATTCATATCATTTGGTAAGAAAATGAAGCTCTTCCTAGTCCAGGCTGAGTCTTCCTTATCTAAACTGCTTGGGACCAGAAGAGCTTCAGATTTTGGATCTGTTTTGGATTACAGAATGTTTGTATACACATGATGAGATATGGTGAGGGGAGGACCCACATCTGTTTGTTTCATCCTATACATCTTATACACAAAATGCAAAGGTAATTTTATGCAATATTTTTAGTATGTCTGCGTTTTGACTGCAACCATCATGTAAGGTCAGGTATGCAATTTTCCTCATGTTCATCATGCCACAGTTTGAAATGTTTCAGAGTTGGACACATTTGGAGTTTCATACTTTTGGATTGGGGCTGCTCAACCTGCAATGAACACCATGGACTCAATGTTTACCCCTGAACAGTTCTGAAATGTTTAATGATCACTTAATCGTTATGTGTCTTGGCTTCCTTAGCCCCAAAATGAAGATAATAACATCACTTCCTCACAGGATTTTTGCGAAAATTAAATGCAGAGCACTTAGAGTATGAGCTGGTATCAAAGAAGCCCTCAATATTAGTGGTTGTTAGAAAAACAGATCCTGGAAACACAACCTAATCTGGTTTTAGCAAATATAATTTCTGCAAATGGCGAAGACAAAAGAGCAATGAAGAAAACATATGAAATGTCCAAGTCCGTCCTGTTTCTTTAGTTTTCATACATGAAAAGTAGGAACAAGGGCAGCATACTGTTGAAGTGTTGGGCATCCTATAGAAATGAAGAAGGCTCCAGAACTAGTATGAAAACCTTATTTTTCCAGGCATGGTGGTGCACAACTGTAATCCGAGGGACTCAGGAGACAGAGGCAGAAGGATCATAAGTTTGAGGCCAGAGGCAGCCTGCACAACTTACCAAGGCCCTGTCTCAAAAACAAAACAAAACAAACGCATACACACACACACACACACACTCAAACTTTTACAATGGGGGGCTGAGGGTGCAGCTTAAGGATGCAGCACTTGTAAAGTATGTGCAAGGCCCTGGATTCAATACTTTAGTACCTCAGAAAACATAATAATAACCGATAAACTGTACCGTGAACACATTCCACAGCTGAAAGCTGAGAAGGTCAAAGCTGCCGCTGCCTTGGCTTTGCTTTACAAGCTGCAATATTTATTTTCCTAATTAAAAAAAAACAAAGTTTTTTGAACATCCATTCCCTATGTAAATTCAGTGCCTGGGCCACGGTAAACCACAGAGGCAGAATTACTTATCTTCTCCTGGCTGGTTTGGCAGGCTTTCCCCGTGGGATCTGAAGTACACTGTGCGCTCCCTCTTGTTCGCTGTCAACAGCGAGCACCCCCAACCACAAGAGACAGTGAGAATAAAAGGATGACCTGGAAGCTGAGATGTGTTGCGGTTTTTTTCGGAAATCAAGGAAGTGAATAGAGTCAGAAGTGGCAGGAAACTATAAACTTCATACCAGACAGCCAGGAACAGGCCAGAAACTGCCCGGCAACGTGAATTACGCAGGAAGATGCACAGGGACCTGGTGGGGGAGAAATGGGGCAGGGGGTGGAGAGGCCGGGAGGAGGCTGCAGCTCAGGCTAGGCAACAGGTGCTATCTCAGTAGTGGGAGGAAATGGGGTGTCCTTCAGCAAGGAAGAGCGGATTAGCTTTGCTCTACAAATAAGGGGAGGAAGAAAAGTCAGGTGTCATTGACACAAAGTAAAGGATTAGGGTGAATATAGAGCCCAATGCCTTGTAGCTTATATGACATCGCTCTTTCCCAAGTCAATAATATGAATCATGCTTTCTGACCTTGAAAGGCACTTAAGGGCTAGCTGATCTAGTCATTCCAAAACTTGGATGCACCCCCTACCCCTGAAGTAACCTGGAATGCTTGTTTAAAATGCTGGTGACTGAACTGATAGAAAGTAGAATAGACTTGACCAGGGTCTGGGGGGTGGGAAAGGGGGAGTTATTGTTTAATAGGTACAGAATTTATGTTGGGGATGATGCAAAAGTTATGCAGATGTGTTGAACAACAATGCAGACATACTTAATGCCACTAAACTGTGCATTTAAAAATGGTTAAAAAGCTAAATTTTGTGTTAAGAATGCCTTACCCATAACAACAACAACAACAAAAAAAGTCACAGATTCAAGGGGAAAAAATGTTACTGATAGGCCCCACTCTGGAGTGTCTGACCTGGAAAGCATTACATTTGAAAAATACCACAGGTGGTTCTGACAGACATGATTTGAGGACATTTTAAAAACTGTTAGCAAAAAAAGAACTCTTTTCCTTTCAGAGACACACACTGACAGGTTTACAAATGCCATCCTATGCTGTCTGTGTGTGACTGGAGGGGTGGGGTGGTATCAGTGGTACAGATAAAATGAGACCGGGCTTGAGGCGGCAGCTGCGGGTGTCAGCGATGAGCCCATGGGGATTCCTCATACTGCACTTTTATGTAGCTTTGAAATCTTCTATGATAAAAGTTTTCCAAAAAGGCTTAGTGGGGTGCGTTTCCAATGAATAGGGAAGCACAGTGGAAGGGGAGGGGACCAGCGACAGCCTGCTGTGAACAAGGAACCACAGGCTGGTCAGTGTGGCTAAGGATCCCACCGGAGCCAAAGCAGGAAGTGGCCAGGGCAAGGGCTAGGGCTGGGGCCACAAAGTGTAAAACCCTGCAGAGTCTTCTTGGCGTAGTAAACAAGTCTCAATCTTAGGATGAGGAGGAAATGTTTGGACATTCTCAATGGTGCGAAGAAAGAATTTGATTTGTGCCTCAGCTGGATTACTCTGACAGCTGTACAGAGAATGGATTTAAAAGGATAGAGCAGGGCGCACGCCTATAATCCCAGTGACTCAGGAGGCGGAGGCAAGAGGATCACAAGTTCAAGACCAGAGGCAGTCTGCGTAATTTAGTGAGACCCTGTCTCAAAAAAAGGTTACAAAATGGGCTGGAGGTGCAGCTCAGTGGTCTAGCACTTGCAAAGCAAGCAAGCGAGAGGCCCTGGGTTCAACACCCTGTACCGCACAAAAAAGAGAGAGAGAGAGAGAGAGAGAGAGAGAGAGAGAAAGGATCAAATGAGGAGCAAATTCGAAAGCTGTTATAGGCAGAGCTTCAAACCATTAACAAACTGGGTTTGGGTTCAGGTGGGGGTGCCATATGCTAAAATTTAGAGTTTGGGCTCGGGTTGGGTTTAAGTTTAAACCCTTTGTGCAGACAGGTGTCCTAGGAAGGAAATCCAGGACCTGGACAAGCACGGTAGTAGGGACAGAGAGAAGGAGCCAGGAAGGTGAAAGAGTTTAGTAAATATAGTCAGAGCAACTCAGTGGGTAACCACATATAAGAGAAGACCGAGAGAGGGGCAATCCTGGCTGAGCTTCTCGTAGGCAGAACTGTGCAGACACCTTCCCGCTAACCAAGACGGGACACAGAAGGATCAGCAGGTGTCTAATTGTGTTTTGAAAACAAAAAGGTCTTGGTAGGACCTGTCATTCTAGACTGGGAACTCTGGCCTGCTTTGGTGACAACATGCTGCCTTTCCAGTGTCTCAAGTCCCTTTCTCTGCACAGGTTCCTTCTTCTGCAGGAGCCTTGGTGATCAGAGCCGGGACAAACTGCTGCATCGTGCAGCCTAATGCTCTCCCTGTCGAGTCGGGAGGCCAAGGAATGTTACTTGACAAAAATCTTTATTGTCTTTTTAATATGCGAAATGAAAACCAATAGATGCATCCTCCATATACTCTTTCCTACCAGCCTGTCCTTCTACTCCTCCCATTAGCAGACAGATAACCACCATCCCATCTCCTCCTCCTTTGGAAATTCATTTCTTAAAATCTCTACAATGCTTGCTTCTTCACCCTTTGAATGATACTTAGCTCTAACATTAACTGAAAATTACTTCCTTTTCAATGAACCAGACTTTGCTCCATACTTGTCCTTTTTCCTTGGCTACCTGGGAGACTTGAGACCTATTCGAGACACCCTCCTGAACCCTTCATTGCTCTGGTCCCTGGCATAATGAGCTTTCCTGGGTCCTACTCCTTCCTCTGCTCACTACTTCACTACTTCACTCCCCTCTTCTTTTGATTCCCCTTCTTCTGCTTGACTTTTAGCTTCGGTCAGGAGCCCAACAGTCCTCTTTCTTAGTCAGTCACTTTGGCCCATGCCCCCTCACAGCATCCACAGTTTTTTCTGTGGTCATCTTTGGGCCTGATGTGGTCCATGTGGGAAAGTGTGAGTGTGGCAGATATGAGATGCGCCCGTTCCCTGGGCTTGCATCAGAAAGGCATGGCGCCCTCCTACAAGACTTAACGCACATTCCCATGGAGTCCACTTTTGGGTGGGACCACAGTGAAAAGGGACATTGACAAATGAGAGCAAGTTCTGAAGAGAGCAAGGAGGGCAGTAAGGGAGGTAGAAATGCTACCACATGAAAACTGCAGCAAAGGTGAAGAAGGATGAGCTTAGAGAGCATCAAGCTCTTGGGGAAAATTATTGCATGGGTAGGAAATAAGATATGGGGTTTTTTCTGTTTCAGAAAATAGAAATTAGAAGGAGACATGTTTAGGCTCATATGAGAAAAAAATCTTGCAAATAACTTGGGTTGTTCAACACAAGTTTGAGCTGTCTCTTAACATAGTGAGCTCCACCTGTTGCTGAAAGGTGGAGGGATGAGGGAAATCCCGGGGCTGCTGTGGCATGAAGAAACGAACCTAAGGTCCAATGAGTGCTGGAGCCCAGAACCATTACTATGAGCGTGCACCCGTAGACAAGACTTTGCACCTGCCATGTCTCCCTCTCCTTATTGCTAAAGGAGGAAGATGAGTTTGATCTCTCAGGGAAGAGGCCCGCTGGCTGCTCAGATGCCCTTTCCTGCCACATCTGGGAATCACTCTCTCTGGAGTCGCTTGTCAACACTGCAGACTGTCCATGTTCACATGCTTGAGTCTCTCACTGGTGCTGCTGTGCTGATAGGCTCCTGGGTTAGAAATCACAGAGCACCTTTGCCTTCTTCCTCCCTTCTGGTCCCTCTATTTCTGCCTCCAGAAGGCTTCTTTATTTGCTCTCGATTCTTCACTTCCATTCCCACTATTCCAACCTAAACACTTCATGTCCGTGCCACCTGCGGAGGGCAATCACTGGATTTCTGAACTGGAATCCACTCTGGAGAGATCAATCCCATCCTGCCCCTTTTAAAATAAGGAGAGCTAGACAGGAAAACGAAAGACTTCTTGGAGGTCACAAAGTTCAGAGGGGTGGTTCCAGGCTCTCGTCCCTCCACTTCTTTCCATTTCCCCCCAACATCAGCGCTGTGATCTCCCCTTATCACGCAGGCCACTTATGCGTTCTGGCATGACTGATTTTATAGAGATTAGCCAGGATTTAACCACAGAATAATTGGTTTCTTTGTATATTATTGTGATGGCCCTCAGTTCAATCAAATGTGCTAATCTAGGAATTAGCCCCGATCTCCTAACTGTAACAGAACACAGGATCTGCTTCAAGTTAAATAACACTGTTCTTTTCTGTGCTTCTCACAGATACTGCCAAAGTAGGACTGCTGAATTGTGAAATAAAGAAAACTTCTAGCCAGCTCAAGCTCTCTGGAGTCTGAAAATCCAGGTCATTTGGATACTAAATGTGTCATTGTACTCCAATGAGTACAAAAATTATATATATCATGTTAACTGGCCATGCCCTGACTAGTCCCATAAAAGGTCCTGGACTCACGTCGGTTCTTCTGTTGCTATTCTGGTTTCTTCTAGTTCTTGTGCCTGTTTCAGCCAAGGTAATTTAGCTTCCACTGGACTTTTTTCTAAGAAAAAAGGAACATAAACAATGAGCTTAGTTACTATCAATCATTAAGGAGTGGGATATATGATCATTATTGCCTAAGGAATTCGTGAATAAAGAAGTTACATTATTCAAATGCAAGTTGAATCCTCTAGCATAATATGTTAGATGGCTTCTGGAATGAATAAAAAATTTCTGCCATTTTTAAAAAATTAACACGTTACAAAATACAACCAGATGATCCCCATAATACATTTGAATGTGGCCTCAAAGTTAAACATAAAAATGTCTTCTATAAATCAATACCAATTTCTGTTCTTTGAATATGAAAACTATTGCTGCAACAATATCAGCTTGCTTTCTTCTGTCATAAATTCTTGTCCACTGAAAGCAGAAATTTACAGAGAAAAGCAAATAGCACAGAGGTTAATAAAGGGAGGATGAAAAAGAGTCTGGGTTACAGTTTACTCAAACATGGATTGTGGTTGAACTGATTACCAATTCCACCTGACATGAACCAGAAAACTGGTACCATCTCCTATTCACGGGAGATTCCCTAGAGATGAGGAAAGAAACAACCTAATGATGGAGTGAGAAACAAAATAATTTGTGGATGCTTTGAGGAAATGGTAGACACTAAGAAAATACCTGTGAAATTACCATCAAATGCAGAGGAAAGGAAAAAAGTCTTCACCCATGGGGTTATGGAATGGATTATGTACTTCTCATAACCAGTGATTTTTCTGCAAGACACACCTAGTCAAATATTGATTGAATGGTTAATTTTGAAGCTGTCTATATAGATAATGAACCCAGAAATCATAAGGGAGAATTTTGCCATCCTCTCTAAAATACCAAGGAAGGACCTTCTTACAAATGTTTTGTTACTGTTAGGTGCCGTTGAGTCAGGTCCCACTCATAGTGACCCTAATGGGGTTTTCAACAGCAGGTTGTTTCAGGATTTCTTCGGGAGTGGATTGCCACGTCCTTCTCCCATTTTTGCGGTGCTGAGCATCTCAGAGAGCACAGAGAAGCACTCTACCATTTGAGCTGAACCCCAGCCCTTCTTACAAATAGAAGGGAATAATCATTTTCCATTTCAAGAAGGAAGATATCTGTCATGTTGTTGTTGTTGTTGGGTGCTGTCGAGCTGTGGCCGACTCATAGCGACCCTCATAGGGTTTTCAATGGCTGACTGTTTTGGGATTGCCTCAAAAGTGGATTGCCACATCCTTCTCCCAATTTTGTGGTACTGGGAATTGAACTTGGGACCTTAGAGACTGCAGAGTGGTGCTCTACCAACTGAGCTAAATCCCAGCCCCATCCATCATAAGGATTGGCTATATCTTACTACGGTACATGGAATGATCATTGATAGAGGACAGCACATATCTGAGAGATGATGCTGAACCTTGCTAACCACAAGTATCTGCCATGTCTACTAATGCAAGTCAAGCAAATGAAAACTATGGGAGAAATTCTAAATGCACTCAGAGTCCTAGTTTGGAACTAAACATCTTCATTTATTCCATGCACCAAGACACGTGATGAAGATGACATTGTTTCTCTTTTGAGAACACCTCCTCCTCCTCCTGTCACTGTTTCCTGCCACTGTTGCTCTGCTCTTCTTCTTCTTCCTCCTTGTCCCCTTTTTTCTCTTCCTGCTGCTTTTTCTTAAAGGCAGGGACTGAATCAAATTATCCTGTGTCCATCGTGGCACACTAGCACAAGCCTGAATAGACAGGAGCCACTCCAGGTACACCAGATCAACAGGAGCCCAGTTTCCCCTCAGGATCAATAAATCACTTAAGTCCGACTGCTTTATCTAGTGGCCAGGTCTACTGCAAATGGCCAGTAACATCTCCAGCCACCTACCTTTGGGTTTGTAACACGGGACAGGAATGACACACTCCTCTTTGATGTGCAACTTCAGTTGTGGGTTGCAGCCCCCAACATGCTGCCCACGATGGTTGATGCACAGAACCACCCGGTAACGTAATCCTCGGCCACAGGTCACTGTGCACTTCAAAAAAGGGAGAGAGACCAGTGGGTGTCTTTTTCATGCAGAGGTCAACAAAGGCATTATTTTATCACCTGCAAAGGAGAGCTGTTGATCTGTAAGAATATGAAATGCAAAAGACCTTTAGAAAAATTTTATGCAAAGAGTAGAGGCTGATTTTCTATGATGCCTGCATTTCAGGACCCCTCCCTCACACAGCCTCCTCCGAGTCTCAATCTAAAAAGTATTTAAGATGAGGTCACAGCACACAAGAAAAATAAATGATCTGAAATCTCTCTTCACTCTGAATCAAATAGGAAAGTAACTTATGCCAGGTTTTCTCATATTTGATTAAAAATTTGTATGACATCATCCCCCCCAAAAAATGTGTGCAGCTGAAAAGAACTTTTCTTAACTATGAATATAAAATAATTAATTTTCAACCAACCATACTAGAGTCTTAAACTTTCTATTTGGTCTATAGAAATCGATCTTGCAAAGCTGTTGTCATAAGAAGCGACCATCAGAGAGTTTTCACCAGAACGGTTTAGGAGAAACTACTATGGATGTATCAGGCAGTTAACAACGTTGTCCCCTTTTTTCTGACTTTTTGTGGGTTGGGTTCTCCGCATTTTGAATTACCTTGAATTACCTTGAATTACCCTTGAATTACCCTCTTACTATCTGGAAGTCACTCTTGCCCATAAATGGAATGTTTTCAAGTCAGTGTGAAAATCCAGGTTGTCTTTTTAAGTTTACCTACATATGCTGACGAGTACATGTGTATTTTTTAAACTAACAGACTTTCATTTGGGGGGCCATGTTAGGCTTACAGAAGTACTGAGTTTAAATCTAAAATGCTCCCTGAAGGTCACGTGTTTGGACATTTGGTGCCCAGGTGGTGGTGCTGTCCTGGGAGGTTATGGAACTTTGTTAAATGAGATCTGTTGTTGTTAGGTGATGTCAAGTCAGGTCCAACTCCCAGCGACCCTATGCACAACAGAAGGAAACACTCCCCAACACTGTGCCATGTCTAGCACTATGGTCAGTGCTTCTCTGCTATTCATAGGGTTTTCAATGTTTGATTGTTTTGGGAGTAGGCTGCCAGCTCCTTCTCCAAAGCCGACGGCACCCAGTATTCCCAGGCAATCTCCCATCCAAGGACTAACCAGGCTCGACCCTGCTGAGCTTCTGAGAGCAGATGAGATTGGGCGCCAGGGTGGTGTGGCTGTAGCTTGGTGGAAATGAGTCACTGAGAGTAAGCCTGTGGTTTTTACCCAGACCCTGGTTCCAGTAAACTCTCTCTACTTCCTGATGTAAGGTCATCTGCCTTGGACCCTGCCATATGCCACCAACATGCCTGCCCCACAACCACTATACACTGATCCTCTGTGAGCCTCCAACAAATATTTCCTTCCCTAAGTTTTCTTCGGTCAGTTTCTCTGCCAAAGCTGCAATGAGCTGACTAATATAAGCAGATGGCACAGAGAGTTGCCATATGCCCCCTGCCCTGCCCTTCCCTACAGTTTCTCCAATTATTAATATGTTACCTTAGTGTGGGTACAGCTTTTACAACTGATGAGCCAATATAATACTTTACTTTTACTTTCAGTGGTTGCAGTTACCCTACATGGTACCATAGGCCAAAAATATTAAATAGAAACATCCAGGAATAAATAATTTGTATGCTATAAATAACTTTTATTACAATATATTATTATACGTGTTCTATCTTGTTATTAATTATTGCTGCTAATCTCTTACTGTGCTTAATTTTCAAATTAAGCTTTTGATAAATACGTACATGTTGGACTAAATATATTGGGATCCCATGTCAAACATAGGAGGTTTCACACTGTCTGTGGTTTCAGCCATCCACTGGGGTCTTGCAATGATCCCCTGAAGATAACGGGGCGGGGGTACTGTATTGCAGCTGTAGCACTGTGGCATTCAATCCTGTCAGATCTTGGAAGCTAAGCAGGATCAGGCCTGGTTAGTACTTGGATGGGAGACCACCTGGAAACATTAGGTACTGTAGGCTTGGGAGAAGGACCTGGTAACCCACTCCAAAAACACAACCTGCCATTGAAAACCCTATGAACAGCAGAGAAGCACTGGCAACACTGCTTCACTTGTTGTATGTAAGGTCACAATGAGTTGGACACTGACTCAATGGCACCTAACAACAACTGTACTGATACGTTATTATGAAAATCTGGAGTTCACATTAAGGTCAGCTTTTTAAGTTTGTGATTTCTTTTCTTACTCTAAATAAACTCTCATTTGCTTCAATATCCATTATCTGTGCTTTGTATACATTTTTAATAAGTGGTCACTTCCAATCTGTACAAACTTCAGGTGCCACCAACCTTGGATCCGCCCCTGGAAGGAGCTGAGAGTCCTCAAGCACCTGCTGAGTCTCAGCAGCTAAAGGACATGCCCTGTCCTGTGTACTACGACCTGCTTCGCTAGTCCCCTCACACACTTGCAGGGCAGTAGCTTCATTCCCATTGAACAGATGAGCTAACGAAGACCCAAACCCCAAAGAACCTTGCTCAAGGCTACACGGTCACTAAGGGGCGCAGTGGGCTTCCTTCACAGAACCTCCTGCCACCAAAGCCATGACCTCTCTGAGCTCCAGAGCTAAAAGATTCCTTCCCCAGTCCCAAAGGTGTTGCATTCACCCTGCTGAGTCCTGAGTGTCCCTTGGGGACAAGTTTCACAGATACCTTTTGGGTGCACTAGAGGACCTCCTCAGCACACACACTTGTCCAGAAGGACGAAATACTAGGAACCCTCTCTCATCTCCTTATGCCATGCTTGAGACCCCTCAACAGTTACCGAAACAAAGGGAGGGAAACCTGAGATTAGCCCCTGTTTCTACTAAATCAAATCACCTACCCCTGAGTTTATCCATTTTAAATATACATGATTGTGAGAGGCTCTTTTATATTGGCTAGGAAAGAAAAAATTCTGTTCAAGGGGAAACAAAACAATATAAAGTATAATTATACTAGAACTGGTTGGTTGAAGGTGGTTGGAGCCTCTCTGGGAAGCTGGACGCTTACCCAATGAAGCTGCCAGTGTTCACTCTGCTTCCAAAATGCCTTTCTAGAGCCCAATATATCCTCCATGATAGCAAAATCTTATCACTGAGAATGTATTTGATTTTTGAAAAATGCTAACTGTGTCAGGTATCATGCATAATGAATGAGATGAGTTGGTTAATGCTATGTTTTGATATGACCAGCAATGATAAGATCATGATGTCAATGGAGGATCTAAAAGCTCCAAAACCAACGTGAAACATCTGGCTAGGACTTGCAAGGCTGACCAGTTCTGCAGCTGAAGTAGTGCTACTGTTTGGGGGCTAAAAAGCCAACGTCTCTAATGACTGGTTAATAAGTCTCTTTGCAACTGTGGGGGTATTCTTTTCTTTCAATAAAATCACACTACCAACTGAAAGACCCTTAAAATAATTTTGGGTTATAGCCCAGCACATAGTTTGGTGCATGCAACTTAGCAGTTCAAAGAACTGAATGACCATACCGAAATAAACTCCTTCCACTCTCTGTTTGTTTATGTGAACAACATTCCAGGTAAGCACACATCAGACAAGACAAAACAAAAATCTCAGCAATAAAAATGAACAATAATCCATGTACCCCAGTCTCATTCTAGCAAAGGACATACGGACTAGCTTTTAAGCCTTATTCATCTTTCAGAAAGACTGATTCCAAATAAAAATCTACATTTTATGTGTGATAACTTCTTACCAAAATTTGAAATATACTTATGTTGTTTTAATTGGATACTAAGATGAAATAATAACTGAATTAAGGGGAACATTCTTAGTAGTTAGAGTCTTCTGGCCACAGAAAACTAAAGTAAATTAATTTTGTTTACACATTTTCTTGAAGAGAAGTAGAATAGTGTGATCAATAAGAGACTTGAAAGAATAAAAATACATTATGTTAGGATAAAACTCTTCAGTGGGAGATTAAAAATGTGAGTTCAAGAGGGGAAATATGCAAACATTCAAATTGCTAGAGAGCTGGTTCACGCTATTTAAAAGAAAGATGGCAAGGATAGAAATCGTCATGACATTTAGATTCCACTAGAAATACATTTTTAAATGCTGTAACATTTTTATTTTAAAATGTCAGCATTCATAGCCTGTTGGAAATGGAATTTTTTTGCAATTAAACTTATGATAAAATATTTAGATGTCAACCTAAATATACAAGAAGAGATATGTAGTTGTCCAAACTTCTTTTAGGAGATATGTGAATAAAAAGGAATCAGTAACCATGGCCCTAATAAGTATGGATCGAGCTCTACAGGGAGACATTGAGTCTGAGGATATTAGGAAAAGGCACCAGGCAAACTTGTCTTCAAGTTCCAGTTTTGCTAAAACCTTTTCGGACCCCTTCAGGTAGAATGGATCCCTCCACCCTGTGGCCCTGAAGCACTACATGCTTAATACCATTCATGCACACATAATTGCACTTATTACAACTGTTTGTTTGCATGCATGACTGTGCAACTGGATTCTAAGAATTTAGGAGGTAGCAGCAAGTTTTCTTTATTACCAGTATGGTTGCTGTTGTTGTTGTTGTCAGGTGCTGTCCAGTTGGTATCCGACTCATAGTGACCCTCATAGGGTTTTTGATGGCTGACTGTTTCGGGATTGCCTTGGGAGTGGATTGCCAGGCCCTTCTCCCATTTTTGCGGTGCTGGGAATTGAACTCGGGACCTCAGAGACTGCAGGGCAGCCAGCACTCTACCAACTGAGCTAAATCCCAGCCCCACCAGTATGGTAGTTACCATATTAAATAGATGAATGGCTAAATGAATGTGTGTGTATTATAGAAGTCATGCAAAACAGAAGTAGAGACATCTGAGTTAATGATGGCTTACTCTCTAGAAAATTAAAAGATTCAGATTAAAATATTAAACACCAGTACTTACACTGTTTATCTTTGACCAATTCAACCAACCCCACTTCATTTGTTCTGAACACTTATTCTCTCATCTCCCTACAAGGTGAAAACTAAGCTAATCTGACCTGAGATTTTGCCAGACTTCTGGGCTATTTTTCTTCTTTTCTTTTCTTTTTTCCTACAATCTGCTCCCTCAATGATTTCCAAACAGGCTTTCTGACTCTGGTTTCTCCCAATATTAGGCAATCTTGTTTCAGTGACTTAAAATATATCATTTCCCTCAAAAAATGTGCAGCTTCTAATGACTACTAGATCAAGGATACACTTCTCTCAATTTGTTTATTTGTGTTTTTTTGAGACAGAGCCTTACTATGTATCTCAGGCTGGCCTTAAACTCACAACCCTCCTGCCTCAGCCTCAAGGACACATTTCTAATGTCATGTCAGTATTTCTACCTCAATCCCCTCTTTCTTAGTAACATGTGTTTTCTCTTCAACATAGATGATTAAGGATATATTCAATTTCTAGTTGCTTCATGTCATTCCTGCCTTTGCTCAGCCATCTCTTCTTGGCCATCTGCCACAGTAATGCTCTCTCTAGGCTCCTGCTTGTTTAAATTCTACACATCTTCAAAGAGAGTTAAGTCCTACAAGGGCTACAAAGACATTCTGATTGGTTCCTCCTTGACATCTGTTCCTTCCAGATATACCAGTCCTTAATAATAATATTTACCTGTAATGATGCTTGTGACTTCTCTCACACTGCCCTCTGTCTTCCAGACCCCTTTGGTGGGGGGACTACGTTCACATACAACTTTTGTATCCCATGCTGTCTAGTACAGTACCAGGCACACAGCAAATATTCCTTAAAACCTGGGATTTAATTAACAGTGGCCTGTTCTGAAATCTCACCTGTGACCATTCCATGGCAATCCACTTGGGGCAATCAAACAGATTGCAAGTCTGCATGACCTTGGGCTTGGGCGCATACATGCACTTCCACTCTTCTACCTGCAGGATCTCAGCGTGCATCGACTCCTCCACACACACGAAGCTGCGTCTCTGGATCCCTCCTCCACAGGACACAGAACAGGAAGTCCAAGGATTATGTTCCCAGCTCAAAATCAAATAAGCAAAAATACATCATTTATCTGTTGTTTGTTATTTTCAAGTTTGCAGAGATGGTTGCAAAAGGTATGGCCTCAAAGTATCAAGCTGTAGCCCAGTTAAAAGAGCACAAGACCTGGAGCTGTAAGGCTTGGGTCTTAACTGCTGTACAGTCTCGAGTTACAGAGAACCTACCTCCTCCGATGCTGAGGTTTCTGCAAATAGGCATAATATATCTGCTCTAGTTATCCTTCATAGGGTCATAGTAAAAATTAAATTGTTAAAATATTAAGAGTGAAAGGATCTATTTCTTTACCATAAAATACTAAGGGCCATATTACCAAGACTCACTGGAAGTCAAAGTCAAAGAGAACCATACTTGTTGTCTAGAAATCAAAGCAGACTCAAATTTGTGATCAATTGCAACACTTTAGCTCCTTCTACGCTACCCAGCTGATGTCTCCAATGATGGCAAACATCACCTTTTGAGACAGTGGATTCCATTTCATTCTTGCAAAGATTTTTCTCATCATTGAATCTGTTTTCCCTTAACTCTTTAAAGAAGCCAATTACTGTGGCTCACACTGTAGACTATTATAGATGACACAGTTCCTTGCAAACTACTTAGAATAAATTACAAAATGAAAAAGAAATGCTTAACTCACCGAGGGAGAGGCTGGAAGTGGTCATAGGGCATAATCTCTTTAAATCCATCACTACAAATGAAATAATTGTGGAGAATGTCATTTCTAAATCAATTAACACATTTATTAATTGACTGATACAGATTTGACATCTCAAGAGACAGCTCTTTCAGACTGGAAACTAAAAATGCCAGGTACTATGAACCATTCTCCCAAATTCCGCCAACATAATTTTCAAGAATAATGCCATGACAAACCATCCCCAGTTGAATACGAATATATAGAAAACTGAACTAGTGATATATCAAAGGAAACATTCTCTTCATTTAGATAAATCTATTCTTTTCCATCATCCTTACTCTGATAAAATATATTCATGATGTTAACACACTGTCATGTTGGTAGAATCTTTAGTGTGTCACCTTATTTCACAGAATTTTCCCCTTAAAAGGTTGCTATTCATAATTATGTTCAGCCCAGATTATAGGAAATGGGCAGTGTGGTGACAGGAAATAAAATCCTATTTGTTAGGATGTGAATATAAAACAGGCCCAAGGCTCATGTTTGAATGCTAGGTCCCCAGGTAGTGGCACAGTTTTGGGAAGCTGTGACCCATGTTAGGAGGTGGGGCCTACCTGGTGGAAACAGGTCTCTGGGGTGGGCATTTGAAGGCGATACCCAGCCAGTTCTGGCTTGAAGTGCTCTGCTTCTTGGTGCCATGATGTGAAGTCCTCTGCCACAGGCCTCACTGCTATGCCCCCGCCCCCTCCACCACTGACCGGAATCCTCTGAACTGTGAGCCAAATCAGCCCACTCTCTATCCTTAAGTCACTCAGTCAGGTGTCTGCCACAGAGACAAGCAAAATAGCTAACACAGGCTTCCTTTTCCACTAGCACAATTTCGACTTCGCCAACTGGAAGACATGTGGGGGATTCTGGGACTTGATATGGTGCTGTTATTTTAAGATACTGTAGTAGAGCCAGGAAACTTCCCTAGGCAATCCAAGTCAGCAATAGCACAGCTTATGCAGGCCTCTTCTACTTTGGCATTAAATGTTTTTGCTTCCTTGCACAATGAATTATTTATACTGAATTTAATGTAAATACTTCAAAAGTCAAAATGTTGTAACAGGTAACCCAGTTTAAAGGTTAAAATGGTGAGTAAAAGATATTTATGACTGGCAGATGAACACTGTACCACTTGAATAAAGGAATCTTTAATATTGTATATGCAAGAATTGCTCCAAAAGGTTCATTATAAAGAGCTGCTGCTTCTTGTCTGATTCATAGTGACCCTACTAGGGTTTCCAATGGCTGATTGTTTGGGGAGTGAATTGCCAAATCCTTCTCCCACTTTTGTTGTCCGGGTATCAAATCTCAGTCCTCAGAGAGTGCAGAGTAGCACTCTACCAACTGAGCTAAACCCCAGCCCAAAAAGAGCTTATAGACACATAATTCCACAACAAGAGAAAGCCAGCCCAAGTAACCAGATAAACAAATACGTCCAACTCCTCTTGACCATGGACATAAATGTGAACGCAGGCACCTGCCACCAGTGCATGTTCAAAGTCAGAAAGTGGAAGTGTATTGTCCTGCAAGGATCGATCTGTCCCAATTGCAGTTGATTTGTTTCTTTTAAAAGTAAAAGCCTGGGCAGTTGTACAAACCTTGATGGGCAAGGATCCATGCTGCATTCCTTCAGTTTGGGTTTGGGTTTTACATTTTCCGGATAGTAGTGGCAATAATGGTCAGGAACCACCCTCTTTAAGCGAATATCCACACATTCAGCAGAATTGAGCTGATAACCTAAAGGAGTAGAAGAGGGAAGGGTGAATGCTGTATCTGTTCCATGTTTACTTGGCAAGGGTATCAGTTGCCATACACTTTTTTTCCTCTTTTAACTCAGTGATTTCCGGCTCTAGCTGTAGAACAGAAACACATGGAAGCTTTTACTCTAGACCAGTGCCCAGGTCCCTTCATAGTCCAATTAAGTCAGAAGCACTGCAGCTGAGGTCCAGAAAATCAGTTCTTAAAACAAAACAAAACAAAAAAAAGATTCTCAGGTTCTTTTAAGATGACTCAAATCTGTGGCCAACATTGAGCATAAGTGCCTGATTGACAGTGGTTCTCTTAGCATTTAAACTAACAAGTCACAAGGGACTCCTTTGAAGAAATGTCCGGACCTCAGGGGTAGCTGTTACGTGTTCCCAGTTCACTGTCCCTTCTGTCCTCTTGGCATTCCCCATCCCCATCTCTCTGTTTCTTTTTCCCCTATTGCCACTCCAGTTCCAATCTTCTGCCCCTCCCCAGATGCCTACTCTGGTTTATTGTTTATATGTCATTAAATATGCAGCTGTCTTATACAGTGTTTCGTGTGTATCTGTTTCTAACTTAATTAATAATATGTTTTGAGTTTTTTTGTTTCCAGTGCTGGGAAAGCACAGTACCACTGAGCTATACCCCCAGTGCAGATAATGTTTTAATCCTGGTCTGTTTTCTACTTTTTTTATTCAATAGTGTTTTTGACAGGTACCTTTGTGCTGGGCTGAATATTTCTTTCATAATTTTCCACTATTTCCACCTAGCACATCCTACTCATCTGCTGCCCTGGGATAGTGAGGGCATCTCTGACATCAATACACCTTCCACCTGGAGAACTGGGCATTGTCGGGACAAGAAGGAACAAAATCCATCTCCCTATATCCTTGGCCAAGTCCGCCATGCCATCTTTCAAACGGGAAAGAATAAAGACTCATTCCTGATTCTGTTAAATCCAATTTGTACAGTCTTTGAGGAAACCGAGCAGTCCAAGCAGATGAGTGCTATAAATTTAAAAAACAACTCACAAAACGACACTTTCCTTTCTTGAAAGATCTGACTCCAGGTTTCCAGTCACTACATAAATGTCAAGCTAAATATTTTTTTCATAAAAGGTAATTTTTTCAAAGCTAGAATGAGCTCTTTAAAAAAAAAATAGTCTAAAGCTAAGCTCTCAGGCTTGGCCAATTGGTCTGATGTTCTAAAAATACATTTGAAGTCCTGATTGCCGAGGGGAATCTGGCTTTATGAACCGCTAGACTGCTTCCTACAAGACGCGGCTTGGATGTGAGCTGAGTGCAGAGGACAGACTGGAATGCATTATAAAAAGCGAGGTCAAAACCACAAGAATGAAAATCCAAATGGGGTCAATAAAACGGTACTGGGGTGCCAGCATCTGCCAGGAGGTCTACAGCACCAAATGTGTGGCAATCTCAATATCTTCTGGAGACTGAGCTCGTACCCCATGTAGACAATTACAGATCAGACCAGGAAAGTCCAGCCAAGCACTTACAGCACCTTCCAGACCCACAAACTAATTTTCTCAATGAGCCAAAAATCTCTGAAACGCCATTCATACAAATCATGTAGAGTTGATTACTAACGTAATTAAATTTTGGTAATGCTTTCCTTGTGGATCTTATGTGTTGTGTTTATTTCCCCCCAAAACAAGTGGGGAATGAGAGTACGGCTTCTTGAGTCAGAGAAAATCTTTGTCCTAAGTGGAAACATATTTCGAAAAGAAGGAGATGGGGATGGGAAGGGCATACAGGTGTTTATAATTTAGGGGAGAGAATTAATTTTCCTCTTTAATCTTACTGCAGTTTAGAGATCACTAACAGTAAATAAATAAGCAAATTGTCTTCCAATATTCAGAACAAATGTATTGAAATCCTGCCAGTGTGTAGGAAACAGCAGGCAAACCCACAACAGCCTAGAATTGCTCTGTGGTCATGCATCCACCTTTATATTTGGGGATGCTCTCACTGCTAGGTACTTTTTTGCACGTTTATGGTTTCAGCAGGGCTGTCCTTCTGTGTGCACCCACGTATACAAAACACCTGTTCTCCTCATAAGAATTTCATCAACTGAACGAAGCTGAGTCCTACTATAAAATGCCCCTCCTGAAGTAGAAAGCTTCTCTTTTACTTTATAGATCCAAATGGGAACATCTCTGCATAACCGTTTGTCAGAGATAAGAAACAAATTTAAAAGAAAGGGATGTTTAAAAGAAAGGAAGAGTGAAACACCTTCGCCATTTCTTTGCTCCCATTTTGGGGTCCTTGAGAGATGGTTGTCTTTCCTGGGACTGTGGCCACCTGCCTCGAAGGAGATGGAAACCAGCTGTTGAGTATAAAGTGCCCACACAATGTGAGGTCTGTCCCCCTCATGCTGAGAGCTGTCCACCCAGACCAGTGGGTCAGGCGTGCACCATATAGCTCATCACCAGAATGCCAGGAAGGAACCAGCCATGGATCTGGGTACTTGTTTTGTTTTTTTGTTTTGTTTTGTTTTCAATACTTGGGGGTTGAACCCAGGGCCTTGAACAGACTTTGCAAGTGCTCTGCCACTGGGCTGCACACCCAGCCCAATTTTTATTTTTGTATTTTGAGACAGGATTTCACTGAGCTACACAGGCTGGCTCTGGCCTCCAACTTGTGATCCTCCTTCCTCTGCCTCCCAAGTCCCTAGGATACAGGCAGGTGCGGGGCACTGGGCCAGGATCTGTATAAGCCATTAAGGCATTTTGAATGACATTCAGGTTTAGATTCAGACACAACAAATACCTCCTGAATGCTAAGTGTCAGGCACTGCACTAAGTCCCCTGATATATGTCTCTCATTTTGGCCCACAAAGGGATCCGGGGGGATAGTCCTGTCACAGTGAGAAACTGAGGCTCAGAGACATCTCGGGGCTAATCAGTGGAAAGGCCAAGAAGTGACTCTAGATGCTCAAACTCCAACATTCCCATTTATTCCAACAGGCCACACTGTGGCCTCCTCTCCTCCTCTTCTTTTTTCCTTCCCTGTGGTGCTGGAGATCAAACCCAGGGCCTTGCACATGCTCAGCGAGTGCTCCATCATGGGATTCCACCCCCGGGCCCCATGCTATACTTGATGTGAACTCTGCCATGCATGTGTTCAAGAATGGAGCTGGCCCAAAAGGTTCCGAGACCCAGGTTTAGAGAGAGTCACTGGATTTGCCCAGCTCCCAGGCTCCATTCTAAACCTGCTTCCCTCAGCTTTAGGACAGGCAGGTCAAATGTTCCTAAGAATTTCCCTTACTCCTGAAGACTGCTGGACAGTCACTGACTCAAAGATCTAAAGGAGTTTTTGCATCATAAAAATGCTTATTACTTTTGAAAAACCTTGAGAGAAATTTAATAACCAACTGAGAGAATGTTTGAGCTGCTAGGAACCTGAATATTATTGATTCCACTGCTGTTTTCATTGCATTTATTTTTGTGATTGAGATAACCATTTTCTACCTCAGGTAGTAAAATTAAGTTCTTTTTCTAATGTGTTTAAGCTTTAAGGAGGCCCATTGAAAGAAAACTCCTTCGGTGAAGAACAGTGCAGGGGTAACACAGATATGGCAAAAATGGTGGTATCAATGTGGCTGCAGCTATCCAAAGACATCGCTTTAAAATAAAGAGGCGGCCCTCAAAGTGCAGACTGTACACTGCGTAAAACCCTCATGGACCTGTTAAACACAGGGTGCTGGTCTCATCCTCAGAGCTTCTGACTCAGTGGGTCTGAGGTGAGGCCAGAGAACATGCTTGTGTAGTGCTGGTTCCCAGGAGATGAGGATGGTGTGGGGCCAGGATCCCACTCTAAGAAAGACCTCGGCAGGATCCTGAGTGACCCATCACCTCATGTCTGGCCCCAGAGAGAACTAACTGGGAAGATTCACTTTTTTACCTTCTATCAGCCCTCATACTATTTCTCTTCCATTCCCAGGGACACAAGCCCTCCTGGGTCAGGGCAGCCCCATGCCCACTACAAAAGTGCCTGCTTCAGGAGGATCGCAAGTTTGAGACCAGAGGCAGTCTGCGTAATTTAGCGAGACCCTGTCTCAAAAAGTAAAACAAATGGGCTGGAGGTGGCAGCTCAGTGGTCCAACACTTGCACAGAACGCAAGCGTGAAGCCCTTGTTTCAACCCCCAGTACCACAAAAAAAAGAAAAAAGAAAAAAAGTGCCTGCTTCATTTTAGGAGAAGCCTAAATCCTGGAAGAGAGAGAAGAGATCCAACCTGCCTGTTCCTGGGAACCTGATCCTGACTGAGGCACCCTCCTTGTTACGCCAGTAGTTTAGAGCAGAGAGGCCGTACCCCAGCTTCATTTCTGACTTTCTGAGGAAGATGATTATCTGTCATCTTCAAGGGAAGAAATGATCTGGGGCCAAAGATAAAAGATCTATTCTAGATCTCTAAATAGGACGGTGCCTGAGTTGCTCCCCGACCTGGTCCCAGGTGGAGTAGACAGTTCAAGAGACACACAAGGGCAAAGGCATTAGGGCTGGACTCCAGCATCAGGCAGACCTGGACCCAGACCCGCACTGTCCCGTTCACTAGCCAAACAACCTTGCACAACCTTTGCACCCTTTCCAAGGTTCCATTTGCTTGTGCATAAAACAGGCACAAAATACACCTTCCCAGGGTATTCTTGAGGAATGGGCCAGTGAGCGCCTAACCCGTGGCTGGGCACGTTGTAAATGGCCAGCACCACTGCCTGGTACTCTTAGGGGAAGCACTTCCCTCCCCCAAGTCCTCTGGAAATTCTCATAACTCCTGGTTTCTAGGTGGGCACAAGTTCAGAACCACTGACTCTTCCATTTACAAGTTCAGCTCAGCAAAAGAGTTCATTTGCCAGTGGCTTGGGTGGCCAACTCCGTACTTCCAGGGTCACTGCTCCTCCACATTAAGCAGACAATTAGCTACTGCAAAGATCTTTTTCTTTTTGTAGCATGTGCATGAAGCCTTGAGTTACATTTCAAACCTTCTTCAATTGTCTATGAAAACTGTGAACTAGGCAGACAGTGAGCAGGGTTCTCTCCTGTCCCTTAGCCCCGACCCTTTCTCTTTTGTAGTAAGTGGATACCTTCACACCTAGGATGCAAAAGGGCAGGAATCTTAAATTGGATCTACTAACTTGATCTGGCTGGGCAAGTCACTCAATCTCTCTGCTTCTCTGGTTTTCCATAGAAAATTAAACATAATACATGGTTTAGAACAATCAAGAAGAGAACACAAGCAAACACTGTCTCCAGATTTCAGCTAAAAGAAAGACAAACATCACATGTTTCCTCTCAAGTCCAGAGTCTAGATTTTCATGTCATGTGTAGAACTGAAAGGAGAAAGGTAACTATTTAGGGGGAAAGGGAGCCCACCGGAGGAGGGAGAGGGACCCCAGATGGTAATGGAGGAGCAAATCTGAACGACGAACAATGACAGGCGTGGATGAAAACGTCATAATGAAACCTATTATTTTGTACCCTAACTTAAAAAAATTACTAAAAAAAAAATAGTAAAAGATGTTTTCTAAATTCGGTTTTCCACCTGCCTTCAGGAATCGAGGCACATACACACTCACTAATGCCACCGCACTCCAGCCTGCTACAGAAGGGGCTGTGTGGCTCGCCATCCCTCCTGACTGCAGCAGTTCTAAAGTCCATTCCAAAAGTGCACGTGTTGTTTCTAACTCCAAGCTCTAAACAGTCACGAATGATGCCGATCCCTCACCTCCTCCACACGTCACGGTGCAGGGGAAGAAGTCAGTTTGTCTCCACTGATGACTGATGGGCTGGTAGAAGAAAAACTGGACCACGCTGTCCTTGGCCACCGTGTACCTGGTCTGGACAGAGAAAAGTATGATAACACATTTGCCTGTGGCGAGCCATGGCTTCCACGCCTTCCAAGATGAGGTCAACATTCTTCATGTATCTAGGCAACCCCACATGGATCACAGTAAACTATGGTATGCCAGGACTCCAAGGGTTTTCAAACGTGATCGATAGCATTGCATTGACCCTTGTCACAAATGGGGACTCACATGATTCTCAGAAAGTGTCTCTGGAGTCATTTTTCCAGATAGTTCCATTACAGTGAATGGATTCACAGCACTGTATATGGTCTTGTTTATTTACTTATTTAACATTTTTCCTTCTTGAAATGTTTGATTTTAATTTCCAAGACAACAGAGATTAAGACTTAATTTGGTTTTCCTTACAATATAGCACACAACTGGGATTCTTACATTTTTTATAGTAACATCTTTGAACAGTTCCTTCTGAAAAATCCTTCTAAGAGTCCAATGGGGTATACTCACCTCCAGAACACACGAACAAAGGGTGTTCATGTACAAACACTCTACTTTCTAACTCAAAGGGAAGGGGCACTGTCAAGAGTTAGAAAGCAGTTACAGGCAGAGGTAAACTTAATTTCAGACGATTTTATTCAAGCTGCAAGCTCTTGTCCTACTTTTTTCTTTTCTTCCCTATTGATGAAAAAAAAATGCATGAACTAAGGAAAATTCCCAGACTGTAGCATAAAGAGAAAAAGAAGAAAAAATAAAAGTTAAGCTCATGGAAGATGGATCCAGAAATGCCAATGCATGTGTGGAATTCAAGATCATATACTTGAAACTCACCAAGAGAGAAGATCTGAACTGTTCTCACCACAGAAAAATGGTAAGGGTGTGAGGTGAGGCATATGCTAATTAGCTCACTTAGACATTCCACAATGTTTACATACTTCAAAATATTTCTTGTGCACCTATAATACATACATCTCTTATTTTTCAATGAAAAAATTTTAAACAGTAATAAATTAGACAAACCTGTGAAAATGTAATTGGTTACACAAGCCAAGAGATAAAATTGTGAGAAAAATGTAACAATAAAAATAATTGTGATATTAGAAAAGAATACTCCATAATGTGAGAAAATATTCATGCTATATTTAGTGGACAAAATAGTTAACAAAATAATGTCACTTAATTTTTTAAAGGAAATTCTGAAAGGCTATCAATAAATCTGCCATACTTCTTAAAAGAAAAAGACAATAGAGTAATGAAGAGGCAACATTTGATTATATGATTGTTCAGAATTTCCTATACCTTAATAAAGACAAGAATCTTCAGTTTTAGAATGCTAGCTAAGTTCTGAGCAGACATTTTTTAAAAAATGTACCAAACAAACAAAAAAAACAGGTACCGTGGCACACACCTATGATCTCAGTGACTCGGAAGGCTAAGAGGGAGGATCACAACTTTGAGGCCAGAGGCAGCCTTTGCAACTTAGAGAGATCTTGTCTCAAAATAATAATAATAATAATAATAATAATAATAATAATAATAAAAGAGGCTGGGGCTGCAGCTCAGTGGTAGAGCACCTGACTAGCATGTTCAAAGCTCTGGGTTTAACCTCTTAGTACTGAAAAAAGAAAAAAAAAAATAGAATGACAACCATATATATATATGTATATATACACACACGCAGACACACACACAATGTATATATATACACAACTATATATATACACACTATGTGTGTGTGTATATATATATTGTTGTTGTTGTTGTTGTTGGACACACACACACATGAGGCTTGTGTGTTCCTGTGGTGCTGAAAACTATGCCACTAGTATTTTAGATACTAGCGGGGCCACTCATGGTGGACAGGTTTTAGCTGAGCTTCCAGACTATGACAGACTAGGGAGAAGGACTCAGCAGCCCACTCCTGAAACAATTAGCCATTGAAAACCTTATGAATAGCGGAAAAACACTGTCAAATATAGTGCTGGAAAATGAGCATCCCCAATCTAGAAGACGTTCAAGAAATGACTAGGGAAAAGTTGCCTCCTCAAAATAGAGTTGACCTTACTGATGGGAATGGAGTAAAGCTCCTGGAACCTCCATTTGCTAATGTGGCATCACTAAAAATGAGTAGAAAAACCATGGTCACAATAATGGCCTCAAACATGAAAAGATCATGTGCTTGGCACAGTGTTGGGTAGTGTTTTGTTCTGTTGTGCATAGGGCCACTGTGAGTCAGATACGAATTGACAGTACTTAACAACAATGTGTGTTAACAACAATGTGATTTTTCTTGTAGGAAAAATCCTACAAGTTATCAAAAAGGAAAAATGATTACCAACAAAAGAGCAAAAGTCAAATTGACATCAGATTTCTCGTGAACAATATTGGAAGCCAGAAAGCAAAATTATATCTTCAACCTGATGAGGGATACAAATTTTGGATCTAGAATTCCATGATTAAATTATTAACCAGAAACCCATGATCAATTAGACAGTGAAATAAAGATATTTCCAGATACAAAATGACCCTGCAACTTTCTCACTTGAACACATTCACTCTTAAACAAAACTAAAAAACTAACTACAAGATGTGCTGAACAAGAACTAATACAAATACAGAAGAAAGTTGTGACATGCAAGTAGCAATAATGTGAAATAAATTAACACATCTCATGAGTGAATCTAAAGAAAGGTTGGTTGAAGAATAATAGTCTGATGTATTTCATTATAAAATGGTATAAAAATCTCAGACAGGGGAGGTAGGGAGGGAGACCGGCAGGGTAGGATGGTGGTGCCAGAGGGGCCAGCACTGGCTGGCAGAGGTAGGGAACCCCACTAAAGAGCCATGCTTCTGGTGATGGCTTCTTTCTGATGTACAAACACTGTGTAAAACATTTTTAAATGTATTTTAAGGCATCAGAAAACTACTACGCCAGTGAAGATTTGCTAATCCAAGATCCCAGACACAAAGGGAGCCCAGAAACGTGAGCCCTGTGTTTGGCATCGCCGTTGGCAGCACTTTCCAGAGCAAGGCATTTTCCAGTCTGCAAGTGGTGACCGAGAGGCTGAGGAGTCACACAGACCCGTCATCCAACCCACGGAACTGAGGGAGCAAAACTGGGGCTCAAGATCTGCCAAGGTCAAGGACACTAGCACACACCCGGGCTCACCGCTGAGAGCCCAGAAAGCGCCTTCCTAGAAATGGGAGCAATCTGGAAAGAGACCAGCTTTCAAAAAAATGAGGCCCAGGTTCAAAATATTTCAGTTCCTTTTTGGATGAAGGGGATTGGCTCCTAACCCAGCTGTCCTCTAGACTCAAAAATAAGCCAGTCAGAAATTATATCTGTAATCTTTTATCTACCATATGCAGCACAGACTTTAAAAATAACTAAGTACACAAAAAATAAAACTTAACAATAACCAAAAAAATGAAAAAGCCATTATAAACATAGTTACAGAAAATTCAGGTATTGGCATTAACTGATAGAAATTTCAAAACTTAAAATTTGTCCGCTTAAAATTTCACTCCGGCCCCCTTCTACCCCAGCCTTGGCTTCATGTCCAGTTTTTCTGCAGGAGGAGCTTAGCAAACCTCATGTTATTCCCACAGTCATAAAACATCAGTCTTGGCACACAGTTTTTGTCTTGGCCTCTGTTTTTAGAGGACCTGGATTAAGATACTATGATTAAAATGTTCAAGAAATTAAATGATAAGATATAGACTTTCACTAGAAATGAAGATTAAAAAGTATAATAGTTCATAGCTGGGCACTGTGGAAGATGCCTGTTACCCCAGTGACTTGGGAAGCTGAGGCAAGAGGATCATATGGTCAAGGCCAGAGACACTAGACATAACTAAGGGAGACTCTATCTCAAAAAGTAAAAAAGGGCTAGAGGGTACAGTTCAGTGGTAAAGCACTTGCCTAGTATATGCAAAGCCCTGGGTTCAAACCCCTAGTATTACAAAAACAAAAAGTATAATAATTTAAATAAATACCTCAATGGATGGACTTGGCAGTAGATTAGACTGGAGTTTGGCACTTATTTTCTTAAGGAGTCAGGCACTAAATAATTTAAGTTTTCAGTCTATACGGTCTCTATTGCACATCATCAGCTCTGCTAGTGTAGTGCAAATAAGTAATCATCAAAAACATATGAACAAATAGGGGTGGCTGTGTTCTAATAAAACTTTATTTACAGAACAAGTGAGTAGCTTGCTGGCCATAATCTGTCAACCCTTGGGTTAGACACAGCTGAGCAGAAAATCAGTGAAATGACAGATAAGAATGTAAAAGTTAGATATATTGGATAAACATAAAAAAGTGATTGTAGTCTCAGAAAGGGAGAATGAAGTTCTTTGGATAGGTATGAATCTGAAGAGGTAATGAATGAGAACACCCCAAACTGATGGTGGATAGCGAGCCATAGATTTCTGAGGCACTATGGACCTCAAGCTGAAGAAAGCCACTAATTACATCACAGTCAAATTGATGAAGGCCAAAATCAAAGAGAAAACACTTAAACAGAGACAAACAAAAGGACACATTACCTTCTAAGGAACAAAGATTAGACAGCTGACTTCTCAACAGAATAAATGAAAGCCAGAAGACAATGGAGAGATCTTCAAAGTGCTGAAAGAAAATAGTTTCACAATGATAAAAGGGTCAATTCACTAGGAAGATGTAATGATTCTAAATGTGAATGCACCTAATATATAATGCAAAAGTGGACAGGAATTCAAAGAAATTAGGCAAATGCACGGTCATAGAGATAGTTTTAGTATATCACTCATAGTGACTGGTAGAATAAGCAGATAAAAATCAATAAAGTCTTAATTTTGTGTAACATAATTAACAAACATGACTTAATGACATATTAGAACACTGTATCCAACAATGGAGAACTATACATCATTTTCTTTCAGAATTTACTACACTGTGAACCACAAATCAAGTTTTAACGATTTCAAAAGACTTAAATAATATAGACCATGTTTTTTGGGTTTTTTTGTTTTGTTTTGTTTTGTTTTGTTTTGTGTGTGCGTGGTACTGGGGGTTGAACCCACAGCCTCGCGCTTGCATGCTCTGCAAGCACTGGACTACTGGGCTGCACCGTCAACCCATTTTTTTATGTTTTGAGACAGGGTCTTGCTAAGTTACGCAGGCTGCCTATGGTCTCGAACCCGTGATCCTCCTGCCTCTGCCTCCCAAACTGCTGGGATTACAGGCATGCGCCACTGCGCCGGCTTAGACTATGTTTTTTTGACCACAGTAGAAATAAGCTATAAAAATAAAAAATAAGACATTACTTGGAAATTTCCCCACATGCTTGAATATTACATTTCTAAATAACTCAGAAGTCAAAGGATATATCACTAATATTATAAAATAACTGAATGATGGATGAAAATAATTCACATTAAAATTTGTGAAAATATATATAAAGCACTATCTCTGTTTTGAATGAAATTTAGTGCACAGGTTATAAAAAAAAGATAAAAAGCTACAATCTAAATATCTATTCCAAGACATTAGAAAAAGAATAGCATATTGAATCCAGAGAAAACAGAACGAGAGAAATAACAAAGATAAGACCAGACATTAATGATATGGAAACAAAACTACACAAAAGAGAGTTATAAAACCAAAAAGTGGCTGGGTGCAGTGTCACATGCCTGTAATCCCAGCAAATCAGGAGGCAGAAGCAGGAGGATTATGAGTTCCAGGCCAGAGGCAGTCTGTGTAACTTAGCGAGGCCCTTTCTTAAAAAGAATAAATAAATAATAAATGGACTAGCAGTGCAGTCTAATGCGAGGGGACTTGCAAAGTAAGTCTGAGGCACTGAGTTCAACCACTAAGGATGAAAAAAAATGTTTCTGTGAAAAGTCTAGTAAAACTGATAACCCGTCAATATTGACTGATCAAGGAAAGAAGAGTACGCACAAATAACCAATATCAGGAATAAGAAAAAAGACTCATCTAAATATCCTCTGGACAGTGAACAGATAATAATAAGAGGATACTATGAAAAATTCTTAACCAATAGCTTTAAAAAAGTTAGTTGAAATAGACAAACTCCTTGAATCAAAACTGACATAGGAAGAAAAAAACCCTGAAGAATCTCATACTTTTCAAAGATACTGAATATGTAATTCTAAAAATTTTATGGTATACATACATTTCTGAATATTTGAAGAAGAAATAACACCAACCATACACAGACTATTCTAGAGAATATGAAAAGAGGGAAATTTTCTCTACTTGTGGTTTTTTGTTTTTTTGTTTTGTTTACTATTTGAGAAGACAGGGTCTTGCTAAATTATGCAGACTGCTTCTGGTCTCAAACTTGGAATCCTCCTGCCTCTGCCTCCTGAGTCCCTGGGATTACAGGCATGCTCCACTGTGCCTGGCCTCTCCATTTGTTTTATAAAACCAATAGAAAATTAATACCAAGATCTAAAAAGGACATTCTAAGAAAGCAAACAAATGAAACTTTTCCTGGACATAAATATAACAACAAACTTCAATAAATTATTTCAAATCATATCCAGTGTTACATAAAAGGATATACATTTTTACAAATAATAAAACAAAATATCAACAATACATTTCAAGATAGAAGGATAATGACTAAGGGGAGTTTATAATAGGAAGTATGGTTGGCTTAACATTTGAAAACCAATATAATTTATCATATGAAGAGGGAAAAAGCAGAAAACCATATAATTATCTCAGAAGATGCACAGAAAGCACCTGACAAAATTCTACACTTACACAAGATATGGTGAATGTTCAAATTTTTTTAAATTATTAAGATAAAAGACACACTGCCATTAATCCCCTCAAAAGACCCCCTCAGCTTTCAAACACTCGCATCCCACCATTCCTGCCACTCTCTGAAACAGTTCTGGAAGTCCTCTTCTGTGACAGTCTTTAGTTGTGCTGTTGCGTCTGCCTCGATGACCTGGATCAATTCTAAACGTTTATTTTTCAGTCATTTTGACTTTGGGGAGGAGCCAGAAGTAACATGGTACCAGATATAGTGAATAAGGTGGATGAGGACAGGCTGTAATATTTTTATTTGATAGAAATTGCCTTAGCAGAAGTAATGTGTGACACAGAGCACTGTCACAATGGAGGATGAAACTAAAGACGCTCACAAAAGAGGATTCCAGAGATCGGCAAGAACAATGGGACATGTGTGCTCAATGCCAAGGAGAGTGGTTTGAGGGGGATTCAAGGCAATGTGGCTTTTACTGTAATAATTTTTAAAATTTAAACTTTCTCCATATATTTTGATCACACCTTGTTTATTATAATGAAGTAAATTTCTTTCATCGGATAAAGTATCTACAAAACATTCTGCAGCAAACTTCACACACGGTATGAGTTATAGAGAACTTTGCCCTAGAAAGACAAGCATAAAAGATGGTCACTGTCACTACTTCTGGGGCTATAGTATCCTGGGCTTTTGATACACAATCCCCTGAACTGTCCCCCTGTATTTTAAAGTGAAAATATCAGGCTCACAGGGAGAGAAAACGTTAGCAAACCTGCTATACGGCCACAAAATTGAGGTGGGTGAAGGCACCGCATAAATGCCCATCAGTGTACATGTGATTACCTTGTTCCTTCACTTAAGAAATTCAAGTGATTCCATAAATTCGTCATTGCTAAATCAGAAATATCAACTTCATGATAAAAAGAATGATTAATAAAACCTTCTTTAAACTTCAAATAGAAGCACATGAAACGGAACAGTTAATCTAGATTTCTTTGCAGACATATATTCCATTTTAAAAGGATAATTTTGATAATAAATTTTGGTAAAATTATATAAATCACAGCATTTGCAATAACATGGTTTTGGGAAAAAAACAGTCAATCCATATATTTTCCTCAAGCTACTTTGAATCTATAATAGTGATGAAATCTCATTCAATATAGTCTTTCATATGGTCTCTTTAAAAGACAGAAGGTCATTCAGAGGCTTATTAGTATAAAAATCTCTTCAAATGTCCTTAGAGTATGATGTAGTGTTATTACTCTTCCTTGGAAATAGTCTCTGTTGTTATGAAAGAACTACCAAGCATTTTAAGAGCATTTTAATCCCAGGATGGGCTTGTATCTGGATACTTGTTCCTCAAATTCCAAGAACTCTGACATTATATTGTATTCTTTTGGAGAGCAAAATAGACAAAATAGGAGACACAAGATTGTTTTGTTAAAATAAATAAAAGCTACGAACTACATGGGAGAAGGACCAGGCAACCCACTGCCAAAAATCATTCTGCCATTGAAAACCCTATGAACAGCAGGGAAGCCCTGACAATAGTGTTTCGCCTGTTGTATGGAGGGTCGCTATGAGTCAGATACTTACTCAATGGCACCTAACAACAACAACAACAACAACAACAACAACAACAACAACAACAACTCACTACATAGATAAAACCTTGTCCTCCAATATTAAAACATTAGAAAAATCAAGTTCCTTAAATCTTCAAGGGGCTTTTTCTCCCCAAGGTTTTATTTTTGCTTTTTGTGATAGAACAGTGGAGCCAGAAGCAGTTCTGACAAAAATAGAAAGTAGATCTTTTTTTTCTTTGCCTTTTAACAGTTCTGATATTCTTTACAAGTCTCCCGCTAACTGAGGAGAGAACAACTGAGCTCAGTGCCCTAAACCCCCGGCTCAATCAGTTCAGGTGATCTCTCTGGACCCTGTATGGTCAGCTGGGGACCTGCCCAGCCCATCACCCCTCCCCTGCTCCCTCCTGTCCTCTCTGTGGGGGTTTTCCACAGAGGCTCTCACACAGGGGGAGAAGAAGGGAGAGTGTGGACTCACGGGTGTGGGTGCTCACCCTGTCCCTGGGCTCGTGTCTTCTGCCCTCCTGGACACTGGATTCCCATGGGGAGGGGCTGTGCCTTGGACCCTGCTGTGTCTGTCCTGGCCAGAGGCTGCTGGACTCCTCTGGCGATCAGCCCCCTCCACCTTCCTCAGGCCTGTTTTCTCGGGGCCAAGACTCCTGTTGAACCCCCAGCCTGACTCAGGGCTCTCCACCTAGGAGTCCCCCCGTTACTGACCAAGCCAGGATGCTTCTGAGAATGGGAAGGGACAGGAGGTGGCACCGACAATTAAGCCGAGGCAGCACACACGAGCAAAGTAGGATGCATGGTCACTCTACACTTGCTCCTTAGTTAAGGCGTCATTTTGCTACCACACCATGTCCTCTCCTGGTCAGCCAAGGGTAAGCCAGCCCTCTCTCTGTGGGTTCCACATCTGTGGATTCAGCCAACCACAGACTGAACATATTTGAAGCAATTCCATCCATATTGAACATGTAAAGATATTTTTCTTGTCATTATTCTTAAACAATATGGCATAACAACTACTTATATAGCATTTACATTGTTTTGTTGTTGTTAGGTGTCATGGAATCAGGTCTGACTCATAGCAACCCTATGTATAACAGAACGAAACACTCCCTAACACTGTGCCATGCCAGGCACTATGTCAGTGCTTCTCCGCTATTCACAGGGTTTTTGATGGCTGATTGTTTTGGGAGTGGCCTGCCAGGTCCTTCTCCAAGCCTATAGCACCCAGTATTCCTAAGTGGTCTCCCATCCAAGGACTAACCAGGCCTGACCCTATTTAGCTTCTGAGATCTGATGCGATTAGATGTCAGGGTGGTACAGCTACAGGCTTTATACCATGTTAGGTCATGATAAGTACATAGAAATGGTTTAACCCCCTAATGCAAGTGTCCTATTTATAGGACAATAACTCACTATAAACAAACGTTCATGACATTGTAATTTCTGTTAGACTAAACATAAAAGCAAGCAGCTGGCAGATCAGGTTGAGATAGAGTGCAATAACATGCATGTGTGTGCGTCTGATATAAATTCTAAGAAATAGTAATTGGTAAATACTGTGCTGTGAATTGGATGCTGCATGTTAACAGGTTAAAGTATGTGGGAGGCTGTGCATAGGTTATGCAAATGCTACGTTATTTTATATAAGGAACTTGAATACCAGTGGATTTGGCATCTGTTGGGGCTCCTGGAACCAATTTCCTGTGGATAGTGAGGGAAGAGTGGACATGGAATCTTCTGGAAGTCATCTACGCGACATTGGAGCTGCAGGAGGCTCAACCTGTGACTGAACACTCCACGACCCTAATGTCCCTGTCATCACTGATGGAAGCAGGCACCCTAGGAGGCATTTTTGTTTTGTTGTTCTAAAAGAGAAATGGACTTACAGCTTCTTTCTTATCTTTGGCTTTCGCTGAAAGCTATTTAATATACTCCCCTACTCTGGGGTGGGAGAAGGATGTGGCAATCCACTCCAAGGCAATCCCAAAACAATCAGCCATTGAAAACCCTATGAGGGTGGCTATGAGTCAGACATGACTTGATAGTACCTAACATCAACAGCCTACTCTGGGGAGGATGCCACCCCATGGCTTGCCTCTCCTTCCTGTCACCTCTGTCCTCCTTCTACCTGCATCTACAGAGGCAGAGGGCTGGGGTTTAGCTCAGTTGGGAAGGTGCTACTCTGCACTCTCTGAGGACCTCAGTTCGATGCTCAGCACCATAAAAATGGGAAAAGGATCTGGCAGCCCACTCCTGAAACAATCCCCCAAAAATCTGCCATTGAAAACCCTATAAGTAGCAGAGAAATGCTGCCATAGTGCCAGGTAGTGTTTCATTTTGTTGTACATAGAGTCACTATGAGTTGAACTAGACTAGAGGGCACCTAACAACAACAACAATAGAGGCAGAGGAGGTAGGTTTTCCACATCCTCCCTGGGTGTGCCAATGGTGTCCTCCTGGGGACACTGAGCCCATGGTGTCCATACCAGGGGAAGGAGCACCCTCTTTATATCAGGGGAAATGCTATGATTTAGTCTCCCCAGGCTCAGCCCTTGGAATGTTATTGGAACTAAGCAATTTAGAAAATCATCTCTCTCACTAAGCCTGACTGTCAAAAGTAAAAACTAATAATAATAATAATAATAATAATAACAACCCTGAATAATCACAGACTGAATGCTGATGCTTCCTCTGTGTATTCCATTCCTGCTGAGCTCAGCTCAATCTCGGACCCATCGCACTCTGCTCTCAAGTCCCCAGGGCTGACAGCCTTGCTGACAACAGTGATGGCCGAGTACATAGAGAATAGCAAAAGAGAAAACGCACGTGGATATTTACAGAAGTATATTCCCAGGTTTGATTAGGAAAACGATGACTTCAAATTCAGCTGTCTGAGATGGCCACTTCAAAATCATTCTCAAAACTTAGAGAATAGATTTGAATATAAAACCATTCATTATATATGAATATATATACATACACACAAATATATCCATGGTGTCATTAGGTGCCACCGAGTCAGTATCCAACTCATAGCGACCCTATATACAGCACCTGGTGTTCCCAGGTGGTCTCCCATCCAAGTATTAACCAGGCCCGACCCTGCTTAGCTTCCAAGATCTGACAGGATCAGATGCCACAGGGCTATGGCAATATATCTATATCTATATCTATATTCTATATCTATATCTACCTATCTAGATAGACATATAACTTAGCTGAGAATTTTGTTAACTAATAGAGCACTGTTTGAACTGCTTTAACCAAGATCACATTCTACCCTTGTGGTTAGTGGCAAATCCTCGGGACGGGATGGAATTTGGACTAAGATGAGTGATAACATAGGTCAATTTCCTTCACTCTTGAGACTGTTATTGGTTGCACTGTGTCCCCCGAGAGAGAGAGTTTTGAAGTCCTAGGCCACTGTTCCTCAGAATATGACCTCACATGGAACTAGAGTCTTTGCAGATGTGATCAGGTTAAGATGAGGTCATCGGGGGGTCCTAGTCCAACGTGACTGTGACTGGATGGACACAGGCCGATGTGCGTGAGGGGAAAGACCCGCAGGTGGAGAGAAAATGCAGAGCTCTAGGGATCGGAGAGAGGGGTGTGAGACGGCCGCCCTCACAGCCCTCCAGAGGAGCCAACTTGCCAAGGCCTTGGCTTTGCACATTTAGACCCCAGAATGGCAAGCCTGTGAGTCCTGTTGCTTGGGGCACTTGACTCCTGCCACAGGGCAAGGTCACGACATGTCCTTTGAGAGAAAGAAATGCAGGTCTTTTCAAGTCTGCTAGCCCTTGGTGAGTTCCTTGCGCTGCCCTGGTTGCCCAGAAAAGCAAGAGTCTGGGTCTAGGACAGAACAGTGACCAGAGCTGAGGCTGGCGGAGCTGGAATGAGAGCCTGCGTACTGAAAACCAGTGGAAAAGCAATCAAAAAATATTTTCCTACAGAAACATAAAATACGTGAATGGAAGAAAAACAGCTGTCTAAGAAGACAGTTGGCACAAAAAGGAAGACTGAAGGCCACAGAGACGATAAACCTTTCTTCCCCCTCTCCTGAGGGTGCAGGCATGTTTTAAAAGTAGGGAAGAGTTACAGTAGTTAAAAATTAACCATAGGAAGAGATGTTTTCATCAAAGCCGTTTTGTATTATTTTATTAGATAATCGGAGGGAAATAGATTTAACATTGACATTCACAGACATCCACTCACAGCTGCTCATGTCAGGTAAATTCTCAAGGAGTGAACAGCACCGATCCCCTCATTCCATCAACAGAGCGTATTATGTCAATGACTCGGTCAAGACTCTGGACTGCTACTGGGGGCTACGTGAACATATCAAAGGAGCAAAATAATACCTCACAGGCTGTCTTAGGCAAGATACCCCCAGAGCAAGAGTGCTGTGACAAGAGCCACCCATGGGACATGGAGCATTCAGGAAAACAAGATTATACACAGTGAGAAATTCATTGGAGAGGAGAAAAGGTGCAATTTTCCAGAATGATCCAACCGTGAAAATACAGCTCCCAAAAGAATACAAAAATAAGTATTTTTTTCTTATCGACACAGTAAGTTTCTAAATTTCTGAATCTGAGCAACAACTATAAGACAATTTGTTGTTATTGTTGTTGTTAGGTGCTGTCAAGTCAGGTCTGACTCATAGTGACCCTCATGGGGTTTTCAATGGCTGATCGTTTTGGGATTGTCTCAGGAGTGGACTGCCACATCCTTCTCCCAAATAGCAATTTAGCATGCCGTTAATATCTATACACTTAACTTATATATAAGGATGCAGTAGTTTTCAGTAGTCCATTTACTAAAAGCCCATGAAATACAGTCTACTCCATGAAGTGTAAGAAGGAATGCGCTTCTACATGCTCAGTGCATCCGTGACTGGGCTGAACCAGCACAGAGAAGGCGGGCTGAACCTTGCTGCTGCGTCCTCTCCAGATGGACCAGCTGCTCTTGGTGGACTAGGATGGAACACAGGAGGGACTGTCATCTGTGACCCCTCATTCAAACCACAGACATCACTTGATGGGCCAGGAAGAGAGGAACAGAAGCAGAGTACCTTATCTTACCAACACCACAGGCTGGGCAATACTGCAGTGTTCTGAACCCCAAACAAAACAAAACAAAAGTAACTGATGGAAAAGGACATGTTCTAGAAACCCAGAAACCCACATTATTTGGACAAGATCCCAAGTTAGGGAAAAACAACATCAGTCATTCTGACTTCATCACAAAGGTCTCCAGCTCTGCCAAATTCTCTCTACCAAGCACACCACAGCCATAAAAGAAAATGGCTGCAGGTATGAAAATGAGGTTCTATTTATAAACAAGTCAGTGGTGTGTAACACTCTCCTTGATAAATATATTTTCAAAACAGCCTTTCCAGCCTGGAGAGTTCAAAAGCTTTCCAGAAGTTGAAGCTAAAGTTCAGAACTGTTTATTTAGTCTGAGAGAGCCAGAATTCAGAGACAGAAAAGTAGAAGCCTATTAATGCAGAAAGGGGACAGCATGCTGTTAAAATTTACTCTATTAAGAGGTGAATACATATTTTGGATAAGAAGTATAAAACAATTTTTTTAATTATACAAGTGATACAGAAGGCATTCTTTTTAAAAATTATTTTGAAGATCAGATATTAAGAGTATAAATAACTAAGACCACTCCTCCTAAGCCTTTACCTCTCTAATATAACCATTGGGATTTTCATTTTGAGATGCACTCTTCTAAATATTAAAAAAGTAGATGCACACACATATATGTGCCTGTGTGTGCATGTATGGTCACATACACTCAGAGATATATGTACTTTGTGTGTATGTGTGCTTTGATACATGGTATTAATGAACAGCATCTTTAAAGTCTATCCATGCTGATACTGTAACTAGTACCTTGAAGAACTAATTTTTGTGAGTATTTCTTCCATCTCATCATCAGATTAACACCTCTTACTCAGTAAGGGACCTCCAAATTGACTTAAGAACACAGATTCACTGAATAGTAATTAAAAGAGAAAAGAGACTCTGTGTGTGTGCACATGAGAGAGACCTGAGAATCAAACAGGAAAGCCCTAAGGAGTGCAACACTAGCTAGAATTTATTCCATTAACATGGACCAGAGAGAGAATAAGACAAATAAACATCATGGCTCCTCTCCAGAGCTTTCACAATGTGACTGTCAGAGAAGAACTACTTGGTCATTGCTTTAAAGATCTGCCATACAAATAGCATAAATACAGGAAGCAGGATGAGTAGCAGTTGGTGCCTGTGCCTTCAATGCAAGGGAGGCATTGTAAGCAGGCTTTGTAGCATGTGGACTGTAGCAGGCTTGAGAGAGTGGAGCTCAACTGCGGAGAAGCTGCTACTCAGCTATAGTCAACTGCTGCTATGACAAAATGCAAGCTAGGGGTCAGATCTTCCCGCTTTTAAAGAGAAGCAGGAACACAACAACAACAACAACAACAGTATTTTTATGTAAGAAAATCTGCTGAGTTTTCAATGTTAACCATTTCAAATCCAAAGTTTCAAAACCCAAAACAAAACTGAGCTGGCTGCTACGTGGCTGGCCCTCCTGCCAGCTGAATTTGGATCTGAGGAATTAGACTGGGGTGCAACTTTCATCCACCTCCACATGGCTCTCTCTGCCAACACAACCAAGGTCTCCATGAGACATTCTTTGGCAAATTAGTACGTGGAACACAGACAGCTTTTTTGGAAGGTTTGGGGGTTATTTTTCATACACAAGCTATCACTGATAATTAGAGCAATTTTCTTTCTTTTACAGTTTGGAATGAGTTTTCTGAAAAGGAAGAGCACAAAACCACCCACATATCTGTGATTTTCTTTTCATTTCTTGGGCTTTTTCGAACTTATCAAAAGAGTTTCAAATTGTGTCACCTTGGAAATAGATCAACCTCTAGATTTCACCTCTTCTGAGTGATGGAAAAAGCTCCAGTTTATACAGAAAGCAGACACAGGCTCATGGTTCCAGGGAACAAGCACTTTTCGGAAGCTATTTTATGACAGGGCTCATCATAAAACATAACCTGGGGATGGACCTGGACACCGCAGGATGCCCTGTCCCAAGGGCCAAGGGTAGCAGGAAGGTTCCAGTACAGGACGGCAAGGCAGGAGCCTCTGTCTTCTCTGTCCTCTGCTCTTCTTTGCAAACAAGATGTATTTAACCATGGCCTATTTTCACCAAACTCCATTCAGAGATTTAAAACTGAACAGGGCAACTGGGGGTTATAAATAGGAAATCAACTTTTCCCTGTAAAAGCGAAGGTTGTTTCTTAACTCTTGGGCTCTCTCTACTTGAGAGATGAGCAACTTTCAAGAATGAACTGTTAAGATGAAAATATTGGTTATACCCTCCATATAAAATAATCATTTTTACCTTCTACTGAACAAATGCACTATTTTAATATGAAAATACTCTGGGCTTCCTATGTATGCATACAGTTTACGAAGATGATCGCCCTACCTTGAAGATGAAATCAGCCATCAGAGGACCCGGAATCTTAAAGGTTTGCCTCTCCGAGCCCTTCTGGAATTCCACCGTTGTGTTTTCTACAACAAAGACTCCAGGGCTGCTGAAGCTGTGCTCTCCTTTGCTTCCCTGAAGCGTTTTTGATTCAATAACTGAAATTAAAAAATAAAATTTAAATATGAGAACCAGCCCAAAGGCATTTTATTTCAAATGACATTTTACTAAGTATAATATCAGCCTATGACATCAACATATTGTCAGAATATCTACTCAGTTTATAAATATTGATTCATCAGTGGAATGGATATGTCAGATTTTAAGTTGGCCATAGAAGAACAAGGGTGGTTAAGCCCAAATAGGTCTACTCAATTATTTACAGTCATTTCTACCATAAAGAGACAGAGAAAACTTTTCTTCCTTTATATTTTTCATGAGGTAATTGAACACACAGAGTGAGTAAAGCTATGTTTACTGGTCTATTATCTGTTCAGAAGATATTAAGCCTAATCTTTTAGAAAAAAAAAAAAAACAATAGTGGGCTAGGCTCAGTGGCACACACCTATAGCCCCAGCAACTTGGGAGACTGAGGCAGGAGGATCACAAATTCAAGGCTAGAGGCAACTTGCACAACTTAAAAAAATTTAAAATGGGCTAAGGGTATACCCCAGTAGTAAAGCACTTGCAGAGTATGTGCAAGGCCCTGAATTCAACCCCAGTGTACACAGTGGAGGGCTGGGGATGGAGCCCAGTGGTAGACCACTTGTCTCACATGCACAGGCCCTGGATTCAATTCTGAGAACTGCAAAATGAATGAATGAATGAATGAATGAATGAATGAATAGACAAGCCAGAGTGAATCTCAAATTTGCTTCCCCCCCCCCAAAAAATCCTATTCTTACTTTGAAATAATTATAGATTCACAGTAAATTGCAAAAGTACTATAGTGAAGTCCTATGTAACCTCACCCAGTCTTGCCCAGTTGTTACAACCTACTATAGTATAACAGCAAAACAATGAAACTGATGATAAAATGTATGCATGTAATTTGATGTCACATGATCACAGAACCACTCACTTGCCACACAGATCCCCTTGTTTACACTACTTTTGTATTCTAACCTGCTTTTGTAAGAGCAGAAGTGATTTCAAGATCTCCTACAGAAAAACGTATGCCCAGAGTATGAACAAAATACCATTTCTATTTTAACATCTTTTTCTCCCCTTGCTTATTTTCTTATTTTATCAAGTGTCATCATACTTAGTAGAACGGGTCTGAGCTTGAGAGAGGCAATAAGGAAATATACAAGAGGAAGATCATGAGCTCAGGGCTAGCCTGGGCTGTATGGCAAGACCTTGTCTGAAAGAAAGAGGGGAAGGACAGAGGGAGGAAGGAAGGAAAGAAAGAAGGAAGGGTGGGTGGACTTAAGTCCTGGGGCACTTATGTTTCTGGCCCTGGCTTTCTCTAACTGGATGTCTTGTCTTTTCATTTGTAAAATGAGGAATCAGAGTGGGCCGTCTCCCAGGTCCAGCTCTACTCTGCACCCTGCCCTGGAGTCAGTGGTATTGTAGCAGTTTTTAGTCATCTTGAACAAAGAACCCAAACAGAATCAAAACTCTGCTCAGTTTCAAACTTAAAAACAGGAAGCTGATAAAACACTCCAGCATGAAGAAGGACCGATGCATATGCTGCTGGGCTTTGGCTGCTTCTGTTTGCTGGATTTTCTCTCTGCCAAGGAGCCGCTGCAGGAATCCAATCGCACTGGACAGACTGTATCCCGGGCACTAGGAGACATCCCTGATTATCCCTGACAGGCAGCTGGGGATTTTTCTGGGAAAATTCAAAGGCTATGCACGAGCAGTCAATCTGGAGGAGTCATTAGCGGTCAAGGAATAACACAGGCGACTTGCAGGCACAAAACCCCGACCACCTTGGCCCTGGTCTCCATGACCACAGTGGATTTTTGGAATGTGTGAGATTACATTCATTTCCTAGTTTCAATGAAGATATAAAACTGAGGGCTACCAAGTGAGTTGTCAGGAAAAACAGGACAGGGAACTGGAGATAGTAACCAAGCTCTACGCCTGACGCATTAGGTCTCGAAGGTCAAGAAGAAAAATCGATGAGCATTAAGCAGCATCAAAACATAAAATGAAACTGGACAGGAACCACTCTCACTGAAGGTATGAAAAACACAAAGTTTCTATGCTGAGGTTTACACTGAGATGACTTAAATTCAGGGGTGTGCTATGGATTCCACAGCAGGGCTGGGGCGCTCATTTTTACCACTGTGCTACATTTCCCAAGCACACTTTCCAAGTCTCATCGGGACACAGCACTGGAGAAGGAGTGTAAGAATCTGATCTGCAGAGAAGAGAACCAGTTCCTGTGACATCCACCTCCTAAGCCAAAGGCCAGAATTTCTTTTAGTTTGGTTTCAGTGTCCTGTCTTAGACATGAGATCTATTCCATTACTGCAACAGGGCTTAAGATTGTTCAGTGATAAAACACAAATAAAACACAATAAAGACACAAATGGCAAAGCCAACCTTCAAGATTGTATAAATTGCTCAAACTACCCTTTTCCACTGAAAGGTGTGCTGATTGTAAAATGTCTTTATTTTAATTATTTCCAGAGGCTTCCAAGTCTCTAGGGAGCACATCTATGGTTGCACATCTATGAGGTGGAAGGCAGGTACTTTGACCTCAGTTGTGTAAATGGGTAACTGAGTCCAAAGCAGGTAAATGAGAACTGGTGGCAAGATTTGAGGAAGGTGGAATTTATGCATGCAAACTATTCTAATCATTTGGGTTAACAAAACCACTGGCCAAATCCACAGTGAGATCGAGGCCAGTATCATTCTTCCAAAGTTGTCATTTAAAAAAAAAAAAAAAGCTAAGAATGGTGTCAACATAAATGGTCTAGAAAATGCATGTAATTGTTCTGACAAGATAAAAACAAAGTTCACTACAGGAAAAGTTTCTATTCTTAAACAGAACTGGAACCCAAGGACATATAGAAAAATATTACCAAGTAAATGATAGAGAAGACTTAGATGGGGAGGGTGTGGGGGGGAAGCATACAAGAGGGTAAGGGGGCACCTATATGAATAATGTACATCAAAATGCATATATGGAAATGCCACAATGAAAAGCATGTCAGAATGAGTCACATTAAGGTGTTCATTAAAAATTTCCAAAAAAAAAAATAGTTGTTTTTATTGGTGAAATTTGCTTCTCCTTAGTGCCCATGCCTCTTAAAATAAACATCAGAAAGGAATTTTGTAATTTTTGAATCAATAACTCAATTATATATTGACTTGTGGATACCTTTATTAGGTTTTTATTCATTTCTATCATTTCTACATATTTAACAGAGCCTCATGTTGTGAAAATGTGTAATTCACAGCTAGTGAGAGCTGCAAACGTGAACTCTTTAGTTCTCAGAGCCTGCACAGAACCTTCTGTGGCTTCTATATCCAACAAGGCCTGGGAGATGCCAAGAAGCCTGGGCTCAGCCTCCTAACTGTTCAGGAAGACAGCAGAGGCCTCGATTATACATCTTGGTTTATGGTCATCTTTCCTGCTGCCTGCTGCCCAGCTCACTCCTCTCCAGGCTTGGCAGTGCATGGTGCGGAGGAAGTGTTGAGCATGGTAGGGGGTTGTTGTTGTTGTTAGGATTGTTGTTAGGTGCTATTGAATTGGTGTCCTACTCAGCGACTCTACATACAACAGATGTTGTTGTTGTTAGGTGCTACGAGTCAGGTCCGACTCATAGCGACCCTCATAGGGTTTTCAATGGCAGATTGTTTCGGGATTGCCTTGGGAGTGGGTTGCCACATCCTTCTCCCATTTTTGCGGTGCTGGGAATCAAATTCGGGACCTCAGAGACTGCAGAGCGGCGCTCTACCAACTGAGCTAAACCCCAGCCCACATACAACAGATAGGTAGCCTCAAATAAGGGGGAGAAGGAATTTGAAGGGAAGGCCTTCTTCTATCCCCAGATCTTCACAACTTAAGGCTGTCATTAACAATACCTTGAAATATCTGAATCTGTACTTGTCATGTTTTAAAAGAAATGATGGCTAAAAGATACATTTCTCATTGTATCTGTCGAAGGGCTCATGCTGAGAAATATCCTTCAAAAGAGGCAGAGTCAGGTAACTACCACCAAAAGACCTGTTCAAATTGTAAAGGCCATGGAAGTACTGCTAGGTAAACATGCTGTGAGGGTTTATAACAGCGAATATAGTGATAAATACACCAGGCTTAAGCTTACAGTAGAGCTGTATTTTTATATGTTCATTTTACTCAGCATCACTTTGCTTTGGTCATTATGGATAGCATCCATGTTGATATTTATACATCTCGATTTATGGTCATCAGACAGGACTGCCTCTCTTCTCTCTTCTCCTCTCTTTTCTTCTCTCTCTCTTTCTTATACTTGGAAAATGAAATCAGGGCCTCAGACATACATTACAGATGTTCTACCACCCAGCTTCATGCTCACCTCTTTTTTAAAATGTTTAATTTATTTTCATTTTTCCCCAGTAATCTTATTTTATTGGTAACTTTTAGTGGACAACATAATGGATCTCATATTACATTTTCATACATGCATTTCATTGTACCTTGCTCACGTTCACCTCCCCCATTACCCTCTCATGACAATTTTTTTATTTTGAGTCAGGGTCTCACTCAATTACACAGGCTACCTCTGGCCTGGAATTCACAATCCTCCTGGCTCCACCCCTCGAGTCTCTGGGATTACAGATGGGCACCACCACCTCACCCAGCCATCAGACAAGATTTAGAGGAAAAACTATTCTTCCAACTGATGATAGAGGTCTTTCAGTTTTGGACATCTTGGCTTCTCACATTTTTTGTTAGTCAAACACAGTTAGTATTGAAGTCTTGCTACCTTTGCAGGGATCCTCAAATTGGTTCCATTTTTGAAAGGGCGCATTACTGGAAAATTTAGCCATATAATAATGTGGCCAGGCTTGAACACCTAAAATCATCTAACCACCTTTAAGCAGTATGTAAGTCAAACATTCTGTTGTTGTTGTTGCTGTTGTTGTTAGGTGCTGTCGAGTCAAGTCCGACTCATAGCAACCCTACACCCAGTAGATTGAAACACTTCCCGATTGTGTGCCAGGCACAAGATCTTATTTATGTTTAAGCTCATTGCTGCAGACACTGTGTCAATCCATCTGATGGAGGGTTTTCCTTTTTTTCACTGACCTGCTACTCTCCCAAACATGATGTCCTTCTCCAGGGACTGATCTCTCCTGACTACATGTCTGAAATATGTAAGATGCAATCTGGCCATTCTTGCTTCCAAGGAGCACTCTGGTTGCACTTCTTCTAGGACAGATTTGTTGGTTCTTTTGACAGTCCATGATATATTCAATAGACATCTCTAGCACCATAATTCAAAAGCATCAATTCTTTTTCTGTCTCCCTTGTTCAATGTCCAGCTTTCACAACCATATATGACTAAAAATACCATGGCATGAGTCAGATGCACCTTCGTCTTCAGTGTGACATCTTTAGTTTTCAACACTCTAAAGAAATCTTTTGCAACAGCTTTTCCTAGAACAATCTAGACATTCTGTAATTAAATTATATTCCACGACAAAAAGACTTGACATGAATGTTACTGGGTGTTCTCAGTTCTGAATAATGCAACCATTTGGAGAGGTATAACTATATGGATCTTAAAAAGAAGATTTATTGCTGCAAAATAAGCTTGATTTCATAAATACATCTTTTTTTATAAATAAAAATGTAAAGATGGTGGTGTAAATCAAGAAAATAAAACCCCTTCTGTATTTAGATATTCAGAAATGTAAACTAAATCCTTTGTAAATGAAGTCAGTTCTGATCATCTGTGAGGATAACTTCCAGAAACAGTTCCAGGCCAACTGTCAGACTGCTCAGAAGACAAATATCCCAAACAACAGATCTATCACTTTTGGAGAAATGGGAACAGTTCTGAGCCCTGCTCTTGGGAGACTGCCAATCTTGAATATAAGTCATGCTTCATGTGCCAGTACATATTTGTGCAAATCAATTTCACCTCACAGTATTCACCTTTACCTTTTCTGTTTACTGCTTGCTTATTCTGTTTTTACAACCTAAAAAACACTTTGTGAAGCTGAATTTTGGAAAATTGCCCTTAGTATCAGGAGAATACCAACCCAGTCTCAACATTTTTAAATGCTTTTTAAACATTTTGTGATCTGTACTTTAAATGCCATAAAATTCACTCACTCATTTATTTGTTTCTCTGTTTGTCTGTTTTTGCAGTGCTTGGGATTGAGCCCAGGGCCTCTGCATGCTAGGAAAGCACTCTCCCACTGAGCTACAACCCTACCCCCAAATCTACCCTTCTAAAATATATAATTGATTATACTTCTACACTCAGCTTCTGCACACACTGAAGCCACTATCAGGGGCTAAGCTTAGAATGTTGTTGTCCTTCCCAAATGCAATCTCAAACTTAGCCAGGCAATCACCCATCTACTTTCTATACCTATGAATTTGTCTACCTAGATATTTTACCTGATTGGACTCATTTGGCATGTGACTTTTTGTGACTGGCTTCTTCATTTTTTTTTTTTTCTTTTGTGGTACTGAGAAATTGAACCCAGGGCCTCACGCTTGCTTCACAAGCCCTTTACAACTGAGCTGTACACCCAGTCCACTTATGACTCTTTAGTTCTTTGAGATATGGTCTCCCTACAGTACACAGGCTGCCTCAAACTTGCAATCCTCCTGCCTCCGCCTCCAGAATCATGGGATTATAGACATGTACCACCATGCCCAGCTTGTGACTGACCTCTTTCGCTGAAGCACACTTTCAGGGATAATCCATGTTGTAACTGCATCAGAATGTCACTTTTTTTCATATCCAAATAATAGTCTACACATGCCACATTTTATTTGTTAACTCAACAGTTGAGAGACATTTGGATTGTTTCCACTTGATGGCTACCATGAATAATGCTGTGATGGATATTTAGTTACTCTGCATTTTTAATCCAAATTATATTTCAGAGTAGTATTACTCCAATGCTTCTGAATTCGGATCTGAATGATTTTTGCCTGTTCCCAAAAGTCAAGGTTGTATTTTCAAGCCTTTTAAGGTTAGATTATTTTGATGTTTTATTACATGAAAGCCTTGAATGAAGTGACAGCTACATATCTGTAAACACTTGAGTAGTTTGGTTACTTGTTCAGGCAGAATTCACATAATGTTAAAGGTAAAAAAGAACTTTAATCATTCTTTTTCACTGTCACAAAGGCATTCCTTTGGTCCCCTACTTTAAACCATAATGTATTGCAGAATTTCCTTTGTTTTTTCAAGATTTTGGTCAGATGGTGACCTTAAACATTTTTATTTAAACATTTTTGTTATAAATCCTCCTCATAGGACTTCTGGGGCTGGAATATTAGTTCTGCATCCAACACCCACTCCCACCCCCACCCCCACACTTAAAAGCTACCAAAAATGTGAGCTATGTCTGGCCCTGAGAAATTCTTATCATTTAAAAATCCTAAAATGGTGGCCTAGAAAAAAATAAACGGGCAACTATATAGCTCTTTGATTCAGTGGAACTTGATTATGTGGCTTGATTATGAGTGCTTTTATCTCAACTGTTGGTATGAGGTCCTAAGAAATCAGAAAAATTAAGACAAGGAATGCCATGTAATGCTGGCCAAAGAAACAATACCACTGCAACCCTGTCAGATCCTCTCAGGACTGTAGAAAGCCCAGGTCAGCCTCTGGTTCCCCTAGACCAGAAGTGAGGATTCACTGGCAGCAAACCTTGCAAGGTTTTTTTGGTTTTTTGGTTTTTTGTTTTTTTGTTGTTGTTGTTGTTGTTTTGATTTGATTTTTGGTACTAGAGGGTTGAACCCAGGGCCTCAAGCATACTTTGCAAGCACTCTACCACTGAGCTGCACCCCCAGCCCATTTTGTACTTTTTATTTTGAAATGGGGTCTTGCTCAGTTACACAGGTTGCCTCTGGCCTCAAACTCATGTTCCTTCTGCCTCCACCTCCCAAGTCACTAGGATGACAGGTGTGTGTGGCTATGCCATACTCCACCATAAGCTTCTTCAAGGCCATGGCCTGGTCTATCAGAGACCTACTTTCTTCCAAACAGAACTAAGAAAGTCCTGCCTGAGGCTACAAGGACACCCTTAGAGAGAAAGACAGAAACTGTGGCATTTCTAGCTCTTTTAGGTCCTAAGAAATCAGAAAAATTAAGACAAGGAATGCCATGTAATGCTGGCCAAAGAAACAATACCACTGCAACCCTGTCAGATCCTCTCAGGACTGTAGAAAGCCCAGGTCGGCCTCTGGTGCCCCTAGACCAGAAGTGAGGATTCACTGGCAGCAAAGCTGGTCCTCCAGGGGTCACCAGCCAGTCACGGACAATGTGCTTTACTTTAAAATCTGTTTTGCTTTTTGTCTCAAACTTCTGACATCTCCAGAAGACTCCTGGATCCTCATTTACTTTCCATGTAGAAATAGCTCATTTCCTATGTAACTTGATTTCCCCTCCCATGGCGGGGATGAAGCCCAAACTATGCTTTTCCATCAGAGCATGAAAACAGAAAAATTCCAGGTACAGATAATTTCCCTGGTGATGCAGACTATTTCCAAACAGTGGGCAAAAATCCCTGAGAATTTCTTCTACCTTATCATGAACACAGGGAACAGGTTTCTGTTCATTGCTTGGTGGATTAGGTGGTTTGTGACTAAACAGACTCTCAGGAATGAAAAGCGTTAAGATTAAATTCTACTTACAGAGATGGGCAGGTCCTTTCACCGTAATCCTCACGCTTCGACTTCCCAGAGGAACAGCGATCACGTTTTCTTCTCCTAGGAAATACACGATAACTATATAGCAAAATGGGAGAAGGACCTGGCAACCCCCTCCCAAAAATCAATCTGCCATTGAAAACCCTATGAACAGCAGAGAAGCACTGACAATAGTGTTTCCCCTGTTGTACAGAGAGTCGCTATGAGTCGGATACCGACTCGACAGCACCTAACAACAACATACAGCAAAAATCCACACACCAAAGACCCAAGAGAATGAGCAAGTCAGGCGAAACGGGGGGCATTTGCAAAGTGTTCTGAACATTTCATTTCCATCACACAGCCAAGAATAATTTGGAAAGCATTGATAATATGTAAGGCCAATGAAGAGTACTCAGATGATTTTATTTAAATACACTTTTAAATAACATCAAAGGAGTCAGAGGTAATCTGTCCTCCCACCTCACCTGCTTTTGCTCCCCAGGATGCGTCTGTTTGCTTTGGTGAGGGTCCTCCAATGGGGGCCCTTAAAGCACAACTGGCCGAATCCATTCATTTCTAGTGGCTTTTGCTCTACATAGGTAGCACTGAGTAGTGGTCACACAGGGCACACGGCTCTCAAAGCCTGAATCCTTCACTCTCTGGTCCCTTACAGAAAAGCCCGGTGACTCCTGGCTTAGATAATTACACACTGGGAATCCTGGTCCGTGTAGATGTTGTTTCAAGCTGCAACATGTTCTGATCATTTTTAGGCCTCGATAATAATCTAGGCTCATATACAAAATTTTACCCCATAGTCCCCTAACAATACTGGAACATTATCAATGATATGAATTACTTCAAGTACATACTATGTTTTAACTTACAGAGAATATTTTTTTGGATAATTTCTCCAGAGTGAAATTATGGAACAAAGAAGGTCAATATATTTATGGATGAGTTCATATGTTTTTACTGAATAAGAATTAGATAGTGAAGATAAACAAAAAGACAAAGTAAAACTATTTCTAAGACTATACTTTTAGAATTTGGGGGACGGGAATATTGGGTGGTTGAACCTAGGGCCTCGTGCATATTTTGCAAGTGCTCTACCCCTAGGCTGCACCCTCAGCCTCTTTCTCATTTTTTATCTTGAGACAAATTCTCACTAAGTCACATAAGCTGCCTCTGGTCTCGAACTTGAGATCCTCCTGCCTCCACCTCCTGAGTTGCTGGGATTATAGGTGCTTGGTTAACTCTTAGGGGCCATTCACATAGTTCATAAAACTATTTCTAAGACTATTGTCTACAGAATGTCAGGTTTAATGATTTGATGAGTAGCTTTTCTGGACGTTTCATTTGTTTTTAATATATATACATGTAAAAGGTACATGCATTTACTAGTCATCTGAGCTGTTAGAAAGTGTTTAGGTAAAACAGGAAATGGTCAGTATAGGTATGATGAAAGATAAAAGAAGAACTTTGGTAAGGAATGTTTGTTATTGTTGTTAGGTGCTATCAAGTCGGTGTCTGACTCATAGCAACCCTATGTATAATAGGTGAAACACTATTGTCAGTGCTTCTCTGCTATTCATAGGGTTTTCAATAGCTGATTGTTTTTGGGAGTGGGTTGCCATGTCCTTCTCCCAATATGATACAATGGGCAGTACATAACATCAACTCTAAAGTATTCATTCCCAGACAAATTCACCTGAATATGATCAAGCCTTTAGATCTAACCACCTATTTAAAGGAAATATAGAGGACATGTTAAACCACCACTGTAATGCAATAATATGCTAACCAAAGCTGGGATTTAGCTCAGTTGGTTGAGTGCTCCTCTGCACTCTCTGAGAACCCAGGTTCTATCCCCAGCACTGCAAAAACAGGAGAAGGACATTGCAATCCACTCCTGAAGCAATCTCGAAACAATCAGCCACTGAAAACCCTATGAGGGTTGCTATGAGTTGGATCTGACTCAATGGCACCTAACAACAACAACAACAACCAAACAAACAACAGAAAGATTAAAAGGAAAATCTGGGAATGAGATGTCCACAGGCAGCTTTGGAAAGCTGTCCATATTCCTGGGAGTCTAGAAAGGCCACATATATAGGTAGGGCTTTAAGCATGCCCAGAAAAGACCTGAAAAGGCACTGAGCTCTCACCTCTGGTTAACCTTCAAGCTCTGCAGACAGTGAAGATTAAGACAGAGTTGTCAGCCACCTTGACTGCATGTTGAAAGTGTCCTCTCTCTCTTCCTCCCCCCTTCACACACACACACACACACACACACACACACACACACACACACATACACACTCCACTGCAAAGAACCAAGACTCCATGAAAAAAAGAAGAAAAAAAGCAGATTTCAGTTCTGGAAGAGAGAAAACTCAAAGTGACTACAGAACACCCTAAAGTAGTGTTTAAAACCCAACTGAATTACACCAAAGTAGTGATTAAAATCCCACTGCATTATATCAAAAGGAGCTAGTGAGTTGGTAGTCCGCTTAAAGTCTCCCACTGTCCATGTTCTGAACAATTTGAGCCTCTAGAAGAATATTGTCTCTAACATAAAATATTTGATAAATAAAAATCCCAGAATACTGAGTGAGAAATGAAATAAAAAGGAGAAAGTCCTTTTTTTTTTTTTTTAACATGAGAACATCTACAAGTAGCACCAGGCACAGTGGTGCACGCCTGTAATCCCAGCGACTCAGGAGGCAGAGGCAGGAGGAGCACAAGATCAAGACCAGAGGCAGTCTGCGTAATTTAGCGAGACCCTGTCTCAAAAAAGGTTACAAAATGGACTGAGGGTGCAGCTCAGTGGTCCAGCACTTGTAGAGCATGCAAGTACAAGGCCCTGGGTTCAACCCTCAGTACTGGAAAAAAAAAAAAAAACCCCACAATAACAAGCTGAGAAAGAAATCAAGGAAACAATTTCACCTTACAATATCCTCAAAAAAAAAAAAAAAAAAAAAAAAAAAAAAAAAAAAAAAAAAAAAAAAAAAAAAAAAAAAAAAAAAAAAAAAAAAAAAAAAAAAAAAAAAAAACAGGAATAAACATAACAAAGAAAGTGAAAGAACCCTAATAAAATCTCCAAAACACTGAGGAAATAAATTGAAGATGACACTGGAAGATCGAAGGCCCTCCCTTGCTCATGGACTGGCAGGATTAATATTGTAAAACTAGTCAGACTTCCAAAAGTGATCTGGAGATACAATACAATCCCCACCAAAATTCCAATAATACTCTTCACAGATATAGAAAAAAAAAATTCTAAAGTTCATATGGAAGCACAAAAGATCCTGAATAGTCAAAAAGATCCTGAGTAGAAAGAAAACAGTAGGAGGCAACACAATATGTGACATCAAATTACACTACAGAAGCATAATAACAAAAAGAGCATGGGACTGGCATGAAAAGATACACAGACCAATGGAATAGAATAGAAGACCCAGAAAAAAACACAAGCAGCTACAGCCACTTGATTTGCAACAAAGGTACCAAAATACACACTGGTAAAAAGACATCTTCTTCAACAAATGGTGATGGGAAAACTGAACGTCCACATGGAGTAGAAGGATACCAGATCCCTTTCTCTCACTCTGTACAAAAATCAATTCAAAATGGATCACGGACCTTAATGTAAGACGTGAAACTTTGAAACTGCTAGAGGAAAACAGAGAAAACACTTCAAGGTATATGCATAGACAAGAACTTTCTAAAAAATGGCTCCAGTAGCCCAGGAAGTAATAGCAAGAATTGACCAATGAGATCACCTGCAATTAAAAAGCTTTTGCACAGAAAAAGAAACAATTTAGAATAAAGAAAGAGCCCACAGAATAGGAGAAAATATTTGCCAACTATACACTGGGAGGGTATTAACATCCAGAATATATAAAAAACTCAAAAAAATAAACACAAAAAACAACTAATCCAATTAATAAATAGGCAAATGAACTAAACAGACAGTTCTCAAAAGCAGCTCAAATGGCCACAAACATATGAAAAAAATATTTAACATCATCAGCCACCGGGAAAATGCAAATCAAAACTACATAAGATTCCATCTTTCCCCAGTTGGAATGTCTGGCCCCAACAAAACACACTACAAATGTGGGGAGAATGTGGAGGAAAAGGATCCCTCAGTCACTGCTGGGGGAAATGCAAATTAGTCAAGCCATTATGGAAATCAGGGCCATATCTTGGCAGAAAGCTAAAAATAGAACTACCATATGAGCTTACCACTCCTGGGTGGACACCCAAAGGAACCTAAATCAATGTTCCAAAGGGACAGCTGCACTTCCGTGTTCACTGGAGCATGGTCCCAAGAGCCAAGATACAGAATCAGCCTAGATGTCCATCAGAGACAAACAGATAAAGAAAACATGGTATGCCTACACTAGGGAATTGTATTCAGCTGTAAAGAACAATGAAATTACGGCATTTGAAGGAAAATGGACAGATTTGTCTTGTGTGTCTGCATACGTGACTGTGTGTGGACTTCAACCATCAGGCCACTGAAAAAACCTTGCAGCTCAGAACTCCTGGCATTTTATTTCAGCCAAAGTAGCTAAGACTGGTGGGGGTGGGAAGTTTTGCTGGGTAGAGGACAATGGAGCCTCATTTCCCACTGCTAACTTTGGAGGAAAACATACACTGTGGGGAAGATGGCCAAGGCTTAGAACAGGGGGCCTCTAATAAGAGGACACCTTCAGAGAGCTAACCATCCTTAGACAATGGGGAAAGTGACCTGTGCTCCACAATTTTCAATGCCTGCTCCTAAAACAGAATTCCTTCTGTTTCTGCGACCCTCCAGAAAAGCTTGAAGCATCTGTCCCAGTCTCTGACACTTCTAAAGGGGACTGTTCCCAAATGTTCTATCATCCATGTGAGTCACCTGGAAAACCTGTGAAAACCCAGTTTCCTGCCGCACCCCCAGTTCAGGGCAGAGCCCAGGGATCTGCCTGAGCAGCTGGTTCCCACGTGACACTGCTGCTGTGCCGTGGGAGCCACATGGTGAGGGAGATGCCGGTCAGCCAGGGTGGAGAGGAAGGGCAGTCCCACAGGCCCAGGGGTTGCAGGATGTCTTCATGGTCCTGCAGGAGACGGTGCAGTTCCAGCCCTGACCAGAAACCAAGTGTGAACCCCTGTGAGGCAGAGGTTTTTAAAAGGAAGGAGGGAGCCAGGCGCAGTGGCTCACATTTGTAATCCTAGTGACTCGGGAGGCTGAGGCAGGAGGATCACAAGTTCAAGGCCAGAGATATCTTGCATAACTTAGTGAGACTCTGTCTCAAAATTTAAAAAAGGCAAAAAAAAATGGCTGGAGGTCCATCTCAGTGGTATAACACCTGCAAAGCACATAAGCACGGGGCCCTGGATTCAACCAAGTATAGCAAAAGAAGAAAGGAAGAAGAAGGAAGGAAGGAGGAGGAGGAGGAGGAGGAAGAGAAAGAAGAAGAGGGAGGAGGAGGAAGGAGGAGGAGGGAGGAAGAAGGAGGAGGAGGAGGAGGAGGAAGGAGGGGCTGGTGATATAAAGTGCTGCATTGTGCTGTATCCATGAGCACTGGATAGGGCCTTTCTATTAGAACAGTGAAGAGATTGTTGGTGAGTTCTGTAAAAGCCATTTCAATTGAGTAGCAAGTACAGGAGGCTCTGATTTGAGGAATAAACGATGAAAAATAGACAGCAAATATAATGCTTTTCTAAAACAAGGCAGTAAAAGGGGAGGTGGATGGTTAGGGTAGTAGACAGGGGTGTGGATGTTAAAAAGAGTCTTCTTTACACATAAAGAAATATATATAATGAAAGCACTTCACATATTTTATACATAAAATTATATATTCTTATATATACTTTTATACACACTACATTTGAATATATACACAGATGTACATACAAATGTACATGCACACACATTTTAAAAATTAGACTCTCATTCAAGTTGGGAGATGTTTAGCCCTGGTGGGAAAGAAAGAGGAGATAAAGGTGAGAGAGGGCTGATGGGTGGTGTGAGATCTCTGAGGAAGCGGAGGGGCTGGAGTCCAGAACACAGATGGAGGGATTAATTAGCCTGGGAAAGGCAGGCAGATGCAACAGGAGGGAGTGAGGAGTGAATGGGCGCAGCTGCAGGGTGAGGTCTCTTCTGGTGGTTTCTGTTTTTACTGGGAATTTTTTTGCAATCCTCTTTGGAGCCTAGCATAGAATCGGTTTTGTAAATGGTCCATAAAATGCTTGAAAATAAGGTTTGTTGTTGTTGTTAGGTGCTGTCGAGTTAGAGGCAACTCATAGCGACCCTATGTATAACAGAACAAAACACTCCCCAACTCTGTGCCATGCACACGATCTTTTTATGTTTGAGTCCATTGTTGCAGTCACTGTGTTTCTTCTCATTTTGAGTCATGCCACGTTAGCAAAAGAGGTCCCGGGGGTTTTACTCCATTCCCACCATTAAGGTCAACTCTCCCTTAAGGAGGCAACTCTTGCTCTGTCATTTCTGGAATGCCTTCCAGCCTGGGGGGCTCCAGCACTGTGTTTGACAGTGTGATTCTGTTATTCATAGGGTTTTCAATGGCTAATTGTTTGGAGAATGGGCTGCCGGGCCCCTCTCCCTAGTCTGTCTTAGACTGGAAACTCAGCTGAAACCTGTCCACCATGGGTGGCCCTGCTGGCATCTGAAATGCCAGTGGCATAGCTTTCTGCATCACAGCAACACACAAGCTCCCACAGTAGGACAAGATGACAGACATGTAGGGTATAGTCCCTCAATATGCATTTCACAAAAAATACCTAGCCACATAACAATAACTACATTGTACAGATTCTATATGTAATTTTTACTGACTTAAGTGTGTTAGCAGTTTTACTTCTTTCAACTTCTCACATACCTCAGTGTGTAGCTGAGTTGCAGCTTTCCATTGCTGCAACAAAATACCCAAGGAAATCAACTTACAAAGAGGAAGGATTTCTTTTGGCTCATGGTTTCAGAGGTTCCTTCCACAGTTCTCTGTTGCCTTTGGGCCTCTGGTGAGGCAGGACGTTATAGTGGCGACCACATACTGGAGCAAAACTGTGCACCCCATGGCATCCAGAAAGCAAAAAGAGAAAGGAAGCGGTCTGGGGTCCCAATATCCCCTTCAGGGGAACACCCTCAATGACCTAACTTCTTCCAAGTAGGCGCTACCTGCTAAAGGCTCAAGAGGTTGGTGGCCCAGCCTATAATGCATAGGCCTTTGGGGGACATGTGAGCTCCAAGCCATAGCACCGAGTTTCAGGGGAGAAAGGATGCAGGGGTGTTTGGTTCACAAAGTTTTTTATTACTAACAGAGATCAAATCCTCCTCTGTGTTAGTTTTGTCTGAATGCTATTAGTTCTGAAATATATCCTGCTGCCTATGCTTTGTCTTTCCTGTTAGGACAGGCCACTTCTAAATGGCCTCTGGATAGACTCCTCCGAGGTCTAGAGCTAGACTGGGGCAGCAGACCACACTGAGGCAGGGGCAGGTGTAAACACAGCAGGATCGGGCTACTCCTTGTGCTTCAGCACCGGCTCAGGGAGACACTCAAACCTCTCACCACAAGTCTGCAAATGATGCCACCAGGCAAGCCTGAGGCTGCTTTAAAGACCTGTGCTTCCCAGCAGTGCAGAATCCAATGGCTGAATCCTGCCAGAAAGAGAAGAGGCTCCCTCACTGTCCCTTCCCTCGGTGTTAATGACAGGAGCCCCACCTGGGAATACCTAGCTTGGCTGCTGCTGCTGCTGGGAACCGGTTCCCGCTGAACACTACCATTGTTTGGAATTATTCCAAAGCCTTTCCATAGACATTCAGAGCATCAGATCCTTGAGAGCTACTCACTGTGCCATCTGCCAGGGCTTATTCTTGTCACTCTTTAGATGCCATTTACATTGTTTTTACTCTACAAACTACTGGGAGAAGCGATATAGAATAGTGATCACACACTCCAGAGGCAGACAACCTGGGTGGCAAAGCCAGCCTGCCACTTACAGTTGCTGTGTGACCTTGGGCAACTGGCTTAACCTCTGCCTGAGTTAAATCTGTAAAATCATGATAATAAAAATATCTGCTCCAAGAAGCTGCCGTGAGTGTTCAATGAGCAATATGTGTACAAGGCTTAGAAAAGAAGCTGGCACCAGCGAGGTATAGTGGTGCACACCTGTAATCCCAGTGACTCGGGAGACAGAGGAAGGAGGATGGCAGGTTTGAGGCCAGAGGCAGCCTACATAACTTAGTGAGACCCTGTCTGAAGATAAAAAAAAATAAAAACTGGGTTGGGGGTACAGCCTAGTGGTAGAACACTTACAAAGTATGCATGAGGCCCCAAGTACTGAGAGGAAGAGGAAGAGGGTAAGGAGAAGGACGAGGAGGAGGAGGAGGAGGAGGAGGAGGAGGAGGAGCAGCAGCAGCAGCAGCAGCCACAGCAGCAGCAGCGCTACCACCACCAGGCCCCCTGAGGCTTGAGTAAGTGTAAAGAAACCATGTTGGGCACTTACTATGGCCCCAGGCACCACGCTAACTCAAGATCCATTACCCGATCCATTCTAATGAAAACCCATTTCTACAATTAAAAAAACTGAATTTGCACAAGTTTAAATGAGTTGTCCAATATCGCAGAGCTCCTAAGCAGGAGACCAAGGTCTGGACCAAACACTATACCTTTCACCCTTCTACCGTGAGACCAACATGGCATAAATTCAAACTCACCCATCCCAAGCCTGGTCCTTACAGACTTTCATTTTACGGGCTGCACTTGTTCGACTTTGCAATCATTGCACTGACCCAAGCTTACGTTTGCTTCCACTGGCTTTCCCTCCCACACACAGAGGCTCAAATCCAGCTGTTCCATCATATTTTCTCTATGTCTCATTTCCTGCTGCAGATCATGGCTTTGCTAAGTAGCAAGATGTACAGGAAATAAATTGTCCACACAATATTAAATAATCAATAAACATCAGTGTCAGCCCAGAAGGACTGTAATATAGATCAGATTGCTTATTTTCACCATTAAGGCCAAGTAGAACTACACCGACCTAAACATCTATCTATTCCAAGGTAACTCCGGAAGAAGACATTTCAGTGACCCTCAGTCTGGCAACAGCCCCACTTTTCTGTTTTTTTGTGTGTGTTTTTTTTTTAATTCAACACAACTTTCAGTCAAGTATTTTTCATGTTACTTTTCTTGGCCACTCGTGTTTTCTCCTTCTGTTATCTAGGTACACATACACATAAATACACATGCACACACACATGTGCATGCATGCACACATCCCATTCCCAAAGAATAAAGAAGTATTTTTTAAAAAGGGAGAAAAGTGTCTGAATAAATGCTAATGCTAATACTAATTAAATCCTATGGGAAAACTGCAAATAATATGTTTTCCTTTAAAATGAGATAATGGGTTTGAAAGCATTTTGTCAACTGAAAGAAAATGCTGTTGTGGATGCTCTCGCACACCCATAACTATTTGGCACCACTTAGAGGACAGACAGAGTCTTTGGTCACATTGTACAAAACACAGGCTGACAATTTTTCAAAACTAGGGTGATCGATTTGCTCAGAGTTCATCTGTCACTCTGGGTGCCAGGGGCCACTGTAGGAAATGGAAGGACAGAAAGTCAGTGTGTGGTCACCTTGAGTGTGCCTCTGGGGGACTGTCCACACACTGCCTTCTGCAAATGGAAATGGGGCAGAGGAAATGGGCCATGGAGCCAAAGTAGGAAAAGTAAAAGTAGGAAGTGAATAGCATTCATTTTTTAAAAATAGGACCCAGCAGGGATCTGGCATGGTGAGAGTACCCAGCTGCAAGCTGAAGATGGATTCCTCTGCTTCCATCCTTCTCTGAGCCACAACGTCCTCATGTGCAGGAAGGCTTCACCACGGCATCCACCATTGCTGAATCTGCAAGTGTCCTCGGTGGTGGCCCTGTGTCTAGGCAGGAACGTGAGCTCCCAACCTGGAGGGATGCTCAGTCACTGCCTTTCCCTTGGACAGCAAGGCCACAGGGTGCCTAGTGCTGGGTGTGCTGGCGCTCACTTCCACAACTAGCCTTGACCAGCCTGCAGCAGAGGGCCCACAGGACACAGCCTCTCAGTGCTGATTCCCACCCAGATGCCCCCAGTGCTGCAGTGCAGCTCTTCTGTTCTGCCCTGTAGGCTGCATCTAAGAAATCAAGAGACTTGTGGGAATAAAAATGGTCATGGGCCTTCTGACCCTGCAGTGGGACAACAGAGGCAGAAAAGCAGAGGTATCAGCCAGAGGCACATCTCTACCACCTGGGAAGTTAGGGGATACACATCACCCAGATTTGCCCTGGAAATTCTAGGGCAGAGCCTGAGAATTAGAAGGTGGGAGAGGTGTCCCAGGTGACCCAGACGTGTATGCTGGGGTGGGAGCCCTGGCATGGGGCTCTACCAGGGAGGATGGGGGTCAGTTAGCTGAGGCAGCAGTGGCCTCCCTCTGGCTCCATTTCTGTCCTATCTCCAGCACTTTAGATCTTGGTACACACTGCACCTCAGAGCCACTCAGCTCCCCTTAGAAGACAGGCTATTGTTGTTGTTAGGTGCCGTCAAGTTAGGTGAGACACATAATGACCCTATGTACAGCAGAATGAAATGCTCCCCAAGACTGTGCCATGCCGGGCACAATGGCTGATTGTCTCGGGAGTGGATTGCCAGGTCCTTCTCCCTAGCTGGGAGAGTGTCTTAGCGTATGGCCCTGACATGAGAACCATTTCAGTCTCTCACTAATTGTGAAATCTGAACAAGGTGCTTAATTCCACCGAGCCCATTTCTCCAACTGCCAAACGGGGAGCTTATAACAGTAGGTACCCAAATCAGATCCTCCATGAAAAACACTTAGCCCAGGGCCTGGCACAACAAAAATGTACAACCCATGGAGACAACTATTATTATTATTGGCCCCACAACTATCATTACTAAAAATCCCAGCACTCTCATCTGGTCAGTGGACGACAGGTCCCCTGGGTGACTTTGGGAATTGTGGTACTTGGCAACCAACTGGCTGGTTTTCATTCACAGTATCTTCAAGGATTGCTGTGGAGATGCTGGTATAAGCAGGGTCTTCGGGTCAAGACAATACACCTTTGCTAAGATCATATGCTATGAGTCAGACTTGACTCGATGGCACGTAACAATAACAACAACCAGATCATAACAGATGCCAGGTATCAGGCTTGGTTGGAGAGGGCCTTGGGGAACTCACATGCCAATGTGGGGTCCACACACAAAAAAACCCTCCCACACAGGTGGTGACCATAGTATGCACAAAGGTAACCGGAGAACAATTTGTGGGAAGTAAAAGGAGACTATGGGAGAAGGGCCTGGCAATCCACTCCCAAGGCAATCATGAAACAGTCAGCCATTGAAAACCCTATGAGGGTCGCTATGAGTCGGATACCGACTCGACGGCACCTAACAACAACAACAACAACAAAAGGAGACTTTACACCACCTCACTTTTGTGTAGATATAAAATTTCCTGGGCCCCGTAAGCCATTTCTGTCAAATCTTTTCATTAAAGTTTTGGAAACTGTCTCTATGTAATATCTTAGGTCTAATTTATAGGCATTCCATCCCAAGATCTATTTATTAAAATGAGGAATAAACTACAGATATACTTAAAAGATTCCAGAGCTGGAAGAGGTCTTAGGATTTGTCCATGCTAACACTCTCCACGCAAATGAAAAGGCCGGGGTCCCAGGAACTTCAGCAACTTGCCTAAAATCACAGATTGTTAGCAGCCAAGCAGAGGTTATTATAAAAGACCTTGGCTTCTAGGCCAATCCTATTGTAAAACACTGCTCAGTCTCACTAAAATTGTAATGGGAAGCAGACCCATCTCTGGCAAAGGCACACACACCCATTCATTCAGTGCTAACTGAGCTCCCAGGATGTGCACATGCTGGCCAGCCCTAGGAATAAGATAAACAGCACAGTAGATGGGCTGCCTGCTCTTGCAAATCCTTGCCAGTAGGAGAGGTAAGCTAAACAAATGAAAAGTGAAACACTTACTTCTAGCAATGAAGGCTAAGCAGGAACTAAACAGAAAAGAGAAGAGCCTCCCTCAGGTGACTAGACAAAGGAAGCCTGTCTGAGGAGGTGGCATTTGAGCTCAAGGGTGATAACAGAGCTGCCACACTAAGAGTAGGAGAAGCATGGTCCAGACCCAGGAAGAGTCAATGCAAAGGCTCATGGAGAAAGGCACCTGGTATTCTAGAAGATTCTAGAATCTTCCAGAAAGTCAGTGTGACTGGAGCCATGGACCTAAGGGGCAGTCCTGATGTAACATGGAGGCCAGGGATACAAGGCTTTGGAAACGGTTACAGATGTTGTTGTTTTTGTTGTTGTTGTTGTTAGGTGCCATTGAGCCAACCCTCAGAGTTTTCAAAGGTAATTGTTTGGGGATTGCTTCAGGAGTGGATTGCCACATCCTTCTCCTGTCTTTGTCATGCTGGGGATAGAACCTGGGTCCTCAGAGAGTGCAGAGCAGTGCTCTACCAATTGAGCTAAACCCAGGTCCCTGTAGATTTTACCACTGTGTGTAGGCCCTTCATGAAGAGGTGGGGAGTTCATGGTCTATCTGCTTCTCTGTAGGAAACACAGTGCAAGACATTTCTTCTCAACAAGAGCTACATGTCATCTCTAATTTCACTCCATGCAGAGGGCTAGTGGACACACAAAAACATGTGAAAAGATCTAGGCCAGGACTGGAACCCACGGCTCTCTACTTCTGGTGCCAAGATCTTCCTTTCCTGCCACACACTCTCTTGTTGAATTAAGTGGGAAGAAATATCCCATGAAAAAGCAGCAGGGCTTTTGGTCTGCATATTCCTTGATCAGCCATAGTTCTGGTGTAAGAGGATGACCAGTCAGAATCTTGTTATAGAAAGAGGAATGGGGAGGCAGAAAGAGGTCATGTGAGAAGACAGGAAGACCAAAAGCCAACCAGCTTACCCCGTTAGCAAATCCTCTATACCCAATGCCTGCAGCTGTACCACTGTGGGACCATCCCATCCGATCTCACAGGCTAAGTAGGGTTCAGCTTAGTTAGTAGTTGGATGGGAGACTGCCTGGGAACAACAGGGGCTGTGGGCTTGGGAGAAGGACTAAGAAGCCCAATCCCCCACCAAAACAAACAATTAGCCATTGAAAACCCTACGAACATCAAAGAAGCATTGACAATAGTGTTTCGCCTGTGGTACAAAGGGTTGCTATGAGTCAACTCAATAGCACCTAAGAGCAACAAAAAACTATACCTGATACAATCTTCCCTGTCATGGAGCAAATTAAATTTGCAGATTATTTTTTGAAGTGACAAAGGAGAAATGACTGGTGTATCATGAGAAAAAACGATAAGAATTACCCTCGTGGTCTGCCTGGCCCTGGGGATGACAAGGGTGAGGTTACCTTCACAGTGTCAAAAGGTGAATGAAAAGCTGATATTCCAGCCCAGACTTAGCTATGATTGCACTGGCAAGTTTAGTTCCCACCATCTAAAAATGGTCTACAGCCACAGCATCCTGGCATCTGATCCTGTCTGATCTCAGAAGCTAAGGAGGATTAGCCTGGGTAGTTCATGGATGGGAGACCTCTTGGGAATACCAGGTGCTATATTTAGCTCAGTTGGTAGAGCACTGCGCTGCAGTCTCTGAGGTCCTGAATTCAATTCCCAGCACCGCAAAAATGGGAGAAGGACTTGACAATCCACTCCCAAGGCAATCCCGAAACAGTCAGCCATTGAAAACCCTATGAGGGTCTCTATGAGTCGGATACCAACTCAACAGCACCTAACAACAACAACAACATAGGCTTGGGAGAAGGACCTGGCAGCCCATTCCCAAAACAATCAGCCATCAAAAACCCTATGAACATCAGAGAGGCACTGACATAGTGTCGGGCATGGCACAGTGTCGGGGAGTGTTTTGTTCTGTTGTACACAAGGTTGCTGTAAGTCGGACATGATGCTACAGCACCCAACAACAACAAAAATGGCAGAGATCCCAGAATAGATAGGGTGAGCTTGTCTGTCTCACACACATGTGCCCCTATGTGGGGACAAAAACAAAATAAGGGAGACCTAGAAATACACCTGAGTCCCTTACTGTCAAGGCAAGACTCATCCCAACAAATGTGTTTGCTTCTTCATCACTGTTTTTATGTTAATTAGCTTGATGCGTCTCTTCCACATTGTGTACACGCATCAAAACATCACATGCTGTTGTTGGGTGCCATGGAGTTGGTGTCCAATTCACAGCAACCCTATGTACAACAGGTGAAACACTATTATCAGTGCTTCTCTGGTGTTCATGATGTTTTTAATGACTGACTGCTTTTTGGGAGTGGGTTGCCAGGTCCGTCTCCCAAGCTTACAGCACATGGTGTTCCCAGGTGGTCTCCCATCCAAATACTAATCAGGCCTGACCCTGCTTAGCTTCTGAGATCTGACGGGATCAGATGCCACAGTGGTACAGCTGCAGGCCATGGTACCCCATACACATATACAATTATGATTTGTCAATTAAAATAATATTAATTTAAAAATTAAAAAGGTAAAAATTTTCTTTATATAGTGCCTGCTCTCTTGAAAACTTGAGGGGCCTCCAGCTCCCTTTTCCAGCATCCAAAGCCATCTATGCTGGTTATTAGTTCAGTCCCTTCCTTCTCCCTCGGAACAGGAAATTTGTGTGTTGTCTCTGGATTCATTTCTGATTTTTCTCATAGCGAAGGCTTTGGCTCCGGGCTCCTATACCTTGTGTCGGCCTCGCTGTGATGGAAGTGATATCCTGTGTGAGCCTCATGCGCTCTCTCCAGCGAGAGCTTGTGCCAAGAGGATCTCACTGCCATGTCCTGACTGGGGAGAGTCCCAGGGCAGGAAGGAACGAGGGCTTGGCAAGGTGTGGACAGAGGAGCCGCAGGCCCCAGTGATGCACATGTGGGGGGAGACGGGGTTTCGTTTCCCACATTTCTTTCACACAAAGCATGATTATGGGGAAGTGCTTCCATATGGCCAGGGGAAAGCCCGGCCAAACCCTGCTTCAGCCGGCCAGTTTTGGAGCAATAGGCACAAGAATCAAGAATGTGAAGCCCCATGCTATCACGCAGGCAGGAATCTCTGCTACTTTTAGCCCCAGCCCCAGCCCCAGCCCATGGGCCTAACACTGGGTGAAATGCCAGCATCCTGCAGGATGCTCCCAGCTTACACCCCACACTGAAGGGTCTGAGCATTCTGGGCCCCTTCCCTTCGTAGAATTCACCAAAAACATGAGACATTTTAGGGGCTCTTAACCTGGTAGGTCCTAAAAAGGCATCAGGAGTTTGAGAAACCCCTCCCCCAAAAAACACCCTGGATTGACATATTGTGGCTTATATGTGTGCCTGGCATTTTCCTGGAGAGAAAATGCATAACTTTCAGTAGATTCTCAAAAGGTAAAAGGAAATATAATCCAAAAGCTGAAGACGAGGGGGTGGGGGAGAGAGGAGGAATAGGAGGAGGAGGAGGAGGAGGAGGAGGAGAGAAGGAGATATGAAGGACCTTCCCAAGAGTGAAGAACTACAGAGCACAACAGGGCCCCTTTGGTCAACACAGCACTCCATCCATCCCATCTCTTTCTCAGGGCCCCTTCTCCCCTTCTCCAGGAAAGATTGGTTTCTTTGCACAGTTTCCCTGGGTTCTATCCTGGTTCAATTAGAATTATTTTGATTTCTAATCTCTTGTGGACTGGGTAGAAAAGGAGGGCTTCTCTGACGACATTGCCTAACTTCTGAAGGCCGGCACCCCCTCTAGGCACATTCCCAGCATAAGGAGTTCAAAGGCCTGTTATGCCCCCCAGTCTACTCACCTGAGAGCTGCCTGAATTAACCCTTGCAGTTACAGTCCGTGTCTTCAAACTGTCTTCTTCTAATCTGAGGTCTTCCAACTTTGGCTTTTCCTACAGTTCGATCTTCTGTGATATTTCCAATGTCAATATCCCCACAACCATCAGTTGTTGCTTTTGTTGTTGTTAGGTGCTGTTGAGTCAGGTTTCATCTCATGGCAACCCTCATAGAGTTTTCAATGGCAGATTGTTTTTTCAGGATTGCTTGGGAAGTGGATTGTCACATCCTTCTCCCCTTTTTGCGGTGCTGGGGACAGAACCTGGGTCCTCAGGAAGTACAGAGCATCACTCTTCCAACTGAGCTAAACCCCAGCTCCACTCCCATCAGTAGCTCTCTTTAAAACTTTCCTATGTTTCTTTCTGTAATTAATGTTGTAAGACATTTCTTAACATCTCTGGTCCTTATTTTTCCTCATCTATAATATGAGTTTGACAACATCAAACTAGAATGTAAGAGTACTAGTGAAATTAGATAATATGATATATCTGAAGAGAATTTGGGGACTTATAAAATTACATATGCATTTAAAATGACAGGCATATATATTATACTGATCACTGATAATAATAATGGAATTGATGCAATGCTAAGTACTTGGTTTTCCATCCTCAGAAGCAAAAACATCACATGCTATAGTTCTGGTCAATGAGATAAAAGTCCCTGGAGGAGGACATCCCTTCCTGAATAAAAGACACACTATTGAAACAATGCCTTTTGCACCATCTTCTTCCTTATCATTTGGGATATGGATATGATGCCTAAATACTTGGCTTTGTAGCCACAGAGATGAAAGCTCCAGTCCTAGGATTTGGAGACAGAAGATCCTGGACCCTGGAGGATATCACAGAACAGCTTCCCCACCCTTGACTACCCACTCCAGACTTCTTCCTAGAAGACATGCATAAACGCCAACAGCTGTAAATTGAGTTTTCTATGGTTTTCCGTACAATGTACCCCTCATTGATACACCGCTATGCAAAGCCACTTGCTTCATGAAATCCCTAGACTAGACCCTCTACAAATTCATGTTTTCCAATCTCATTGAGGTCCTTACAGCTTCTCCTCTATTGTTTACTCTCATTGATGAGTTCCAGTTCCTCCTTTCCTGCCTGGGAACGCACTCAGGTCTCTGACAGTCCTTACCCTCAGCAGCAGACACTGCCTCCTAATAAAGACTCAAACAGAGCCAAGGGGATGGAACTCATTTAGTTTTTCACCACCTTCTCCAGCTGTGACTATACAGGTATTCAGCCCTTGACTTGATGTTTGTGGGTACTCCTTGTGCTGGGAAAATCCTTCCCTCTATACATTCTCACTTTCTCTTCACTTATCAACTCATTGCAATCCACCTTCTGTTTCAACCTAAAATTCATTGAAACCACCCACGCAAAAATCACAAACAATTTTCAAATTGTCAAAATGAAAAAATGTGGGTCTGGATTCCAGTTGTCTTCCCAAGAGCTTTAAACAGGGCCGACCATGACTTCCTTCCTGAAATTACTTCTTCCTTTGGCTTCCGTGACTTTGCTCCTGCTCAGTTCCATATTTACCTACCTGCTATTTTAGTTCCTTCTCAGTAGAACTCCCTGAAACTTCTCCCTGGTTAAATGCCTTGAGCTCAGGCATTTCTCCAGATATACTGCTTGGCTTCCTCATATTCTGCATCCTCTCTTTGGGTGGATTCACTGTCATTTATAACTGAATTCTACAAACAAGGGCATTTTGCTATCAGCCATAATGGGCTGACATCTTTCAGGCCAACCCTCTAACTACAAACAAAATATATTCAACAGCTGTTGGAAGGTGTCAGAAAGGTACCAAGGAACTGAATACTTAGATGGCCAAGATTCTAGAAGGAAAACCCAGGGAGGTAGGCTCTTATCTTTGATGTGTGTCTCCTTTTTGTGAATCCCTTACCCAAAAGAACAGCGAAAAGTCGGCTTCACTCTGGCTCCCTCCTTTCTCTTGCAGTCTCCACTCAAAGTAGTTCCAAACTCTGCCTTGGTCATTCTACCTCATAATCCACTCCAGTTGTTGCCTCATCTACATCATCTGCCATGCTACCTAAACCTGAGGTCTCACTGTTTCAAATACCCTTGAGTACTGAAAATAAGTTTCCTATTTGGATTCTCTATACCTTGTAAGTAGTCCAGCCTCTGCATCCTGCCTGGATTATTTTTTATTATCACAAATCTAACTGTGTGTCCTCCACTTAACTTGAAAGATAAAGCACAACAGTCATGGCTTTTATGGTTGACTCTGGAACACCATTCTCTCTTGTCTTCCACCCATTCAATGTGCACTCAGGCCTGAGTAGCATATTAGTAGTTCCTCAGAAAAGCCAGGCTTGGAGCCAGGTGCAGAGGTCCATGCCTATAATCCCAGTGACTTGGGAGGCTGAGACAGGAGGATTGCAAGTTCAAGGCCAGAGGCAGCCTGCACACCATAGTGAGACCCTGTTGCAAAAAAAGAAAAAGAGGCTGGAGATGCAGCTCAGCAGCAGAGCACTTGCCTGGCATGTGCAAGGCCCTGGCTCAACCTCCAGGGCTGCAGAATTTAAAAAAAAAAAAAAAAAAAGGAAGGAGGAGGAGGAGGAAGAGGAGGAGCAGCAGCAGCAGCAGCAGCAGCAAGGCTTGCCAAGTACAATGATGCACACCCATCACCCCAGCACTGTGGGAAGCTGCACTAAGAGGATCACAAGTTCAGGGCCAGCCTGGTCTACACAGTGAGATTCTATCAAAAAGAAAAGGTAAAGTTAGTTTTTCCTCTATGAAAGTTCATGCCATAAAATTTATGTTTCCTCTGCCTGGAAGACATTCCCTCCCCATCCTCCCCTCTTGTAATGTTTTCCCCAATTGGGGAATAAATAAGATCCCTTCTTTACAAGTTACATTAATAAATTCAAATGAATAGAAGATTTAAAGGTAGAAAAACAAAGCCATAAAAGTGCTGGCAGATAAAATGCAGGAATATCCTTTTTTCCCCTCAAAGCAGGGGTCACAGCAAACTACAACCTGAGGGCCAAATTCAGCCTGCAGCCTAATTTTGTAAATAAAGTTTTATGGGAACACAGCATACCCATTTGTTTACAGATTGTCTGTGGGTGCTTTTGTTTTCATATCGAACAGCTAGGACAGAGACTATATGTTCTGCAAAGCCTGAAATATTTACTAGGTGGCCCTAAACACACAAGGTTGACCCCTGAAATGAAAGTATTTTTAAAAAGGCAGGTATTATTGAAATGAGAAGAGGGAAATTCCTGAGTAAATAAAACTTAGAAATGATTGATTCTACCAATACCAGCAAAGTGAAAGTCAAATAACAAACTGAAAATCACATTTGAAATAGGCATGACAAACAAAATTTTAGCATTTATGATACACTACAAATTCACAATAAGTAAGGGAAGGATTAATAAATTATAAAATGGATAAGTGGCTTCGACTAATAGTTGAAAAATAAAAAATGCAAATAGGCAATAAATATTATGACAACATTTCCCACCTTGTTAGCAATCAAAGGAAGTCGAATAAATTACTACTTCAACCTTTACCTGAAAACCCATCAAGTATTTTCAAAATAGCAATACTTAGTATTGGCAAAGGTTTGAAGAAATAGTCTTCAAAGAGATAATGGAAAAAAATGATATGACCTTTTTCAAAGAAATTTGGCTTCTTGAAAACTAGTCACTTATTTGCAACCAAAACAGCTTAGCATTAGGGATGTTATTCTAGCAAGAGTCTAAAACACATCTTATTTGAGGGTCACTCAGAATAGGGTTTCAAGACCTACTTTTTTCAGGAGACACGTGAGACCGTGACTGTCCCCGCACCAGCCTGCAGGTGGCGCCATCGCCAGCACAGACACCACAGTTGTCCTCCTTGGCTTTACTTCCCAGCTGCCGGTCGCAGCCCACAGCCTGTGAGGGAAAAATGGGGTGAGGGTGGTGAGAGACAGCGCGGGCGGAGCCCCGTTCACCCATGCAGACGCCCAGCTCAGGACGTTACCCTTCTTGTATGTGCAGGCAGGCGCACGTCATGAGGACATGATTTTATAAACCTGAATGACCAAAAACCTGGGGTATAATATCATTTACACAATCCTTATGCAAGGCCCCCCCAAATCAGAAGAAGTGAAGATGTCCCTCCTTACCTCACTCGCTCTGTTTCGTTTTGTTTGAGCGAAATTTGCTTTTTATTGTTTGATGTTCGTGAAGGGACCTCACGATGTAGCCTAGGCTGGCCTGGCACTCACCATGTAGTCCAGGCTGGTATCAAACTCATGATCCTCCTGCTTCCATCCCAATGGCCGGCATTAAAGGCAGGGGCCCCACACCAGGCCTCTTTTTTGTTCATATTTTATTCAGGTATTTTATGTATATAAACTAAAAACGCTGGGATTTAGCTCAGTGGGTAGAGCGCTGCGCTGCAGTCTCTGAGGTCTCCAGTTCAATTCCCAGCACCGCAAAAATGGGAGAAGGACCTGGCAATCCACTCCCAAGGCAATCCCGAAACAGTCAGCCATTGAAAACCCTATGAGGGTCGCTATGAGTCAGATACCGACTCCATGGCACCGAACAACAACAATAACAACAACAAAACTAAAAACACACATTATAGAGGATGGTGACTCTTCCCTCTCTGTCCATACCCTTCTTATCTCATTATCCCTACGTTTGCCCTATTGTCTCATTTCCTCCCCCAAAGGGTCACTACCCGGCATCTAATACATATCCTCCCGATCCACAGCACCTCCACACACTCGTATTTCCACATCTATGCATCCACACCTGTCTGTATTCCATGCCTGCATCTTTACACTTGCTTTTCTTTATCACTATCTATGCTTATATATCTCCACTTCTATACCTTGACAGCTACATACGTATGAACAGCTTTTCAATAGGAAATAAGAGAGACATGTCATACAGAATGTTTACACTGTCACCTTGCTGTCTATGTGAGCTATCTGTCAGGTCTCTTTGTGATTTTGCTACCTCAGAAGCTTCCTTAACATGAGAGGAAAGCTGTTTTATGTCTTCTTATTTCCTAAGTGTGACTTTTACATAAGCTATGTCAATAATACTAACTGATCTGATGGTTTATTTCTACCTCCCACATTCATCCAGCTTTATTTATCCTTCAAGCCTGGTGTCTAAGTGCGGAGACTGTGGAGGCACACAGCCCACACACAAATCCTGACGCGCCCACTACCACCTTTCCAAACGGAGGATGTTGAACAATTCCAACTCTCAGAGGCTCTTTTCCTTCAATAACAAAACAGACGCAATCATGCTAATATGTACCTCACAGAGGGGCTAGCAAGGATTAAATGAGAAAATACACGTAACACTCTTAGTATAGTGATTGGATCGCTATGAAGGGTTCAATAAAAGAGGGCCGCTCTTCTTCTCTCTGTGTTTTTCTCTTTGCTCTGACTCCACAGAAGCCCCTAGGCTTCAGATGGAGGAGCTGCTGGATCAGACGCTACACCCAAGGTGCTGAAGGGAGAAGAAAACCGGTTGGTGTTGTTGTTAGGTGCTGGCGAGAGTTCAAACCACATCTATACACTGTTCTTTCCAAAACTTTGGTGTTGAAGGGAAGAAGAAAGATGAAATGAAAGTTTCAGGAGGAGGTAGGAAACGTTCCAAGAAGTTGGGGGAATAGCCTGTGCTTAGCAATATCCTCAAATTCACAAAGGACTGTGCTGAGGAAAGGACCAACATTGGTTCTGTCTTTCTAAATGGTGAAAGCTGCGGAGTGAAGCATAATTTAGTCCAACATGTGGAAGTTTGAAAAGTCAAGGACTTCTTGCTGGAAAAACTGTCGAGAGGATTAAGTTATTGGATGGGCAGAAGAATCCAATGTCTTCTGTGATCCTTTTACCCTCTCCTATGATAAATATAGTAATGACGTATTATTAATAATAGCTCATTTTATTGAATGCTTACCAGGAGCATCATGTCGCACATTACCCATGTTGTTTCATTTCATCTTCACAATGATCTCATGATACAGATGATACCTTTTGTCTCTACTGTACAAATAAGGACTCTAAACATGATTGAGGTCAAACGACTGGCCAGCATGACACAGTGAGTATACAGTGTCAGTGAGGGTCTTAACACCCAGGTCACTCAACACCATAATCTTAATAGGATGCTATGCCTTCCTCCACCTTTACTATCAGCAGATGGTCAACAACACATCCTTGTTACACAGGCCATTATATGAATCTTTACAAGAACATGTGGAACAACTTACGAGTGATTGATTTTGGAAGCACACTTGCACGGTTGGGATTTGACCAATGAGTAACTGTGTTCATGCAACTCTCTCCATGGGGAATAATCCTACCATGAAATTACAGAAACACTCTTCCAGGGCCAAGCTCTGTCCTCACACATCCACGTCCCTGGGCACTTTGCATTTCATAAGAATGAGAATCGCCCTCTCTCTGTCATTCAGGAAGGGTGTGGGTTTAGGAGCCAGGCTGGGCTTGTTTTGAAGAGTGTTTAGAGCCTTGCAAAATCTTGGGCAATCCAATTCCTCCTTGATCACTATTATTTGCTTCATAATTTTTTAAAGTTAAAATTCATCCAGCTCTCACAGCCAAATAAAGCATGTGAAAACATCACAGGAAAATATTTGAAAAGAAGGTCTGGCTTCCTTGTGATTCATAGAGTCTAAGCCAGACTGCCTTTGACATTGAGGGATGGTTGAATTTTGGCTTTCGTAGCCCACCTTAATCAACAATAAGCAACTCATAAAATACGGCTTGAAGTGTTTTCAATTTCTCTGACATCTCCTGATGTCGAGATCTCTAATTACAGTGATTTATAAACCACTTACTGATAAACATATCAATAAAATATATGAACATCGATTAAATAGCCATTTTCTATCATGCCAAGCACTACAGAGTATAAATTAATAAGACAAGATTCTTATCTTACAGTGTAGTTAATGAGACAAGTTAGGAGATAGAGGATAACATGAACAAATGTTTTAAAAATATGAGCAGAGGTTTTTGGAAGACATACTCATCTTTAAATCATCACTTCAGCTAAGAATTATTTCATGGTTCCTGCATAGGACTTCCTAACCAGTGAAAAGAAGAGAGTATTTAAATAAATGCTGCTAATCCAGATTAAGTAAAATATGAATTTTCCAGATAAGTCAAATTTAATCTTTGAAGAACCAAAAAAAGTTTTTAAATCAACTCCTGTTTAAGATCTCTGAAAACTGGATTCCACCTTAGAGAAAGTTCTTCCATTTCTGACTTAAGAATCAGAATATGTGAAGCTGTGGTAATCATTAGGGATGGTCATAAATATTTAGCTTCTCCTCTTAGCCCATAGAAGGACTACACTTCCCCATTCCTGATGGGGGTCCTCTGTGGTCACTGACTGGTTTCAGCCCTAGTGAACTGGGCTGCTTCTGCAAGAAGATGTAAGGATCAGGGCATGGGATCATGGTCTCTCTCTCACTACTGAAGTCATGATGTAAAAATACATATTTAAGTAAAGCCCCCTGAGCCTCTGTGACACTCAAAGGACAGAGACCCCTGCTGACTTATGCTGGCCAAGCAACATTAGCAAGAAATAAGCTTTAACTTGTTTGAAGTCATGGAGGTTTGGGGGTGGTTGGTCTCTTCAGGAAAATCTGGAGAGCATAAAGCAGAGTTGTTAATAGAAAGGTGACCTTTAAGAATTGGAAGTTTCACATTTAAATCCAGATTTCTGGTTTCTCTTGACAAGCACCAACCAACCAACCAAAACAAAACCTCTAATGTATTGCCACACAGCTGGCCCCTTCCCCAGGAACATGTCTTCTCCAGGACTCCATAGCACTCACCTCTTGCTGGGATCCTCCTGGGAAGATTCCTTCCCTGGCGGTCTGAACACACTGGAGTTTGGATCTATGCAAAGCTACGAGGGTTTGCCCATGGCACTGACTCTCCTTACAGAAACATCTTATTTTCACCTTAACTTCAGTGATGCTTGTAGCCATACAAAAAGTATTGTCAGCTGTTAAGCAAGGCAGGCACTTTCTGGGGAAACTTCTGTGTTAATGCACCTTTAGAGTCAGCCTTTCTTTTTCTTTCACCCAAGACTTAAGTTCCCTAAAGAACTAGTCCCTAAAGAAGTGTTCTCTGACCACCTTTTTTCAACCCCCCCTCCATTATCCTCAGTGCATCCTTGAGTTTCTCTTCCTGCTTCCAAAGCCTGCCTCCTAATTCTCACTAGATGACTTTGCTTTCTATTTCACTAAATCAAGGACACAAACAACATCTTACCTTCCTGCCCATTCCTGTGCAAACTGACCCGTGGCCTGTGTTTTACCCTTCCTGGTCCCTCCTACCTGTTTCCAGGGAAGGGGTCTCCCTCTTCCTTCCTAGCCATGGATAATCCTTTCCCTTTGCTTTTGCTCCTCCCCATTTGATGGTCCCAGGAACTTTACCTCATCGAGCACATATTTCAATCTCCCATTCAACACCACATCACGCCCCCAGCAACATACCCCCTAGTTCATTGGTGGATTTACCACGAAGTTCATCAAGTTTAATTTGAAAGCTACCCTCCTCACCCCCCATCCCTGCCTGCCCACTGCCCCCAGCCTGAGTCCCTGAAAATACTGACAGATACTAGGAGTTAGGATGCACTCAGTGGGGAGCAGCAGCTGGGTTACAATCAGTAAGAATTTCTAGGAAAATCTGCCCCATTGCTAAAGAAATCCCAGAAGCAACACCACTGCATCTCCAAGACTGAAGTTATTTACTCTGAACCCTCTTCTCATTCTCAATAAGCAACTTGGCGCCTTCCTTTGTGTTCATAAGTATGCGTTCTTTCTCATAAAGCAGGCCCTTCTGATTTTATATCTTTCTGGTACCACAGAAGGCACGTCTGCTCCAGTGTTTTCCTAAGCGTCTCCAATCCTGGACACTCTCCCTGGACCTCACACTCCCTCTAAGTGTACTTTATCTTTTTTCTCTATTATTTGGAATAAAACTCTTGGAGAGATATGTCCATGCTCATTCTCCCTAGTCCTTCCAGCCCAATCATTTCTCACAATGGATTGTGGTTGAACTGTGCTCCTCATCCCTCCCAAGACGTATCCACCCTCACCTGTGAAGGTGGCCTTACTTGGAGAAAATATCTCTGAAAATATAATTAAGTGGGGATCTTGAGATGAAGTCACACTGGATTTAGGCTGGGTCCTAACCTCATAATAGATGCCCTGGTAAAAAGATGAGAAGACACAGAAACAGATATGAGATGGTAGGTGAAGGTGGAGACAGACATTGCCAAGATGTACTCACGAGAAGGAGCTTCAAGGCTAGCCAGTAACCTCTAGAGGCTAGAAGAGAAGCACGGACCAGGCTCCCTTCAGAGCCTTCAGAAGGAACAAACTTGCTGATAACTTGACTTTGGGCTCAAACTGTGAGGAAATAAATTTCAGTTGTTTTAAGTCACTAAGTTTGAGGTAACCTATTGTAGCACCCACAGAAAACTAATACCACCTGCCACGGACCATGTCCTCTCCAGCCATGTCACTAAGGCTGCTCAAGCTGAGGTCACCAGGGGTCTCTGAGCAAAATGAAATGAGTGTATTTCACTTCTTCTCCTTCTGATGTCCTTGGGGTATCTGACACTGCTAACCTCCCTTCTTAAATACTCTTCTGGTTTTCATGGTCTTTCTACCATAGCGAAGGCAACTTCAGTCCCCACGAGGACTACTTCTTACTATGTTTATCCCACCAGTGATAAGAGTGAGCACTCTGTCCTTGGCGATCTGTTTTTCTTACTCTTTCCCCAGGGACATTAGATTTAACCATGTAGACAACCCACAGATCTATGTTTCTAGCCTAGAATTCTCTTCTAAGATCTAAATTCATATATCAACTTGAATGTCCATCACCTTTAACCCACATACCTCATTCTCATCTACGATTTTCTATTTTAGTAAATGACCTCACTATCTTCTTAATGATCACATCAGAAGTCTGGATATCATTCCAAACTCTCTCCTTCCCCAAATCCAATCAAACATTCAGTCCTAAAAGATCTGCTTCCTTAATCTCTAAATTTTCTCTCCCCTTCTTCATTCATCCTAGCCGCCTCCTTACTTTTAAGCTCTTATAATTCCAAACTGGTCTCCCACTGTTTGCCCAGATCCTGCCCTCTCCAAGTAATCCGGCACACTGCTGGTGAAGTGACCTTTCTAAAGACAAGCCCTGCTGAGCTATTTCTTGTAAAATTCTTCACTAGTTCTTCTCACAACTTTCAGAGTAAGTTAATGCCTGTTTTCCACCTATACTTGTAGCCTCATCTCTTATTCTACAAGAATTTTTCACCCCAGTCACACAGAATGAGTCAGACATCCTTAAACACTCCTATTATTATATCTCTATTCCCCCTGCTTGTGAGTCCTTTCTGTACCTTGGTTTCCTTAACTTCTCAACTTTTCTAAACCACATTATACAAAAAACACCTCACCTCATCTACAGGGCTCTCCTTGAGCCCAGACTAAATTGTTTCTAATAATAACAAATTAATTTTAATCCTAAAAGTAATAATATGCACTGTCAAAAACTTGTAAAATATCAAGCATAATCACTAAGTGGAAGAAACTAAAATGAACTGGTGGCAATAAAGGAAAATCATCGACAGTATATGAAATAGAAGAATGAAGCACTAAACTTTGACCTATGGGAAGATCTGTCAATAGGAAATATCAAATATGATGGTATAAGGGTAGTGGATGAAGAATGAGATTGCCCAGGCAGCTAAGGGAAGAAGTCTTGGGATTAAAAAGGTGGCAATGAATATGGAAAAAAGTATAACACATGAGAGATATAGTAGAGGTACCTGGATGTAAAGGACAAATAGACAAATTCATTGAGGGACTACAATATAATTTCAGAAAAGTGATACTGAGAATTGTGTTATTTTAAACAGAAATGGATAGGAACACCAGTTAGAAAAGCTAATGCATCTAGGAAGTACAATACCAGTTTATTGGTGGGGAAATGCTAAATTGCAGGAACCTACAGAATTCCCTAGAGAAACATCAAGCTTGAGCTAGAAAATTCAGGACTGAAGGATGAGATAGAAAGTAAAAGAGAAAGAGAGGTGAAGGGGAGAGGGAGGGAGGGAGGCACCAAGACATTTGAATAGCTTCAAAACTGTCAGGTAGAAAAACTCATTTGTTCAACCACAGGGCCAGGCACTGTGCAGGTGAGCAAAATATACATGATTCATGCCTCAGAAGTGCTTACATTCAGGCGTGAGAGATTGTCACAAATCACATAATCACTCAAATAAGTATGTAATTATTAAATGTTGCAAGTGCAATAGCAAGGTATTGTAACAGAGCTAGAAGAATTATTTTCAGTCCATGATATTCAGATAAGTAAAACATGATTTAAAGGGGGCTGGGATTTAGCTCAGTTGGTAGAGCGCTGCTCTGCAGTCTCTGAGGTCCTGAGTTCAATTCCTAGCACCGCAAAAATGGGAGAAGGGCCTGGCAATCCACTCCCAAGGCAATCCCAAAACAGTCAGCCACTGAAAACCCTATAAGGGTCGCTATGAGTTGGATACCGACTCAACGGCACCTAACAACAATAACAGTCCATATTCTCTAAAATATTTTTGGCTTTAAAATAGTCAAAATTAGTATTTTCATGTGCATGAACACAGGTACAGAAGAAAAAGATTCTCTTTGTTGAAGGTGGGTCCTGCAGGCCCCAGAACCAAGGACGCGGGAAGAAAGTGTGGCTTACCTGACAGATGCCACTGATGCACATATCCAGGGAGTCAGTGTTGCACCGAGTTCCATCCAGGACCTTGGGTGCCAGCTCCACTACCAGGTTCTGTCCCTGCGCATGACACTTGAGTGCACACGGGGCAGCAGGATCGTCATATCGCGGGAGCCACTCATAGTAATGGCCCTGGTACTGGACATCATTGTAGGCCGAGCACTGCTGGGCTCTGAAGTCCTCGGCATCCGCAGGGCAGTCCTGGAGGCGGGCGAGAAGGGCCACACCCACATTACCCAGGGACAGGGGCCAACGGAAGGCTGAACAAGGCTCCAAGCATCCCACAGGACCAGACCCTGCTTACTCTCTTCTGGGAGTCTCCTCATTCCTGAGTATTTTCTAATCATAAATTGAATGTTTAGTTATGGAATTCTACTGGGACCTTTGCAATTATGCTCCACCTAGGGTATCATCTTATTCTGATCACCTCTCCACTCAGGTACTTACAAATCTTGTTGTTGTCAGGTGCCATCGAATCTGGCCCAACTCATATCGACCCTATGTACAGCAGAACAAATACTCCCAATCCTGGGCAATGCCTGAGACTATTGTCAGTGTTTCTCTGCTATTCACAGGGTTCTCCATGGTGGTTTCAGAGTGGACTGTCAGGTCCTTCTCCCTACAAAACTCAGGTGCTAAGTTTTACCCTATTTTAGCCACCTTGTATATAAATCTCTAAATACAGTTTCCTTTATTTTGAAACAAAGGAAGCGCAACTCCTTTAGTTTTTCCTGGTGACTCAGTGTCTTCATAGAAACATTATTAGTCATGCCTGCAGGAGTCTCTCAATGAGAAGGATTACTCAACATTGCTGCTGTGCTTTGTGAGAACTGGTGTGTTTCCTTCATCTACCTTACTCCCTCGCCAGGCCTCACCCCTTGCTCTTCATTGGTACCAAGTATCTGCCTTCAGCTGGCAGGGAAGCAGATAATGTAGCTTGTTCAAATTCTGTCCACAACAAAAGCAAATAAATGCTAAGCAAATACTCTAGGGCATTCTCATAAGAAGAGTAAAAAGAGACCATACAAGGATTGATAACTCGGGGGCCTTTTTACTAAATTACTGGTTCCTCCCTCCAGATATTTCCAAGGCAAGAAGTTGGACGACAAGAATTTTTACTTTATTCATCAAAAATCTGTTTTTGGTTTACAAACTTGCTCCTTAAAACAGATACATAAAAAGGCAACATATTATTTTATGGTTTTTGTCTTATTATGAAAATAATGTTCGTTGTAAAAACTTTGGGAAATAGTTTCCATTTTAAAAAAAAAGAGTAAGTTACAAAGACTCTTGTACCTAAATCTTTATTGTTTGTATTGTTTTGTTTTGTTTTGCTTTACTTTGGAGACACAGTCTTGTTATATAGCCCAGGCTGGCCTTGAACTCACGTGGATCACTCCTGCCTCAGCCTCCCAAGTGCTGAGATTACAGGAGTGTGCCACCATGCCCAGTGTATATAAATCTTGTCTATTCCCAAGGACTTGCTTCTAGAAATAAAATTTGAGTCAAAAAGATACCTATTTTTATTGACCATTCAAAATATTGCCAAATGTTGTCCAAGCTACGTAAGTTGTCTTTTCTCAATACTTCATCCTAGTTTGGAAATTATAATATTCTAAAATTTTTTTCCAATCAGGAGTGTATAACAGAATATCATCACTTTCATCTGTATTTATTTTTTATTATTTAGGTTTGATATATATTCATGTGTGTTTGCTTTTTGTATCAATTCTTCAAATATTTCTTATTTTATGTCCTTCATTTATGTATTGTAATGCTTGTCATTTCATTATTTTCAGTAGATAAAACTATTACCCTATATACTGAAATTATTAAATTTTGTCATTTGTGTTGGAACTATTTTCCCTGTTTAATTTTGCCTTTGATACTTTGTGAAGTTGTTTTAAATTTTTATGTAATCAGCACCATTAATACTTCCTGTAAAGATTTCTCTATTAATGGGTAGAAATTCTTTTCTCACTCTTCCCTAAAGACAGATTAAATGTATTTTTCTAGTCCCTTTATAGATTGGCAATTGTATTTAACTCCTGAGTATATCTGGAATTTATTCAGATGGATGGTGTGAGGTAAAAATCTAGCCTTAACTAAGTGCTGTGACACACAACCTGTGGTCCTATCTACTTAGAAGGCTGAGGCAGGAGGATCACAGGTTCAAGGCTAGAGGCAGCCTGTGTAAGTTAGTGAGACTCTGTTTTGAAATAAAAAATAAAAATAGAGCTAGGGATTCAGCTCAGTGGTAGAGCACTTGCCTAGCAAGTGTGAGGCCCTAGGTTCAATTCCCTAGCTCTGAAAAAAGAAAAGAAAAGGAGAGAGAGAGAGAGAGAGAGAGGGAGAGAGAGAGGGAGAGAGGCACTTTATCTTCCCTGCCTAGTAATCTATAAAAGGCCTCAAATCCTTTGGAAGCAGGTAGGACATAAGTAGAATATAATTAACACACCTTCCTCTGGGATTAGTTATATTATTTTGCTGTGCAACATTCCAAAATCCTATATTGTATCCACATTTTTGTTTTCTTAGCCAGACTACCTCCTAATTTAGGTCAACCGAAGGAGCATGAAATTGGATGACTTTTTTCTCTTGCAATGAAGACTTTGCCCTCCAGCCAGCCATAGGAAAGATCATTGATAAAATGATCACCTCTTTTTCCTCTAGACATGGCCGGCTTTCTCTATATAAGACTCTTGGAGACCAAAGAAGAGTGTGTGAGGGCTCAGGGAGCAGACAACCCCTCTGCCTGAGGCTCACCGCTGCATCTGTCAGTCACCTCTAGGGACCAAATGTGTGGCCCTCTGACTCTGGGCTGCCTTAACCCCTGTAAGCCAATGAAGTTTCAAATAATTAATGAGAGCTGATTGACAGAAGACAATTTAGGATTAGAACATCAGCCTAACCTTTGTCCCTGTCCAGAATGGCTAGGTTTGTCTTCCTTTACCAGAACTGACTACCCAGGGGCATTCTGGTCCATGCCAGGTCAGTTATGCAGAGATTTGGAATTGCAACTAAAGAACAGAGGGCAAGCACTCACAGGAATCAGGGCTGGGCTGGCCCATTCTTTCACGAGACACGTGCTGAAGCAAAGCATAACCGTCCCACAACAGAATACAGTGGCATTCATTCTTCTACAGCAGAGAAGAAGGAAGCAAACACAAAGAGGAGGCGAGAGGGCAAGTCATGCATTTCAGCTGGAACCTGCGCTTCCCACTTTCTCACTCTTGGCTCCAGGCCCTCAAGGTCTGCTTATGCTGGAATTCCATTAAATGTAAATATAAGTATATTTATACATAATTACATGTACATATACTCATATTGTTGTTGTTGTTGTTATTGTTAGATGCCGTCAAGTCATGTACGACTCATAGCAACCCTCATGGGGTTTTCTATGGCTGATGGTTTGGGGATTGCTTTGGGAGTGGATTGCCAGGTCCTTCTCTGATTTTTGAGGGGCTGGAGGGTTGAAGCCGGGTCCTCAGAGAGTGCAGAGCAGCACCCTACCAGCTGAGCGAAACCCCAGCCCCCTTTACATATATACGCACATCCAGTGAATCCCGTTTTTCTTGAGTTAATTTGAGCTGACTTCTCTGTTCCCAGGAAATGATGATCCCCAATAAGGATAGTCTTATATCTGGATAGTGCATTCTAGCTTACTGTTGTTGCTGTTAGGTGCTATCAAGTCAGTATCCGACTCATAGCACCCTCCTAGGGTTTTCAATGGCTGACTGTTTCAGGATTGCCTTGGGAGTGGATTGCCAGGCCCTTCTCCCATTTTTGCGGTGCTGGGAATTGAACTCAGGACCTCAGAGACTGTAGCGCAGTGCTCTACCAGCTGAGCTTCTAGTTTACTAAAGATTATTATTGACATTCTCTTTTCTCTACTGCCCTTTAAGCTAGGAAGGTTGGGATTTATCATTACCTTCATTTTATACATGGAGGAAATGGTGACCAAGAAAGTGTTTAATCACTAGCACAAAGACACACAACTAAACATGACAGTGTTAAGGCAGATTCCCAAGGCAATAAGCACTGCATTACATGACACTCCCTTCTAGTACATGTGGGGGGCATTGACTAACTTACATTACATTCTTTCATTTATTTCACATTCTTCCAGTGTTAGCACTATGGCTCAGCTGGGCCACGCCCCAGCTCAAGACCATCTAGAGACCCCTGTGTCTTAGCCAGTCTAGTTAGCATTGACGAAACTTGATTACCCAACATTCTGCTTTCATTTCCCTGTGAAATATTTCATAAGTTAAGTTCAAGGCAACATTTATTTATTAACTGCAGCTCATGCGCTTTGCCCTGGGTGGCGCACTGTGGGGAACACAGAAGAATAAAATGCAACACTCCGTGAGCTCATTCTCTACTTGAAAATGTAGTGTCTACATGCGGGAAACACATTGAAACAGATTATTATCAGTATTTTCAGATTTACCATAGGACTGCAATGAAGGAAATTAAATTTTTACCCAATAATTAAATATTAAAATTGATTAGATGGAGTTAATAAGGAAAGAATCAATCCTAGATCAGCAACTCTGGACTCTAATTGATAAAGGTAATTAATATATCGGGGGGGCGGAGTGTGTCTCAGGAGGGAGTAGCTAGTCTGGGAAGCACAGAAAAGGAAGAAGGAAGGAAGGAAAAGAGGAGGAAGAGGCGGAGGAGGAGAGGACAGAGGAAAGGCAGAAAAAGAAGAGGACAAGGAAGAAAGGAGGGGAAGACAGGAAGGGAGGAAGGAGAAGAGGGAAGCACAGCTACGGCAGTCAGCAGATGCTAAGCAGCATCCACTCTTGGACCACCCTGAAAACATGGGTCTCCTCCTCCTAAAACTGTGCGGATGTGTAAACCATGTGGATAACTTAAGGAGAGAAGCCAAGACAGGAAGATGACCTAATAAACTGAGGATTGTTTTTATGCAGCAGAGACTGATGAGTGCCTAAGAGACTATGACAAGATCAAACCAAGCTTCAATATGCATTAGACATTCAGTTAATGTTTCCTCCAGTTAACCCGTGAGGAGGGACTCAGGAGAAATACTATCTCATTACAGGCAAATTTTTAATTTGGACTTTATCTTCATATCCAAGCTGTAGTGCAAGTTAAATTCTGTGATCCTTTTATATAACAAATGATAAAATTTCTAGCATAAAAATAAAGTACTGCAGGTGGACACTCTAAGCTAGAGTCTGCCTAGGAGGCACTAGGGGAAAGTGAAATCTCAGGTGAGATTTAAAGGATGGTGTGATGTAAATGGGGCAAAATGCGGGAAACAACATGAGCAAAAGAGAACCAGCAGAAACAAATGCAGGATCTGTAAGGAGCAGTGTCCAGCCTTGTCCAGCTGGGGGGAAAGCTGTGAGTTGAATAGGAGAGGCATCCAGTCAACCTCTGAAGGGCCCTGGATGCAAGCGAGGGGAAACTGAAGCCACTAACGATGCACACACGGAAGTGACACAGAAACAGGTGGCATTTTCAGAGGACCAGTGTGACTGCGAGATGGTCGGAGGTGTGAGACAGACATGCGAGGATGTGGCTCTTATCCAGAGCAGGAACAATGATCATGGAAAGACAAAAACACCTCCAGGGCAAATACTGAATGAAAAACCTAAGAAATTAGCCATTCATGGGATCTATGGTATGAAGGGGGCCTGCAGCCATGGCACTGTGGCGTCTAATCCCGTCAGATCTCAGAAGCTAAGCAGGGTTGTGCTTAGTTAGTACTAGGATGGGAGACCACTTCAGAACATCAGGTGCTGTAGGTTTGGGAGAAGGACCTGGCAACCCACTCCCAAAAAACAATCAGCCATTGAAAACCCTATGAATAGCAGAGAAGCACTGACAATAGTGTTTCACCTGTTGTACACAGGGTCGCTATGAGTTGGACACTGATGCATCGGCTCCTAACAACAAGGACCACAACGTGGTATATAGGACCCTTAAGAGGCCAAACGTTGCCTTTTCCGGAAAGCCATCAGAGAGCACAGAGTCCCCGGAGCTGATAAAATACATGTTTATGCTAAAAAACACTCTTGTCAAATTGTGATGTACTACACAACATAAAAATGTTTTCCCTTTGTCTCTTCTAGCATTGCCTTTACTCCTATAAACCCTGGTATTAAAACTAAACTAAACTAAACTAAACTAAGAGTTTTCCGTGAACTCAAACTCAGGGATTAGACCTCCTGGCTGACATGCATGACTTCTGGAAATTCCCACACGTTCTGAGATATCCCTAATAAGAATCATTCTTTACCAGGGCCTCAGGGGCCCAGCCCTGGCTGTACAGATGGATGCTGAGTGCTGACAGAAGCTTAGGTCTGGAGGCAGCAGCCACCTAGGGGCCACAGCCCTCTGCCCACGCACGCTCTGTTCCCTGACCTTCCAGCCCAAAGCCCCATCTCTCACAGAGAGAAGCCAGAGAGCCACTGAAGCACAGCCTGATTTGGGGGGAAGGCAGTGAAGTCCCTTTGCTCCAGTCAAGCCTCCCACTCCTGCTGCTTGAAGCCTGGTCTCCTGCATGGGGATGGTGGACTTTCTTCCCCCATGGGCTCTGAAAGCCTGTCCTATCGGTGCAGACTTCCTAACAAAAGAGCAGCCAAGTTTTCCCTGAGTGCCTGGAGCCCATTATTTTGAGTGTGTTCTGCTGTGATGGGCAGAATTCTGGAATGCAGCTGTGGAGTGTGCCCTCCTTATGCAGGAGTACCCCGAGCTGAGGGTCAACCTGGGCTGAAAGAGCAGATCATTGGGCATTGTTTCTCTGCCTGCCCCTCAGCTACCTCTCCTTCAGTCCATTCTCTGAGCTTCCCTGACCTTAATTCCTTGCTCACTGTGACTATTTAGGTCTAGCCTGCTGTTCCAGGTGTTGGGATATATACAGTGTTATCTTGCAGCATAGCATTCCACCAATTACTTCAGCAGCTCGTAGGCTCCTGCACTGTTAACAGATACCATGCTTTAGTTACTGTTGTCTGGAGTATCATTTCATCATCTAGCAAAGCCTAAAATAGTTCCAGGCTCTATTTCATCATCTAACAAAGCCTGAGACTGTTCCAGGACCCTCTCAAAGAGAACAGCTAAATCACACTCACAGGAGCTCCCCAGACTCTCTGAATTGCCTTTCAACCCGTCATTTTGATTTGGTTGTACATCACTAATGAGGGGAAGGCTTGGAGTGGAAAATAAGATTGATTCCTTCTGCTTATCTTGCATTTTTACATTTGCAAAGCAAAAGATTCAATCTTTTAGTGTTGACGGATGGAAAATAAAAGTAAGGTTTGTATAAATCCTTCACTCTGTGTGATTCTGATGAGTCACTTGAACACATTTTCAGTGGACCCAACAGGTGGTTTGCAGCAGTTGCAACATCATTAGACCAGTTAAAATGCAAAGTCTTTCTATGCAACCTTTAGAAAATAAAGTTGCCCCTACCCTGAGTCTCCTTGCTTGCATAAGGCAAATAATCACACTTCCCCTGCCCTGCGTGGATCTCAGACACTGTGGAGGTCAGGTGAGGTACCGACACAAAAGCACTTTGAACTTTGAGGGAGCTTACAAGTGTTGTGTGTTATTTCCATTAATTCAGAAGTTACTAAATAATTATCACATTACATCATACATATGAAATGGCCTAAAAGATTGTACAAATAGAAGGTATGGGCTACACAAAAGCTATTGTCAAATAAATATTCAAATTTTCTACAAAGAGACTCAAGAGACCCAAGAGACCATTAGTTTCACAGTACATATTATAGGACTTAAATTAAAACATGATTTTGTTGGCTCATAGACTCTTCCTATAAGACTTACGTGATTGCTGCATGTCTTGTATCGAATATTCTGCCCTTCACAATTTCTAAGGGAAAAAAGAGAGAGAGAAAGAGAAAGAAACAATGATGTTATAAAAGTGGCAAGCATAAAAATAGTAAAATCAAAACCAAGGCACTTGTTCCCCATAAAATTTTTACTAGTGCCCGTTATCTCAAAGATTCAAAGTTTAAATGCTAAGAACTCACTCCCGAGGACCAGGGGCTCCAAAAGTCTCAAGGAGGTATACATTAATCAGAGAGACTTCTTTAGCTGATTGATAAGATACTCAACTAATGCTATTGTTCTTAGGCAAATTTCCCCCAGGGTCCATATAACCTTTGAAATTAATGTATAGTGTGTGTGCATGTGCATGTGTGTGCACACGCATGCATGATGTGGTATATTTTTTCCTACAAAGAATTAAGGAAAGTGACAATTAGAAGCATTTGTGTAGCTTGTGCTTACCCAGGAATTTCTCTTCCCCGTTAGTGAAGCAACCCAGGTTAGCTGGGCACTCCCTGTCCTCTCTGTTGGCACAGTTAGGACACCTGTCCCTGTTAGAGATTCGCTTGAGGCCACCCTTCTGTTTTCTTTCCACCATTGGCCTTCCTAAATAAATGCTACAAAATGGTGTCAGGACAGCTTTCTGGGAGGCCAGGACACACAGGCTTGAGGCCCCTCTAGAGATGGTCATCATGCAATCTGTCCTCCTAGCACTACTCCTGGAACCCTGCCACCCCCTTTCCAGGCAAACTTGTCCTCTGGATGTCTGAAATTCCATCCCGTGGTACTTTTCCCCAGCGCACTGTTTGCTGCTCTGTATTTTACACAAATTCTTTACATATACCTGGTCTATTAAGGGCAACCTGCCCAGTTTTTCAATGAAGATATGCTTTTTTTTTTCTTACATGTTTTCCTGACAAATGTCAAATTTGAAATGAGGAAAGACAAACCTAGGTTTAAATCATCCTCGTGAATTAAAAGTCAACAGATATTGCAGTCATGCACCACATAATGACATTTCCGTCAATAGACCACCTATGTGAAGATGGTCCTGTGGGATCACATCGCCTCGTGATGTCATAGCCCAGTGAGTTTGTAGAAGCACACTCTATGATGTTGGTGCCATGGTGACATTGCCTAACAATGTGGTTCTTTAAAATATTTAGTCTAGCCAGAAACAGTGGCGCACACCTGTAATCCTAGCGGCTTGGGAGGCGGAGGCAGGAGGATTGCAGGTTCGAGACCAGAGGTAGTCTGTGTAACTTAGTGAGACCCTGACTCAGAAAAGTAAAAAAAATGGGCTGGGGGTGCAGTTCAGTGGTCCAGCACTTGCAGAACATGCAAGCACAAGGTCCTGGGTTCAATCCCCAGTACCACAAAAAAAAAAAAAAAAAAATTTAGTCTTGTGAAAATAGGAAAATTTTTTAAGTGATTACTGAGCTTACATGAAATGATTGATAGACTCTGTAATATGTAACTTACTCCATGTACTTTCTTCTGATTCATTTTTTACTGATCACAAAAGCAGTAAGTGGACACCAGTAATGTGCCCAGAAGCCTCAAGGTAGAAAATTGAGTCATACAGAATCCCTTTACCAAGATCTTTTCTCTTAACATTTTGGCATTTAATCTTCCAATGTTTCTGCCATGATTTATTTGCAGAGCCGAAAATAACTGTTAATTCAGTTTTGCCTTTATTTTAATCTCATAAGCATGCTCCCATTTCACTGATAATTCTTTGGAAAATTGTTTTAATGATTACCCAATAGTCCATTGTTATTACTGTTGTTAGGTGTTGTCCAGTTGAGTCTGACTCATAGAGACTCTATGTACAACAGAATGAAACACTACCCAACACTGTGCAGTGCCTGGCCCTATCATCAGTGCTTCTCTGCTATTCATTGCATTTTCAAAGGCTGATTATTTCAGTACTGGGCTGCCAGGTCCTTTTCCCTAGCCTACAGCACCCATTATTCCCAGGTAGTTTCCCATCCAAGGACTAATCAGGCCCAACTCTGTTTGGCTTCCGAGATCAGATGGGATCACACACCAGGGTGCCATGGCTGCAGACAATAGTACAACATATAGATATTATTTTTTGTTGTTCAAATCAAATTTTTTTTTGTTTGTGTGTGTGTGTGTGTGTGTGTGTGTGGTACTGATAGGTTGAGCCCAGGGTCTAGCACATACTTAGCAAGTGCTCTGCCACTGGGCTGCACCCCTAGTCCCCTTTTTATGTTTTACCTTGAGACAGGGTCTCATAAAGTTTCACAGGCTGCCTCTGGTCTCCAACTTGTGATCCTCCTGCCTCTGCCTCCCAAGTCACTGGGATTACAAGCACATACCACAACACTGAGTTTCAATTTTTTTAGTTTTGGTGAAATACACGAAAATTTACAAGCTTCACCATTTTTAAGTGCCAGGCCCATATTTATTAAGTGTATTCTTATTGTTGTACAGACATTACTGTTTGTGGTTTGCTGCCTCTTTGCTTTCTACTTTTAAGGTTTACATACATAAAAAGTTCGTTTTGGGAGGGTATACACTTTCTGCATTTTGACAAACCCATACGCTAGTGTAGTTCCTACCACATCAATATCTGGAACAGCTCAATCATCTCCAAAGATTCCCTCACTTTGTGTGGTCAGCTTCCCACCACGCTCAGTTCCTGGTAACCACTGATTTGTCTTCTGTCCCCACAATTTTGCCTTCTCCAGAATATGATATAAATGGAATGGGACAGTATGTAGTGTTTTAAGTCTGGTTCTTTTTAGCATAATACGTTTGAAATTCATTCTGGTTGCATACACCAGTAGTCTGTACCTTTCAAATTGCTGAATAATTTTCCACAACAGTTTATTCATTCACTAGCTGCATATTTGAGTTGTTCCTAGATTGGGGGCAATTATGAAAAACTGCTATACACATTCACAGACAGGTTTTATGGGAACAGAAGTTATTGTTTCTCTTAGGTGAATACCTAGAGATGGGACTGCTGAGCCTGCTCTTTTTTTATATAACATCAAAAAACTTTAGCCTGTAGCCGTACCTTGGTGGCATCCAATCCCATCAGATCTCGGAAGCTAAGCAGGGTTAAGCCTGGTTAGTACTTGGAAGGAAGACTGCCTAGGAACACCAGGCGCTATAGGCTTGGGAGAAGGACCTGGCAACCCACTCCCAAAAAACAATCAGCCACTGAGAACCCTATGAATAGCAGAGAAGCACTGACAATAGTGTTTCACTTATTGTTTGAAGGGTCGCTATAAGTCAGATACTAACTTGGCAGCACCTAACAACAACAACAACAACAACAACAATTAAACTTCTGAACTTGAAGACATTGTAGCCAATTACTTGCTCCTAATCAACTTGTGGTTTAGAACATCTTCACAGATCATGGCAATGGGTTGACCAAGTCTTAATGTTTTGTAAATATATATTTCTATGATTTTAACTTATCATTGGTGTATTATTGAGATTTGTTGAAATTTTCATGAGACTATACCAAATTTTAAACATTCAAGAAGCACCAAACTGGGAGGCTGGCAGGAAAACCATACTGGGGTGGAGAGGTCTTTTGATGAAAGGAAAAGTCTCCATCCTATTGCGAAAGGTACAAACTACTCCACCTATGCCTTATGGACAAGGTCACTCACTCACAAGACTTATTCCATTTTGCTTTTCATGTGGATAAAAGAAGAAAGTAAATAACAGGAAAAGTGGAAGGGTACCTTAAATTGCTGTTTATTTTGGAAAAGCCCCAGTTGAGGAAGGCTGCTATTAGAGTAGGAAAGTAATATCCAAAAGCTTTTTGTACTCTGCTGCCTTGGAGTCCTAAAAAGCTTTTGATTTGAATTTCAAGAGGCCAGGTACATTAAAAGGACATGGCTCAAAAGAGGATTTGATCTGAGAGACATATTGGGAAACAAAAGCTGTGAAAACATATGAAGAGGGATCATTTCTCTAAAACTGTTTTAGAAATTCAGAAGTAATTTTTCAGGTACAGTTTTAGCAAATAATTTTAGCTATTTAAATTTTAAAAAACTATTTTTGTCAGAGGAAATTTAAACTAAAAGGAAAGGAAAGAATATCAGTTGAAGGCATCTCATGCCTGTGTCTCAGCCATACCGTGTAGACCATATTGACATAGTCTACACCCCACTGCCACCTGCTGAGTCCTGATTGAAAACAGTATCCAGGAGTCACTCACTTGCATCTTGAATGTTAAGCGTTACATTCTAAACCTAAAAAGTAATGACATCACTATAAACCCAAACACACATGTAGCAAAGTGATATGAGAAAGAAAGCATTTTATTTCATGAATTCTCAAAATATAAAGCACTGTTTTGGATTCATTCTTTCTTCAACAACTTCTATGGTGAAGCTACTGTGCTCCAGATATAAAATGAAAGGAGATTATTGCTCAATTACCTTTATAAATCAGTGGTGAGGTTTCTTAAACCCAACCACCTGGCCACCATTTTTAACATTCTATTTCACTCTGTCCAATCTAATACACATGAAGCTCACTGACCAACCTCTCTTGATGTGGAGTGCTTTGGTGACAATTTGGTATGGAAATGAATAAATACTTTATGAAAGAAGCATAAAGTGAAATGCAAGTTATTTTAAAATTAAGGACATGGGGGTCCTAATTCCCCAAGCAGGAACTGGCCAGCTTGTTCTGGAAATAATTCCTTTGGCCCAAAGCAACTGAGCTACAGAAATATTACTTGCAGGGTTTTAATATCATTGTTATTAGTATATGTAAGAGCCAATGGTTATCAGAAGTATATGAAAATTCAAGTACATCATTTCACAATTATGTATATTCTATCCAATACAACATTTGTAGCACCCTGAAATTGAACATTTTTGAAGTCATAAATTTATGAATATATAAAAACACAAGTTAGCTGGGCACAGTAGTGCACACCTGTAATCCCAGTGACTCGAGAGGTAGAAGCAGGAGGATCTCAAGTTCAAGGCCAGAGGCAGCCTGCGTAACTTAGCAAGACTCTGTCTCAAGATAAAAGTAAATTTAAAAAGAGGCTAGGAGTGAAGTTCAGTGGTAGAACACTTACACAGTATGTACAACGTCCTGGGTTCAATCCCCCTACACTGCCAAAAAAAGAAAAAAAATTGTTGATTCCACCTAAAGACACATTAAAAACATTAATAAAATTTCCCTGGAGTTTACAGCACTATAATTTATTATATTCATTTGACGATATATTGGCTCAAACATTAGTGTCATAAAGACTAAGCAGCATATGTTTTTTTGAATAAAAATATATTAATTTTTAAAATAGTGGTTAAGTTAAACCTACATTTCCCATGGTTGGCACTTGACTAGAATATCGAGTTACTCATTTCTGCAAAGGAAAGAGACATTCTGGCTAGGACATGGTTTGCGGTGCAAACGACCTGACTTGAGTATTTAAATGTAATCAAATTCTGAAATAACTTCATCCACTAAGAAATAAATAAGCAAAACAGCTACATTCATCCCCTTCCCTAAATCATGAAATCTGAGGAGCACACTGATAAGGAAGAAGGCACTGCAATGCTTTCTAAAAGCTTTACGATGACTTTTTGTTTGGTTTTATTTATAATCACCTCCACATTCCTCTTCCAAGAAAACCTGACCACAAGTGCTCAATATTTATGAAGATTTAATAAGTCTCTGTGGCTGCTCAAGAATAAAAAGAACTGATAATCCTTCCAAGGGAAGTAAGTTTCCTCCTTGAAAATCTCAGAGTACCTCCAAAATTCAGTGAAAGCTCTTAGTGTGGGAATGGGTCAGGAATGATGGAGGTGTGGGACTGCTGGAAAGGTGTGCAGCAGGAATGTTTGAATTATTTTAAAACCTGCTCCCCTTCTTTTTGAGAGAAGGACCCGGCAACCCACTCCTAAAAAACAATCTGCCACTGAAAACCCTATGAATAGCAGAGAAGCACTGACCATAGTGGATCGCCTGTTGTACGTAAGGTTGCTATGAGTTGGACACTGACTTGATGGCACCTAACAACCACAACCCTTCTCTTGAAGGAATCAATTCAATTTTTATGCAGGAAAATGGTGTTATTGTCTCTTTCTTAGACATGGAACAAATGAAAATGCCACCTGTCAGCCAGGAACCAGGCTAAATATAGCATGTGTATTACCATCCATTTTTCTTCCTGTAAATACCAAAGAACATACTATCTACGTGTGTGTGTAAAGATATATATAGATACACACACATATAGTTTCAGATATTTTCTAGTCTTATATATTTGTTCAAATCAGATGAGCTCAGAAAGAAGACAAAGCTGGAGGTTTACAGGCCTAAAAGCAAATTTTAGAACACAAGCTAAAATTTGTATATAAACAAACTAAATAATACTAGATAAGTCTTAAAAAGTGAGAAAGTTAAGCAAGCAGTACTTCATTAATAGAGCAGGCAACTGAGTAAACGGGTTTACATTGTATATAACCGATGGCTTGATTTTCCAGTTCAATTTTATTTGTGACTTTGTGTACCTAACCCTCTGTAGCTTAATTTTTTTCCATATCCAAACACTGTTAGAATCTCTACGTTGATACAGTTAAAGTGCAGAACATTTCTGTCATCACAAGGATCCTTCAGGCTGCCATTGACAGCTGCACCCCCTGCCTCTTGCCCCGCCCCTGCCCTATCACTGGACAACTACTAATCTGTTCTCTATTTTTACAATTTTTGTCATTTCAGCAATACTACGTAAGCAGAATCCTATAGTGTGTAGCCTTTGGAGAGTGGTTTTATAAAACCACATCATCATTCTCTGGAGATTCGCCCAGGTTGTTGGATAGATGACGGTTTCTTATTACTCTCACGTCATGGTGTGGATGTACCACAGTCAACTTACGTAATTCTTCCACTGCAGGGCCTTTGGGCTGCTTCCATTGTGTGCCTATTATGAATAAAGCTTCTATAAGCATTCATGGGCAGTTATTATGTGAATCTAAGTCTTCATTTCTCCGGGATAAATGCCTGCAAGTGCAAGTGCAAGTGCTGAGTTACAGGGTGATTGCATACTTATTTTTAATTTTTTTAAAAAGGCACCTAACAACAACAACAACAAAAAGAACTTGTTTTTCCAGAGTGCCTATACCAATTTGCCTGCAGCTGTAGCCCTGTGGCATCTGATCCCGTCAGATCTCGGAAGCTAAGCAGGGTCGGGCCTGGTTAGTACCTGGGTGGGAGACCACTTGGGAACACCAGAAGCTGTAGGCTTGGGAGAAAGACCTGGCAACCCCCTCCCAAAAATCAATCTGCCATGAAAACCCTATGAACAGCTGAGAAGCACTGACAATAGTGTTTCCCTTGTCGTACAGAGGGTCGCTATGAGTCGGATACCGACTCTACGGCACCTAACAACAACAACAATACCAATTTACATTCTCCACCAACGTATGAGTGATCTTGCTTCTCGGCATTGTTGCCAGAATTTCATGTTGTCGATTTGTTTTTCTTTTATAGACATCCTGTTGATGTTGATGTTAGGTGCCGTCGAGTCGGTATCTGACTCATAGCGACCCTCATAGGGTTTTCAATGGCTGACTGTTTCGGGATTGCCTTGGGAGTGGATTACCAGGCCCTTCTCCCATTTTTGCGGTGCTGGGAATTGAACTCAGGACCTCAGAGACTGCAGCACAGCGCTTTACCCACTGAGCTAAATCCCAGCCCCATAGACATCCTAGGAAGTATGTTATGATACCGCATTAGAGTTTTAATTTGGATTTCCTCCATAGAGAGTAATGTTGAACATCTTTCATGTGTTTATTTGCCACCTTTGTACCCTCTTTGGTAAAATATCTGCTCGTGTTTTTTATTCATTTTCTAATTTTTTGAACATTCTTGATTGTTGATTTTAAAGAGTTCTTAATATACACATAGGTCTTTGGTCAGTTGTGGGGTTTGCACAGACTTTGTCCCACTGAGCTGTTTACTTCTCTTTCTGCCAATGCCACTACTGGATTACTGTGACCGATGGCAGGTAAACTAATTCTTCCCACTCTGTTCTTTTCTTTAATTATTTTAGCTATTTTAGGAACTATGCCTTCCCATATAAACCTTAGGATAATATTGTTTATATCTACAAAACGTCTTACTGGGATTTGAAGAGGATTTGGCTTAAACCTATAAATCAATTTGGGAGAACTGACATCTTTCCCAGGTTGAGTCTCATGATCAATGACCAAATTAGGCTCTCCATTTATTTACCTCTTCCCTTACTTTTCTCATTAGCATTTTGCATTACTGTACACGTTCAGATGCACAGTAACATTTGTGTCTTGTTGCTGTGGCCAAGTACCTGACACACAGCTTAACGGGAGGAAAGGCTTATTTCAGCTCATGCTGTATTAAGCCCAACCCATTGTGGCCGGCTTGTCCGTCCCTCCTGGCTCCGTGGTGAGGCTGCATCAGGGCAGCAGGAGGGTGGGGCAAAGGCTGCTCTTGGGCTCAGGTCAGATGGAAGCAGAGGAGGAAAGGGGGAACTCCCACCCTCAGCTGGCTTTCTCCTTTTCCACCTTTTATCCAATCTGGGCCCCCAGCCATGGGAAGGCGCTGCTCATGCTCAGGGTGGGTTCCCCTTTCACGTGGTCCTCTCTGGAAACCCAGTCGCCCAGGTGATTCTGAATCTAGTCAAGCCCATAATGAAGATTAACCATCACAGGAGGAAAACATTCAGTCTTTTTTTTTTCTCTTGTCTCCTTTCCTTTCCTTTCCTTTCCTTTTTTTCCTGTTTTGCAGTATTTGGGGGTTGAATCCAGGGCCTCACACATACTTTGGCAAGTGCTCCACCACTGAGCTGCATCCCCAGCCCATTTTCTATTTTTTTCATCTGGAGACAGGGTCTCACTAAGTTACACAGGCTGCCTCTGGTCTTGAACTTGTGATCCCTCTGCCTGTGCCTCCAAGTCACTGGGATGACAGGCATGCACCACCATCCCAGCTATCATTCTGGATTTCATGAGTAAGCATAATTATAATGTTAGCTCCAGATTTCTCGATGTTTTTTAGCACACTGAGGACATCCCCTCCATTCCCATTTTTCTGAGCGATCTTCATAGGTTGATGCTGACTTTTGTCAAATGTCTTTTCTGCATGATTTGCTATGATCCTATGAAAGTTTTCTTCTTTAGCCTGGTAAGGGCTGGATCACACTGACTGTCAGATATTGACCCAGCCATAAAGCCCCGTCGGTCACTGTATACATTTGTTTTTATACACTTCTGAATACTATTTGATAGTATCTTATGAATAACTTTGACGTCTATATTCATAAGATGTATTGGTGTGTAGTTTTCTTTTTTGCATAGTCTTTCTCTGGCTTTGGTACCACAGGCATACTAGATTAATAATATGAATCAGGAAGTGTTCTTCCTCTTCTATTTTCTGGAAGAGATTTATGAAACTTTTATAAATTCTTCTATAAATGCTTGGTAGAACTTGCCAGGAAAATCATTTGGGCCTGGAGATTATTTAGGAGGAGAGGGGTTTTTTTATATTACAAATTCAATTTTTATAATAGCTATAGAGCTATTTAAATTATCTATTTCATACTAAGGATATCTTTGGGCTCACAGACCAAAGAAAGTTGAGTTTTAAGATAGGAGTTGAGGATTTCTAGAAGCAAATAAATTTTCTTTGTTGTTGTTGCTGTTGTTAGGTGCCATCGAGTCGAGTCCGACTCATAGCAACCCTATGTACAGCAAATCAAAACACTTGCCGACTCTGTGCCAGGCAAACGATCTTATTTTTGTTTAAGCCCATTGTTGCAGACACTGTGTCAATCCATCTGGTGGAGGGTTTTCCTCTTTTGTGTTGACCTGCCACCCTTCCAAACATGATGTCCTTCTCCAGGGATTGTTCTCTCCTGACTACATGTCCGAAATATATAAGAAGCAGTTTGGCCATTCTTGCTTCCAAGGAACACTCACAAAAAGCTCCAGAAGTGGTTCCTCATAGACCCCTGAAATAAACCAGTAGAACTGGCTGGACACCCACTGGTTAAACCCTAGGTCCCCTCCCTTGCTTCAACAAAAGACTGCATATTATTATCTCCTGGGGGCAAAAGAGAAGTCTCTGGCCTGAGAAATGGCTGAGTCCATGCAAAGGTAAGAGTACTATGCAGAAACAGGGATTCAATGCAAGACCCAGCTCTCTGCCCCATTTGCTTCCTAGATATCAGAATGAGAAGAGCCTTCGCTGAGAAATCATAGCAGTCCAAAATAAAACACCTAAGACCACAAGCAACCTTAGAAAAGTCTCTAACGTGAAATACAGTAATAAAACAAACCAAGCAGAAAACATCAGTTTGGAAGGAACTGAGAGTATGCAGGGGAAGGACAGTTCCCTGTGGAAATCATCTCATATTCTTAGACACAAAGCAGAATCGGGGGCAGGATTCTATTTTCAAAAATGCAAGGTACAAACGAGAGAGAGAGAGAGACAGAGACAGAGACAGAGACAGAGACAGAGAGAGACAGAGACTCTCCATTAAGAGAGTTGGACAATGAGTTTAGATAAATCTCCCAGAAAACAGGGCAAATGGACAAAGAGAGAAAGATCTGAATAGTAGGAGCTTCAAAAAATACATGCATACATACATACATACAAGTAATCATCAAAGAATCATCCAAGACCAAGGGAATGAGTTTTCATAGTGAAAGGGTCCATCAAATGTCTGACATGATGGATGAAAATAGACCCACACCAAGACATGACAGTATGAAACTTCAGAACACTGGGGGCACACAGATACTTTTATATGTACACAGAGAGGAAGAAAAGAGAATGCAAATTCAGAATGCCTTCAGATTTCTTAATAATACCATTTAATATCAGAAGATGGTAGAACAATGCCTTTAAACTTCTCAGGGAAAATTACTTCTACAAAATCATATACCTGGAAAAACCATCATTGAAGTTTAAAGAGAAAATAAGGATATGTTCAATACCCAAGAAGCTCCTGGAGAAGGTACTCTATAAAAAAGAAGAAGATAACTAAGAAAACGGAAGAGAAGTGATCAGGAAGCAGGAGATGGAACACAGAAAAGAGGTAGATGACACCCTCCATCCCAGATGGCAGGAGGTGAGATTCCAGGATGTCCCCAAGTTCCAAACTAGAGACCAACTAATTCAACATTAGGATGCTTAGAATTCCTAAGGGGACCAAAAAACAATAGAAGACAATAAAGACTAGACAAATGAATGAAATTACAAAGTGAAAAGTAAAATGATGAATTGTCCTGAATTAGTGATAAGAACACAAAAACCAAGAACATAAGCAAAGAAAAAGATAAGGTAATCATTGACTCTAGTGGAAATAAAAAACAGCAGAAGTGATTATAGTACATTATATAACTCAGCTGTGAACAGTGGAAAAACATAGTCATAAAATTAAACACTGAATATTGGTCTAGCCAAACTTGTCTATAACCCTGAGGTCTGGAACTGCAGTGGAAGACAGAGAAGAGGGTAGGTGGAAGGAAGACAGAGGAAAAGGAGGTGTAAAAAGGTGCTAAACTTTCCACAGTGTGAGCCTAGTAAATAAGGCCTACAACCTATCAACAGGTTACCAGTATACACATGCTATTTAGACATCTGGAATAAATACCAAAACAATCCGGTGGAAGAATTTACAGTAGTTATCTCTGCTGGGTGAGAAAAAGGGAGCAAAGGAATCCAGTGATTGTTGTTTCTCACCTCAAACGTACATGAGTTATTTGGGCCTTTAACTTGTAAACCACTCTCCACATGTGTGGGCTCCACAGCTGCAGAGTCAACCACTTGCAAACTGAAAATATTAGGGAAAAAAAAAAAACTGGATGGGAGACCACATGGGAACACCAGGTGCTGTAGGCTTGGGAGAAAGACCCGGCAGCCCACTCCCAAAAGGCAATCCACCATTGCAAACCCTATGAATAGCAGAAAAGCACTGACATAGTGCTGGGCATGGCACAGTGGCGGGGAGTGTTTTGTTCTGTTGTACACAGGGTCGCTATGAGTCGGACTCAACTCAACGACACCTAACAACAACAACAATACATTTTATGTAAGGAATCTGAGCATCTGAAGGTTGTGATATCTGCAGGGGATCCTAGAACCAAAGCCCCTTGTACATCTTTGAAGATAAAAATAAAAACTTTTAGAAGTCTCGTTGTAAAAAGTCTCTACTCAACATGGCTTTTAACACTCTGCACCAAATTACCCACCCTCACCTATCTCAAGGACTTATGCCAGAGTCCAGAATATTTTTACAAATTAACCCAGGGATTCATTAAGTTATTTATTTTGGGAGTAAAATTTAAATCAATTTCCACTATACATCACTAATAACTTAGTAAATAGCATAAAGAGATGGAAGACACCATTGACACCATCTAAAATTTTGTCTCAGCTGTGGAAATAGAAAAATAAAACAACTCTGTGAAATAAAGTCTGAAACAAAATGAAGGTCGTCCTAAGATCCTGCAGAAACCAAACCTAAGGGGATGCCCTGAACCTAACAAGTAAAGGTGGGAACCAAGGAATATTTAAAGCAGCTAATGGAGATTCAAGGGCATTTTCAAAGTCAACCATGTGTCAAACAAAAAAATGAGAAAACGATGCTTGAGGCAGAAAGAACACTCGTCAAACCTGCTAGGTGACAGTGAGAACACGTTCACCTTTCACTCCCGCAGGAAACATTATTTGGGCCCGTGTTGGATATTGTGTTAGACCTAGGAATGACAGTCACTGTCTGCCCCCAATAGGAGTCATGCTTTGCCATGATAACAATTTTATTGCTATAATAGACAGAAGAAAGCCCAAAAGAGAAATATCAAAGTGAGACCAAGGAGGCAAGAGAGGCATCCTAAAGGCACACGACCTTGAAGAAGAAGCAAGACTGAGCCAGATTTCACACTAAAAGACATTTTGCAAGTACATGTGGTCATAGCTGCAAATGATTAAGACAGTGACGGACACACAAGAAGGCAGGTTCCAAGTGGAGGAAAGACATGAGTGAGTATGCCATAGGTGCTAAATCTTTACTCGAGGGCTGGGAGTGTGGCCCAGTGGTAGGCACTTGTCTACCACTCACAAGGCCCTGAGTTCAATCCCTGGCACTGCAAAAATTAATTAATTAATCAACTAACTAAATTTCACTAGCAATCAATAGTTGGGGAAAAAAATAAAGTGGCAGAAAGCTTGAAACCACTTGCACTAGAAGAGAAACCAGAAATCAACGTGATGAGAGAGGTATGATAAAAGTAGGAAATAGAAATTAATGATGTTCATGAAGAAGAGGCCAGACCAAATGGGCAAGAGCCAACAAAAAATGAGATAATAGAAGAAAACACACACACACATACACACACACACAAATGTTCCTACAGTAAAGAAGGATCTAAATCAGTACAACAGAAGTGATCATCATGTGCCAGGGAAAAATTAATAAAGCAAAACTAATACCTAGATGCCTGCAGCCATGGCACCTTGGCATCTGATCCCCCTGATCTCCAAAGATAAGCAGGGTCAGCCTGGTTAGTTATTGGATGGGAGACAGCCTGGGAACGCCAAGTGCTACATATGAGGGAGAAAGGCCCAGCAACCCACTTCCAGAACATTCTGCCATTGAAAGCCCTATGAATAGCAGAGAAGTACTGACATAGTGCTGAGCATGGCACAGCATCAGGGAGTGTTTTGTCTGTTGTACACAGGATTGCTATGCATCGGACCTAATTTAACGGCACCTAACAACAACAATACCTAGACACACTTTTGCAAAACACTTGAACGTGAGGGGGAAGAAATGAAGAATCCTGTAAAATCAAACTAGCCTGAGAGATCTGTGAACAACTTTGTGTGCCAAACTCTATACAAAAAGAACTCATGAATATTAAAAATGATTGCATGTCGGGATTTTATATCCAAATAAGTCATTCATTGTTTGTGTGTGAAAACAAGAGAAAGGTATTTTCAGATCCATAGGACCCGTTACTCTCTTTCTTGAAATAAAAAAGACTGTGGTGCTCAAAGTTTGCTCCACAGACAAGCGGCTGTGACATCACCTGGGAACCTGGTAGGCACAAAGGCCCTTGGCCCTCTGTCCAGATCTAGTCGATCAAAGTCAGTATTTTAACAAGCTCACTAGGTGATTCATATGCACATTAAAATTCCAGGAACACAGCTCAAAATATATTTCTGCCAACAAAGCAATAATTCAAAACGAACCGAAGGTTGACAATGAGTTGTGAAATAATGTATGTCTACATACACAATTTCAACAATAATTTGAAACATGACTAAGAGAGAAAAGAGATGAAAGAAAAAAACTTTGCCAATAAACTCTGTATGAAATCCCAAATTCTAGTAACAAAACCCAAAAAACATAGAATGAAGGAAAATATAAAATATCTATCACTTTACATAAAGAGAAATCAAGGAAACTATTTCCTTCAAGTTGGCTTTGGTAGTTTTAAAATCTGTCCTTCAAATATCATAAATTGAATGATCAGTAAAATAAAAAAGGATATGTGCATAACTTACAAATTCCTAGAGGCAAAATTTTAGAGAAAAACATTAAAGAAAGGAGAGAGAAAGATTTTAAACAGAGATGGTAATCTAAGTATGTTTATTGAACTCCCTTCCTTTACAAACACCTAGTGGAATAACAAAGTGTATTAATAAGTGAGCAACTCCACATCATTTCTGGAAATTCATAGAAACTGTACACAAGCCAGAAATTTCAAGTAAATTTAGCTCTAAATAAGTTGAGGCTGAATTAAAGGTGAAATATGCTATTCACTGTAAACAAAAGGAAGCCTGACTTTGAAGTACATGACAGAAATCCATAAGAGACCAATGTCACTAAACTACAGTGACAATCAGTGTAGCCAATGTCTGGCAATCAATGGTATGGGTTGGGTAGTATAAAACAAAAATGTAAAGGCATGTAAGGTCCCACTGGATGGGCCTGCATAGGATGGATTATTCTGGAAGGGTTAAGTAAATTGTAGGCACTCCAGAGACTATCTCCAAATAAAGGAAAGCCACAAAAATCATAGGAAAGAAACTCATTAGCACAAAAGCAATGCTCCTTCCCACAAGTGCCTTCAGCTGCAGGTCTCTTTCCATTCCTTATAACTACACAAATCCATAACAGACTCTTATCTAGACCAAAGAGGATTTTCCCCACAGAAAGCCAGAACTGAATCAACAAGGGATTTGATGAAATCCCAGCTTTAAATTAGACCCTTGAAATTTGGAGTACAGAACATTAGAGATAAGCACACATACATACATAGAAAGATACGTGTGTGTATGTATTTGTATTACACATGTATATGTGTATACATATATTCAAACACTTTTAAAAACTGTGCTTCATTTTCTTTTTTGTGTTTTTTTCTTTTTCTTTTTCTTTTCCTGGCACTGGAGGCCTAAACCCAGGGTCTTACACATACTTTACAAGCACTTAACCTCTGGGCTATACCACCAGCCCCTTTTTTATTTTCTATCTTGAGACAGGGTCTTGCTAAGTTATGCAGGCTGCCTCTAGCCTTGGATTGCGATCCTCCTGCCTCTGCCTCCCAAGTTGCTGGGATCACAGGAGTGCACCATGGCAACTGGCCATGTTTTCTTTTCAATCCTTCAGTCTGTAAGATTTTTTTGCTTTGTTTTGTTTCATTTTGATTTTTGAGACAGGGTTTTGCTATGTAGCCTAGGCTACCCTGAACCTCATCATCCTCCTGTCTCAGCCTCCCAAGTCCTGGTATTACAGGCAGGCACCATCACACCCCCTATATTTAAGATTTGTCTCTAGTAAACAGCATATAATTTTGGCTTTGCAGTCCAACAATCTTTGTCTTTTATTACAGTATATTTATATCTAATCTGAAAACCATTTGCTTTCTCTTTGTCACTCACTCTGTGTTCCTTTTTCTTTCCTTTCTCAATCTGTTTTGAGTCAGTCAAGTATTATGTTATTAGTTTATTTCCTCCTCTGATAAATCCCTTATAGGGTTTTCAATGGCTGATTATTTTCAGGATTACTTCAGCAGTGGGCTGCCACATCCTTCTCCCATTTTTGCAATGCTGGGGATTAAACCTGGGTCCTCAGAGAGTCCAGAGCACTAAATGGTTATACATTTTTTACTATATTTTAATGGTAACTCAAAATTAAATGTGTATCCCAGACTTTGAAAACTTGAATGTAAATTGTTACTTTTATAATTTCCTGAGCAATTCAAGACATTATAACACTTTAATTCATATACCCTCCTCTTCTTTCTATATATCCCTTATGCAACTTTCTGTGTTTTCCCTCTGAGATTTAGCCTGGACGTTTCCTACAGACCTATACATTCTTCTGTTTCTAATCTGCTGCCAAACCCATCTATTCAGATAATAATTTTAGTTATATGTTTCTACTCCAAAATTTCCTTTTGACTCTATTTTATAGATTCCAGTTATCTTATAAAATCCTACATTTTCTCATCTATTAAACATAGTTACTACAGAGTTTTGTTGTTGTTGTTGTTGTTGATTTTTCTGTTTTGTTGTATTAAAACACAGATCTCACAACTTCAGTACCTGTTTCTATACTCTGTTTTTTCCTCTTGATTTTGTCTCATGGTAAGACTAATAATGTTTTATTGAACTATAAAACATCATCTGTCAAAACTTAAAAAAAAGCACCCTCGCACATGCCTATAATCCCAAAGGCTGAACTGAGACAGGAGGAAGGATAGGAGTTGGGATGAGGCAGGAATATCGCAAGTTCAAGGCCAGAGGCAGCCTGTACAAGTTAGCAAGACCCTGACTCAAAACTAAAAAAATTGAAAAGGAGCTGGCAGTTCTCCTTTCCTCTTAGCATATAATTCTTCAGTGATCCCAAGTGCTATCCAGAGGTGCTTACTAAGGCTTTATCAATTTTTTTATGTTCCAGCACCATGAGATTGTCAGTGAATCTGCTTAGCTTCTCAGCCTGTTAGCAGTTGGCTTTTGCTTGGTTCCTCTGGATCTTACTGCATAAAAATCAGTTAACACCTGGTGAAAAGCTATGGTTCAGTCAAAGTCACTTTGTGGTATATTCCTGTTTCAGGAATCCTGAACCACCAAGTTCTAGGTGCATGACTAAGTTTTATTTCTCAGTTTCTGGCTCCCTCTGGTCCATCACTGGTCTGTTAACATATGTCATAGTTTTTATTTGTTCAAAATGAAGTGAGATAAATAAGGATAAAATAGTAGATTTTCATAAAACTAAATAAATTCAATTTAGAGTCTTTTAATCTAAGATTATGTCCTACTTAACATGAAGATGAAGAGAGAATGATTATCATTTGTTTTATGTTTGTGATGCTAGACCCCAGTTGGGTTTTGCTTTTCTTTCCATCTTCACTTGGTCAATTCAAATTGTTGTTGTTGTTGTATGCCGTCGAGTCGGTATCCGAATCATAGCGACCCTCATAGGGGTTTCAATGGCTGACTGTGTCGGGATTGCCTTGGGAGTGGATTGCCAGGTCCTTCTCCCATTTTTGCGGTGCTGGGAATTGAACTCAGGACCTCAGAGACTGCAGTGCAGCGCTCTACCAACTGAGCTAAATCCCAGCCCGTCAATTCAAATAGTGACAACCTAATGTCAGTTCCTGCCTGCAGCTGTAGCCCTGTGGCATCTGATCTTGTCAGATCTCAGAAGCTAAGCAGGGTTGGGCATGGTTAGTACTTGGATGGGAGACAGCCTAGGAATAACAGGTACTGTAGGCTTGGGAGAAGGACCCAGTAACCCACTCCCAAAAATCAATCTGCCATTGAAAACCCTATGAATAGCAGAGAAGCACTGACAATAGTGTTTCACCTGTTGTATGTAGGGTCACTATTAGTCAGATACTGATTCGATAGCACCTAACAACAACAACAACAACGTCAGTTCCAAATATGTATTTTGTGGATGGGTAAGATTTCACTAGTGTTTGAGAATTAAAAGCCTTGGACATCAGATTCTTTGCTCTTCTCTATTCAATTTGCCTTCCTTTTCAACACTGACCCTTTCTGCATTCTCTCTTTCCTACTTTTCCTTCATAAAGGCATCTTTTCATAATCTGCTCAGGATCTCTGCATATGCTAATCCTGTTGTCTGGATTTTTTGTCCCCTTCCCTTTCCTTCACCCAGTTGACTTCCTCTCAGCAGTAAATAAATGCTCAGGCAAACACCTCTCCATAAGAGGGCTTCCCAGGCCACTATGTCCATCCCCTTGACACAATTGTTTTGTTATCATTTGTTTTGTTTTTGTTTTTTGAGACAGGGTCTCACTGTGTAGTACAGACTGTCCTGGAACTCATGATGTAACCCAGGCTGGCCTCAAACTCACAGTGATCCTCCTGCCTCAGCCTCCCAAATGCTGGGATTATAGGCACGTGCCACTGCATCCAGCTCACCGTTGAACTGCATAAGTTTTGATGCTTCCCTGTTTGTTATTTTTCACCCCAGACTGTAAGAACCATGCAGGCAGCATCTGCGCTAGTTGAATTCCAAGTGTTAAACTCCATCCCCACGTTAAGTGGATCTGGAGCTGGGAATCCAGAGGAAGGGCCTGTGAAGTTTCCACTGAGAAAGCTCTGCTGTGATCCTACCTCTTACTCTGCCCCATCAAGGAGAAGGGAGGAGGGCTTGAATCTGAAGCCCAAGCAAGATGAAGAACCTGAAGAGCTCTCTCTGTGCCCATTCTTCTTTACTGTGTAATTCACACCAGAGAAGGTGAAGACAGAAAGACACGCCATGGCCACATGAGCAGAGTAGGAGTGGCCACCTTGACTCCCTGAACATGGAGTTTGTGCACCAACATCACGCGCAGGCTCCCTGTGGACTGGACGTGGCAGCTTCAGGAGCATGCCTGCATGGGGATGTCTCCATAACATGCCAGGGCAGGACCACAGCGAACACAGGTAAGCGATCCGGGAGCAGGCCACCTGCCCAAGAGCTGGGGAAAGGCAGCACCACCAAGTCTAGGTGTTGTAAATAGCACATGTCAAGGGACTTGGAGGCAAGAGATCCCAGGGGATGGGGAGGGTAGGGGCCACATCTCAGAAAAATCTGTCCAAGTGTCACAGAAGTCAGCTTGACACAGTGGCCAGCCAGACAGCACCAGTGGCTGCTCACAGCAGCAAAGTCAAGTCCCTTCCTCTCCTCTTGCCCAAATTTTCCCTTCTAAGTAGGAACAGAAAAGACAGAAGCAGCGCACCAGGTGTCCTTGCTGACCCCCAATCTCTGCTGCAGCAAAGCCCATGGAGGAAGGAGAAGACCTGAGCTCACCTTCACGCTGAGATGCGGCACTGGGCAAAATCATATTCAAACAAATCAAAATAATGATAAAGATAAATAATAGGTAGGTAAAGATTGGGTTATGTGAGACGAGGAGGAACACGGTCATTGGTAGTGCTTACCGTGTGCCTCTGAACTCCCTTTTCACAAACACAGGTGCATACTGTTAAATAAAAAACACAAGCAAATAAAGCCAACTCCTTTCCCACGCTAACCCTACCATTCACTGTAAATGATTTGGTTTCCTCTGACCAGTGGTCAGAAAGTGGTGCTAAAGTCCTACCTCCCGCACTCCAGGGCCAGGCTGGCCACTGTCCCTCCACAGACCAGTCGGCAGTGGGACAGAACTTCTCCTTTTCGCAAGAAGCCCCTGCCATCCTCGTGGGCACAGGTACGTGGCCCTCGTATTGTCTGCCCGAGCAGAACAAACAGATCCCAACACTGGGAGACACTCCATCCTTCCTCCATATAGCACGTCATGCTCGGAACGCCAGAGAGACGACCAGGGGAAGCAGTCACTGCTCTGCCTCCCCAAGACTAATCCTGGAGTCCCGTCTAGAACCATTTCCTCAAGACCCAGGGCTGGAGTCAGAACCCGCCCTGGGCTGATGTTCCTCCCGTGCTTCCGGCAGCCTCGCTTTGTCTTCTCAGGATGGACCACTGTATCCTCCTTCTCAAAGGCCGATGGTACACTCTCTCATCTGTCCTGCTCCGCATCGTCCCAGGGAAATGGGGGGACACACTTGGTCACTGTGTCATGTATCATAAAACAAACACCTCCATGAACTATAAACTGCAGCCAAAATATGCTCGCCTTGCACTTCTTCTCTACACCTGGAAACTAATCAATGATCATCAATTTACTCTTTTTCCTGACAGCATCCCAAATCTGAAGATGGCTGCCAGGATCTTGGGGTCTTTTGTCCAGGACCAGAGTATAAGTTCCATCACCTGGGGTTTCTACCTCATCTAAGAACTGAGATGAGATCCTTGGCTGGGATTTAACTGGACCCATGAACAGTTACCTCAAGAGCAATGATACAGGCAGGCTTATTGCAAGTTTACTGAGTTTTAAATTACATTGATCTACATTTTACAAATAGCCTGCAGCCGTAGCCCTGTGGCATCCAATCCCAACAGATCTCGGCAGCTAAGCAGGGTTGGGCCTGGTTAGTACTTGGATGGGAGACGGAACACCAGATACTGTAGGCTTAGGAGAAGGACCTGGCAACCTCCTCCCAAAAAAAGCAGTCTGCCACTAAAAACCCTATGAACAGCATAGAAGCACTGACAATAGTGTTTCTCCTGTTGTACGTAGGGTCGCTATGAGTCAGATACGGACTTGACGGCACCTAACAACAACAAACATTTTACAAATAACATTTACAAATGTCATTTAACATAAATATATCTAAGATGTGAAAACAGAACTCACTTTACCTTCATAATCAGTGGATTGCTCAGAGTGAAGGAACAAGAAATGAACTGTAATTGTAGCCACCAAACACAGAACCCACAGACATGACCTTTTGCCTCAAATCCTGATGACACCGAGCCAGTGACATAAGGTGCCAGGCCCTCCCTTCCTCAAAGCTAAAGTGTTTGGCACCCCTGAGTCCTGTGAGCATCATGTGGATGGGATATAGCACATCCCTGAAAACAGGACCATTGCTATCTAAATATGGTCAGTCACTTGAGATTGGCTAATATTTACACACAGCAGATGTTAAACCAGGGCTAGGGTTTAGCATGATTGATAGAGTGCTGCTCTGCGCTCTCTGAAGCCCAGCACCACAAAAATGGGAGAAGGACCTGGAAGCCCATTCCTGAAATAATCAGCCATTGAAAACCCTATGAATAGTAGACAAGCACGGATACAATACTGGGCATGGCACAGCGTCAGGGAGTGTTTCATTCTGTTGTACATCCGGTTGCTATGGGCCGCACCCAACTCAAGGGCATCTCACAAGAAGATGTTAAACCAGCAGGCTAGAACATCCAAGGCCAAGTTCTCTTCCTCCTCATTCACTCAATCCACTCACACGCATCCCCCCCCCCAGAAGCTGCAGGCCCCACTGACCTTCCTGTCAAACACCTCCGCAGAGAATAGGAGGCTCCTCCCCCACATGTCCGCGAGCAGTCGCTCCAGTCGCCCCAAGCGTCCCAATTGCCATCTTTGTCTTCCTCTGAATGAGCATTTCTTGAGGTCTAGATGCGAATAAGAAAAAACACAAGCAGTCATAGGAGGACATGCCCTGCTCAATTCCACGTGCATGAGGTGTCTGTAGTCGTCCAGCTCACTGAAGCAGGAAGAGTGGAGATTGGCAGAGGCCAGGGGCAGAGATGGGAAGTCCCTGTGCAGTAGGTATAAAGTTTCAGCCCTGCAAAAGGAAAACGTTACAGAGATCTGCTGTAAAACATCAGGCTTGTAGTTAACAACACTGTGTTGTTGACAGTATACTTCAAATTTTGTTAGGTTAAATCTCATGGTATGTGGGGGAGGAAGGCTAACCACAATTTAAAAAGAAAGAACAAAAGAAGGAAGATGAGAGGGAAATTATCTCAATTGAAAGAACATAGAATAGATAGCAATAAGCAATCACATTTATTAAATTTTTCTCATAAGTTTTTATTATTAGCACTAATTATATAAAATAATGGGTTTCATTATGACCTTTCCATATGTACAGGTAACATGCTTTGATTATGTCTATTAAATTTGTAGTAAGAGTCTAGAAACAGACTCAAGTATAAGGACATAGTATAGGATCATAAATCAATGTGATAAACAGCATTTTCAATTAATTTATTTATTTTCAAAACAGGGTCTCAACATGTAGCCCAGGCTGGCCTCAAACTCGAGATCTTCCTGCCTCAGTCTCCTGAGTGCTTGGATTAAACTTAAGAAAAAAAATACTTATAGTCATAAAATATACCAAAATTAATTCCAAATATATTACAAATGATATTAAAATACTGAAACTATAAAATACTAGGAAAATTATATGTTAACAGTCATACAGATATGGAATAGGAAAAACTGCCCTAGACTTATCAACAAAGGCAGAACCTATAAAAGACTTACAGGTTTAATTGTATTAAAATAAAAACACAAGGCATTTTTCTATCTCTTTATCTTCAGATCAAGACAGAAATCTATGAACACACACAGAAATGAAGTAGTAAAAGAACAAGTATGTAGGCTGAAAAAATACACATTACATCGCCTCTAAGAATGTAAGTGCCTGTGGCTATACTACTGTAGCATCAGATCCTGTCAGATTTTGGAAGTTAAGCAGAGTCAGGGCCTGGTTAGTGCTTGGATAGGAGACCACCTGGGAACACCAGGTGCTGTAGCCTTGGGAGATGGATCTGGCAACCCACTCCCAAAATGAAATCTGCCATTGAAAATCCTATGAATACCACAGAAGCATGACAATCGTGTTTCCATCTTTGTACATAGGGTCCCTATGAGTTGAACACTGACTCGACGGCACCTAACAACCACAAGAATGTAAGTGGTGAGACAGGAGGCAAAGACACAGTGAGCATCAACAAACTATTATTTTCCCCTAAAACCTGAACAACATCTTAAGCGCATGTGACAAAATGGTAAAATCAAAGAAGCCACATGGTACAATCATAGATGTCAGTTTTATTAGTCTCTGAACTTCCATGGTTTTTCAAATTTCTTTGAAAAATATTTTCAGAGTAAAACACAATTGTTATATAATAGTCTGTTATCTACATATAAGCCTATATTATTTTTAATGCCGGTAAACTTACACATGCATGGAGAAAGGAGTTTCAAAATGTTGTAGTGAGAGAGTGAGAGGACACTTGTGTTAGTGACTTTTATTTTTGTTTATGTTTCTCTGCATTTTGTACCATCTTTTAAAAAATAAAACACACAACACCTTAATTAAAAGCAAGCAAGCAACTGGGTACAGTGCCGCATGCCTGTAATTCCTGCAACTCAGGAGCCAGAGGCAGAAGATCGCAAGTTCAAGACCAGAGACAGTCTGAATAATTTAGCAAGACTCTGTCTCTGTCTCAAGAAGTAAAATAATTAATTAATTAATTAATTAAAAATAAGAAAATAAAAATAAAAATTTTAAAAATGGGCTGGGGGTTGCAGCTCAGTGGTACAGCATATGAGCATACAGGCAAAAGGCCCTGGGTTCAACCCTCAGGACCACCAAAAAAAAAAAAAGGGCAAGCAAAGAAACTAAAACCACACCTACTCAGCATACAGAAAGTTTAAGTCAGTTAGAAGTTAGTAGGTAAATTCTAAAAGAATGGCAAAGTTTTTGAAGAGACCCGTGACATACTAATAAACTGCAGCATGTGACTGAACTAGATATTGCACAGGTTTCCTTAAGCCCTTAGGCAAGTTACCTCATCCAGTCAAAAAAAAATTAAATTAAGAAAGGGATCTGTAGAAAGGACCTTCCAAACTGAAATGAAAAAATAATGACTGGAAGCAAAGAAAGCGTTTTCCAATCACTTTCACTCAAGTCTCACCGGTCAGCAGGTCTGATGGCCTCTTGCCAAGCAACGTATTTAGACCACAGGACTCGGGCCTGCTAGACAGGGTATTCCAGTAACAGTCAAGAGAAAGAAAAGGATAAATCTGCTGACTGATCAAATCTGTCATCAGGAATGGGAGCTAATTAAACCCATACTATTTACTGTTCTAATTAGACCACTGCTCGGTTCAATTTTCTACCCTAAATGTCACCAAACATAACTGTGTCCTGTCTATAACATAATATAAAATATAAAGTTTTAATTCATAAAAAATACAATAAGCAGTTTAATACACTCATCTGGACTTTTAGGTGGGTTAAGTCCAAATCATTTAGGTAAACGTTTAAAATACACACAGCTGAAATTGATTTTTCATTTTGTCACTCAATATACTGATAGGTTGAAAGTGAAAAGTTGAAAAACATCATTATATATATTTTTAAATGAAAGCTGAGAGTTCTTTGCAATATTGTTTTAATTTGTTTTTATTCCCACTATCCCATCTGTTCCATTTATAGTGAGCATCAGGTTTCTTTCCATAACTCCTCCACCTTTACTTACAAAAAATCTTGATTCTAAAATAATTAAAATAGGCATGGTATAAAAATGCAACCACTTGGTTTCTCTGATTGGATCGGTAAGATATTTTCCCCTTACAAAAATAGAAGGAAAACGGCATCTCAAGGAGTCTGGAGTTTCTCTCCTGCCCTTGGCCTTTCAGATGGTTGGATTTCACTTGGAAATCCCAGTGCTATTTCCCCCAAGCCAGGCCTCCCACCCTTTTTGTATATTTTTCTCTATCCAAAAAGTAGCAATAGTATCCCTGATTTCTACCCAGTTCTCTCTTCCTTTTGAAATTCTCCTCACAGTGAGACAGAACCTGCTTCCCGGGCATTTCCATCACCCTAGACTAGCAACTGACAGTGAATCCAGATCCTCTTCTGTGCAAGAGCCTTTCTAGAGCTTTCTCAAGGCCTCTAAGATCTGCCCAGTGCTCCTAGGGCCTTCCTCTCTCCCAACTCTTTCATGACTATGTTCAAGCCCTGCACACAATTAAGTTTGCAAAACTTTAATCTTAAAATGTAGCATCCAGAAGACAACACTGAATCAAAAAGACATAGACCACACACCCTAGATTCCAGGTTTCTTTTGATGAAACCTTCCTTTCCCTGACTTTCTTCAATCCTCCTGCCTGTGGGTCCTTTCTTCCTATTTCAGCCACACCATTTATTGGAACTTGCTATGAAGGCAGTATTACATAATGGCTAAAGCTTTTTGGATAAGTTTCTTAACCTTTGTAAAACTCATCTATTAAATGGAGATGACCACCATTATCCAAACAGGATTTAAATAAAACGCCCCATATAAAATAAATCACCAACTACATTTGTTGGTGAGTGTCTCAATAAATGTCAGTAATTCTTCTTTAAAAAATGTCTTTTTCAAAACAATGATGGCAGAGCCAGCGCTCTTCCATTCCTGCTTATGCAAGTCTTAACATTAATCACTACTGAATTTCCTCTTGTTGTTTTTGGCTGCAACACCAGCCTGCTGAGGTCTGCTTGAACACCGATCCTGTCACCCCATCTGTGAGCCACGTCGCTCAACTTTGCAGCTTCCATGTGTGCACCCAAGTCACTGATAAACGGGCTGGATATAGCTCCCTAATCTTACAGAATTCCAGTGTGCATATTTCTGCTTCTTTAAAATAGTAAGCAGACCATAATGCCAAGTAAGCAGCCAACTAATCAGACTTGGAATTTGTGAACACAGTTTAACGTTACAATAAAAATATGAAATAATACCAATCACTGTCATCAAATGTCAGGAGGCAGAAGGGGTTGTCAAGACGGAAGAAATCAGTGGATTGGGCAGGGTGGAGTCCAGATTCTTGGGCTGCATTGTGGCGTGGGCCCCCTGAGAGAAGAAGTATGTAGCCCACTCATCTTGGCCAGTCCCAACCTAGAAGGCAAGTGACGATAAAATGTAGCTGGCTGATACCAGCTCTATCTCTGGCCTCTTGGTAACCCAGAAGAGGCAACTTCTGTGTTTCTCGGTTGGGTTCCACTGTGCCCAATTCCCCCTTTTCAAACATCTCTTTAAGCTGCCTGAAGTGATTATTGAAGTCCGTGTGAATGTTACTTTATAAGGTACATTGTCATCTGAACAAAGGCAAGTGTAATTCAACCCATATCATGGCTCTCTGCATCCCTGCTAGGGAGCCCTGAAGAACCATGTCCCAAATGAAGGCAGCTGCTACTACGTATGGAAAGAGCCCTGCATGCCAGCATGCTCCCCACCACCTCTCTAGCTCCTCCACCAGCCCTAAAGGTGGACAGCCCTGTCCCCATCTCACAAGTGAGCAGTGTGGCTTTGAGAACTACGTGTATCCAAGGAATGAGGCAGCCGAAGCAGAACCACATTCTGATTTCCCCAGACAAATCCTGCTCTCCCCGTGGCCATGCGCTCTCTGTGTACTCTCTCCACTGACACTCCACTTCCCTTCGCGACCAGGAATCCAGTCAAACACAGCAGCTGCATGACCATCGCCCGCAGTTAGCCTTTTTCATCTTGGATCAAACACAGCTGCTGCTGTGATCTGCCTGACCACAGCGCTCCTTCAGTATCTCAATGAAGCCTCTTGTTTCTTCTTTTCCCTCCCCTGTACTGCAAGCAGAGCTGCACTTCTGCTTTTCCAAAGTAGTTCACTTTGTCTAGGTTATTTCAGGAGGAAGGTGCGTTCCTGACCAATGGTTGTGGACTCAGATGCATTACTCATTTTCTAACACAAACATATACCCAAACTCAGGGATCCGCACTCAGTGCCCGGGGAAGACAAGCATGGATCTGGCCTGGAAGCAGCTCTCAAGTCGGTGAACGGCAGGTGAGAGGTAAAGGGACGTGGTGAGGCGTGTCGGTCCTCTGTTGTTGAGATCAACAGGCGCAGGGGACCCAGTGTGAGGAGACACCAAAACCGGAGCAGTTCCTGGAGCCCTGGCTAGGACGGCTGGGACACTTGCTTTCCACAGAGGACCCCAAGTCTGCAGTAACCACATCAAGATGATGAAGGGGACATGTGAGCCTCTGCCAGTGGCTCCTGCAAGCTGGCGTCTTCTGTAGAAAGCAGGTGTCTTCGCTCTCCTCACCAAGGCTCCGGGAACTGCTCCCGTTTCAATGCATCCCCCACAGGCTGGGTTACATGAGTTCTTCATTTTCGCTCTTTATTTTCTAATTGCAACGGAATTATAAACATTTTTAAATTTCCTCCTTTCTGCTCATCTCTGCTTTCTAATATTATACAACAAATATGTACAGTTGAGGCAATAAAACACTCAATATAAGTTCTTGTATATTAAAAGGGGAAAGAAAAACACTAAAGGGAAATCCATGAAAACACATCCAAAGAAACAATATTTATTTTGTGTTGTTTGGTTTAAATTATCAGGCTGAAAAATCTCTTAGGAAATCATACTTTCCTATGTGAAGTTCTAGCTCAGGAATATTTTGGATGAAAATTTTAAAGCAGATATTATTTACTCATTATATAATATGACTTGGTGAAAGCCAAGAATATTGTTCACAATCTCATCCAGACTGGAGTGCCGTTTGCCCTGCTGGAATCCCCGGGCATGTATCAAATCATAAAATATTTTCCTGACAAGTTCTTAAATCAATGACTTATAATGAATAGCACAGTTCTACTAGTCTTGGTAAGATGTTAGTAATTAAACACAGATTTCACATATAAGGTCACTTATTGGAAATGCTGTATTAACAGCTCCATATTAAAAACAACCCCAAATAAAATGAGTTCTACCGGGATATTACTTCCCAGACATCAAATAAAGGTTCATTCCAATGTGCCCACAAAAGCTACTTCAGGAGATCTCAAGTGACTCAGAGTTTTGTTAACAGTAGATGCATTCTTCCAGGGTAATATTACCTTAAGGTCTTGAACAACAAAAATTTAAAAATATGAAGTGGGTAAATGACATAAAAATGCCACTCAAGGTGTCACACAGACTCAACAATTTAGTTCATTTAGGATATATTAAACATCAACATATAACATATCTAAAGCTGTGTGCTGGGTACTAATGACAGATGACAGTCATGCCAGGCCCCTGTAGCTTGCCTCTCCCGCTCTGGCCCATTTTACCCTCCACTGGGGGAAGAAAAAAATGTATATATATATACACATTGTAAATATATATATATATATATATATATATATATATATATATACATATGTATATATATACATATATATACACATATGTATATACATATATATACATATATACATATATACACATATATACATATATGTGTACACATATGTATATATACACATATATACATATATGCATATATATACGCACATATATACATATATGCATATATACATATATGCATATATATACACACACATATATACATATATGCATATATACATATATGCATATATGTATATATGTGTATATATATATATATACAGGGCTATGGCCTGCAGCCATAGCCCTGTGGCATCCAATCCCATCAGATCTCAAAGCTAAGCAGGGTCAGGCCTGGTTAGTACTTGGATGAGAGACCACCTGGGAACACCAGATGCTGTAGGCTTGGGAGAAGGACCCAGAAACCCACTCCCAAAACAACCTATTATTGAAAACTCTATGCATAGCAGAGAAGCATAGTGACAATAGTGTTTCTCCTGTTGTACGTAAGGTCGCCGTGAGTTGGATACCAACTCAATGGCACCTAACAACAACATATATATACATACATACATACACACACACACACACACACGCACACATATACACATACATATATATACACATGTGTTTATATATACATATATGGCAGTCTCTGAGGTCCTGAGTTCGATTCCCAGCACTGCAAAAATGGGAGAAGAATGTGGCAACCCACTCCCAAGGCAATCCGCCATTGAAAACCCTATGAGGGTTGCTATGAGTCGGACCTGACTCGACGGCACCTAACAACAACAACAACAAATTTATATATGTGTATATATATATATATATATATATATATATATATATATATATAGTGTGTGTGTCTATGTATATGTATACGTATATATGTATGTATGTATATGTATATGTCCAAACTTCTTACCCCAAGAGCCAATGCCCTTTAGGAGCCAATGTATTCCTGGTTGTTTTGCCATCCTCCCAGCACTTCACTAACTCCCCAGGACACACAGAGCACCTTTGGCTTTCTACAGCCTGCCCTATCTCGTCCTATAGCTGTCTCTTGCGGCTCCTGCTCACACCACATGCCACGTTCCAGGCACACCCCATTTGTCATTATTCTCAAACACAAACACATTTACTAAGTCCTGCTGGAGGAGCACTTTATTCATGTATTTATTTACTTTGGTCTTATGCCTGGCAAGCAGGCTCTGCACCACTGAGCTACATCTTCAGCTTTGAGGAGCATTCCCAAAAGATGCTACTCAGCCAGGAGTAGACAGGGTACAGGGAAACCCCAAGGGTTGGTGCTGCGCCCTGGGCTGAGCCATGCCAGACCCTGTGAATCCAAGGTTCGTGTATCTGCAGAGGCCCATCAGGGTAGATGGAGCAAGGGGAGGTGAAGCTGTGAGGCATTAAGGCCTTCGGTCGAGAATCACAGCCCCTGGCAACCACAAAGAGAGAAGTGGGGGAAGAAAGTTGCCTCACTTCTCTTCTGCTATCCCTGGCACTGCGTGCCACTGGCCAAACCCAACCTGGAGCCAGAGGGCAGGTGAGACCAGTGACACCGTCCACACAGGAGCATGTCCACCTGGGTGCAGCACAGGATGAGGAATGGCAGAGGGGAGATCTGGAAGGCAGAGGGAAGCTTCCAGTATGGGAATTTTTTTTTTTTTCCATGTGTGGTACTGAGGGTTGAACCCAGGGCCTCACATTTGCATGCTCTGCAAGTACTACACCACTGAGCTGCATCCCTCAGTCCTTTTTTTTTTTTTTTTTAACTTTTTTTGAGACAGGGTCTCGCTAAATTACAAAGACTGCCTCTGGTCTCGAACTTGGGATCCTCCTGCCTCCACCTCCCGAGTCGCTGGGATTACAGGTGTGCACCACCACACCCGGCTCCAGCACAGGAATTTATTGGCCCCTGGAATAATTTTAAGCAAAGAAGTGACTTCAGTGGATTGTATTTCCAGAAAATTCTTCTGGCACGCAGAGTGTGGGTAAGGACAGAGCTGGCAGAGCCTCACCCCAGGAGCACAGCTGGAAGGCCGCTGGAACGGTGCATGTGAGAGCCCAGAGCCCAGACTCCAGGATGGCAACATCATCTGGACAAGGAGGGCACAGGGGTGAAGGCTGAAGGGCTAGAATTAATAGGACCTGGCAGCTGGCCAGATGCTGGGGGACACGAGGTGCTAAGCTGGCTCCTGGGCTTCCCTGTTTAGTGACTATGGCAAATGCTGATCTCATTCAGGCTTCCAGACCATCCTTGACCCCACTCCAGAGGTAGAATTCTAGTCCTCGGTCACAGCTAAGATAAAAGAAGCAATCAGTGGTCCCCTGTGGGTCCAATTTACTTAACTACAATTGTATGTTTTGCCAAAGAAGATTTTTTAAAAGGAATTATTTGCTAATATCCGAACATATGGAGATTTCACATCAAAATCTAAATTTCTGACTTCTTGGGAAAATAAAAGAAAAAATCAAACTAGGGTTAATATCACAGATGGCAGTAATTATGTGTGACCACCCAGTTATTAATGGACGTGTGCCCTCAGTGGGCAAGGACAACCACAGTGAGATACTGCTTCATAGCCATGAGGGGACTATTAAAAAACAACCACATGCCATTGAGTAAGAAGTGGACAGGCTAGCAGGAAGCACCAGAGAAAGCAAGTGCAGGCAGGGAATGTGGAGAGATTAGAACCCTTGCTCACTGCTAGGGGGATTGTAACATGGCACGGCTTTCATGGAAAACACAGCGGTCCCTCGAAAGATTAAATATGAAGCTGCTACTTCATGCCACCATTCCGCTTCTGAATGTACATCCCCATAATTGGAAGTGAGGACTCAAACAGATACCTGTGCACCCATTTTCATAGCAGCCTTATTCACAATAGTCAAAGGATAAATCCCACATGTCTACCATTCAATGAATAAATAAGCCAAGTATAGCATGCACAGATGACATTCTCCAGTTTCAAAAGGAAGAAAATTCTGCCACATGCAGCACAGCAGATGAGCCTGTGCAGACATTGCACTGAGGGCAATAAATTAGACACAAAGGGACAACTATGTATCATTCCACTTAGGAGGGACCTGGAATAGCTAAATTCAGAGAGAACCAAAGTAGGGTGGTGACTGCCTGGGGGGAGGAGTCCATGAGGGGGTGGCGTTCACTGGGTACAGCTTCAGTTTTGCAAGAGGAAAAGCAGTTCTAGAGATGGATGGTGGGGAATATACAATGAGAATCTACTTAATGGCCCAAATTGAACACTTAAAATGATGCAAATGGTAAATTTTACATCATGTATTTTAATGCACACACACAAGAAGACAGGCAACACTATCATTTTCAAAAATTAAAAAAAAAAACCTCAAGAAATGGAAACATTCTTTTAAAAGTTGATGATGAAATGCAGTTAGACAGGAGATGATTCAGAATTTTAAAATCAGGATTATAGGAGTCATGTTATGAGGGTGGTGAGCACTTAGTCCATTTAAACATTGAACACTGAATAAACTACAGGAAAAGTAGGGTTGTAGAATTAAAACATATGCTATATTAAATTAGCACATATAATAATGAATAATAAAAATTGGGAGGAGAATGGAAGAAAGTTGCAAGGGAGTCAAGCAATATTAGCCAAGATTTAAAGATGAAAATTTAAAACGTATCTCCAAAATTCTAATACCTTATAACCTTTGATCATATACTTAGAAATATCTTTCAGAAAATGATTAATTCTACTGTGGTAGGACATGCATCTCAAGTTTAGCAAATCCTCCAATTGCTCTTCATTTCCTTATTGAATTCATCTAAAATTAAATACTTTTCATTTAAAATGGCATGCATCATGTGCAGCATGTTAGTAGAACTATGTCTATCTGTCCTACCTAAAATCCTATTTAGCCTGCAGCCATGCCACTGTAGCGTCCAATCCCGTCAGATCTCAGAAGCTAAGTAGGGTCAGGCCTGGTTAGTACTTGGATGGGAGGCCGCCTGGGAACACCAGGTGCTGTAGGTTTGGGAAAAGGATCCGGCACCTCACTCCCAAAAATCAATCAGCCATTGAAAACCCTGTGAATAGCAGAGAAGCACAACAATACTATTTTGCCTGTTGTATGTAGGGTTGCTATGAGTCAGACACTGACTCAATGGCACCTAACAACAACAGCAACATCCTATTTATGTGCATATGTGAAAATGTTCAGTTTTACTCATTGTTTAAATATAAACTCTAGTTATTTCTTAAGACTGGGATGTGAGGTGATTTGTAGTTTACACTGTTTCTGAACTGCTGGGTTTACAAAATAACAAGTATAAAATTTTTTAAATGCTAATTATTCTGATATATAAATCAATCCAATTTAGGTACCAAAAGTCATCCCTCTGTTCCTTCAAAACCTCGAACAACTCCGGTCCCGCTGGTGAGTGCTTGCCCAGAAGGCTGGGCTAGCAGCTGCTACCCGGGTGAGCTGTATTTATGGAAACCGCCTCAGGGCATCTCATGGAACATGGAACAAGGCCCACAGCCAGATGCTTCAGATTATTAATCCCCAGCCTTCCACATTCTAACAATGTTCTAGAATGGTGCCTCTCAGCAGGGCAGTTTTGCAAGTGCACGCACACACAGAGAATACTTGGAAGTGCGTGCAGACATTTATGGTTGTTGCACCTGAGCAAGGGCTGGGGCTACAAGAATCAGTGGACAGAGGCCAGGGATGCCTCTGAACATCCCACAGTCCCCAAGACAGCCCCCAACTACAGACATCTGTCCAACCTAAAAGGCCAAGAGTGGGAAGGTTGAGAAACCTGTTTGAGAAGGCTACATGTTCATATAACCAAGCCTCTTTACTCACAGGATTTATTCTAGTCAAAGTAGAAACAAATATTTTCCAGACTAATATATCCACCTTACCTCCTTAAAGCCCCCCACCTTCAAAGAGATATGATAACACAAGCTGCTGTGCTTCTGCTCAGCACGTTGGAGGAACAAGTGAGGCGCTTTTCATCGTTCTCAAACAGACTCCAATATCACACTTCATATACATTCCTGCCCCCCATTAACAACCACAAAACAGTCTTAGGAAGCTCTTAATTCCAACATGCCTCAAACCATATTCAAAGCATTCATATTTGACAATCCACAGTAGACTTTTCTTTCCAAGGAAAAAAACAGGCATGGTTTTTCAAGTTTAATGATATCAAGGTTTTTTACATTCTTTTTTGACTTTTCTTCATGATTTATTTTCATCCATGGTTAGCCATTTTTACATAGAAAAACACTGGTTTTGTGCCAACAACTCATCAAGAATATTACCCAGACCACATTTTAGGGCACAGGCTTGAAACAAACTCCTACAAGAAATGTTATTTGACAGTTACTAAAGTCAGTCATGAAAGAAGCCAGCACACATTCCCACCCCAGCCTCTCCTTCAGGGGTGGGTTGGTGGGCTGCATCCTCTGGGCCACCCCTGGGTTGTCTGTGGATCACCCAACTGAAAAGAGAAAACCTGGACAGGGAATTCTCCACTCCTGAGAGAGGTGGGGCAAAGGCTGGAAGAACAGACAGCAAAACCCCAATTCCTTAGCTAAAAGTGTTAGCTAAGTCTCCCTGGTCCCACAATAATGGCCCACGTGGGTGGCCACCAGAAGGTTAGGGTTCAGAGCCACCAAGGTTTCTGGAGGGTAAGCCAGGGGTTGGCAGGCTAAGCAGTGTTAAAATTCACTCACCCATCCAAAAAGTTAATCTAGTTGGAAGGTGAAGGAAAACTCAAAATGGTAACAGGCGCTAAGTGCTGAAAGAGCAGGAAGGGACAGCCACCCCTCAGCCTGGAGAAGGTGGCCCTTGAAATGAATCTGGGTGGGTAAGAGTTTTGCAAACCCAAACAGTGAGCATATGATCAAGCAGCCTACACCCATGGTGAGTAAAGGGGAAGTATTTGTCTAAAATCCAGTGGATTATGTATCCATAGAATATGATAGCTTTTAGAGAGCTGCCTCATAGAGGTTCAATTTTTCATCTACCTTCATAACCGACCTTGAATTTACACTGTTGGTGGTGGTGCTGCTGTTGGGGGCCATTGAGTCAGATCTGACTCATAGCAACCCTGGAGGCTCATTCCCCAGCACTATATCTGACAGCTTCTCTGCTGTTCATAGGGTTTTCAATGGCTAATTGTTTTGGGAGTGGGCTGCCGGGTCCTTCTCCCTAATCTGGCTTAGTCTGGAAGCTCAGCTGAAACCTATCCACCACAGGTGGCCCTGCGGGTATCTGAAATACCAGTGGCAGAGCTTTCGGCATCACAGCAACATGCAACCCCCCACAGCATGACAAGCTAGTGTGTATTACATTAGCTATATTTTAAACACTTGTTATGGACATATGACTAGTGACTACTGTATTAGACAATGCAAATATAGAAAATTTCCATAATTACAGAAAGTTCTATTATACATCGTGGTATAAATAACTGTTGAAAATACAGTCACAAAGTTGAAGGCAAAGTTAGCCTTTTCTTGCAAAAGTTAGTTTGCATGTATGTATGTATGTGTTTATGTAAACACACAAATATTGGATATATAGTGTTACTATAAATTAATCATTTGACTTAATTACGTATGTGATTTTAAGCTTTAAAAATAAACAGCAATTTTTAGAAGAAAATTAGAACTTTCAAAATCATCGTAACAATGAATTCAAGCAAAATATGTTCTATGTAGCAAATTATCAAAATAAAACGCTAAGGCTATATAAAAATATGAATGTAATAAAAGAATGAACTAAAAATTACAGAAATTATAGAACAAGTCACCTTCTCTTTTTAGTATTTTTATTTCTTTGTATTCCATGTTATTGATTCAATTTCCAACAGTGTTAATTTTGCTCTGCATTGTTTCTAATGCTACCTAAATCCTTCTGTTGCATCATTTACATTCTTTCCTTAACTTTATTTTTGTTTGATTATTCATTTATTTAGATACAATATTTGTACTTCTTTATGGGGTACAATATTATGGCAATTCAATACATGTATCTGATGTGTAATAACCAAATCAGGGTAACAAGCATTTCTCTCTCTCCAATCATTAGTCATTTTTATGTGTGGCAAATTTCACACTCTTCTAGTCATTTTAAAACATGTCATCACATTTTGCTGTTTCTGACACTCAAATTAACCTCAGAAGAAAGCACAAATACGCCTAGGTTTTTGTTTGGTGCGGCCTCTTTAGTGCTGGATTTATCTGGACCAGGTGCTTCCAATACTCTCCAATGTCAGCCAACCAAGGCTCCAACCAGAATTGGGCCCATCTCTGTCATGTGAGACTTAATTTCAGAGCCCAGTACATGTGGGTCTGCTTTTGACCTACTGGCTGGCCTCTGACATGGGGTTAAGGCAATATACTGGGTTTTCATTTTGTCCTCAATAATATAAATGCCAAAATGCGAATAACTTGGGAATTATATTTATCAGTGACCTCAATCTTCACTCCACCCTCACCCACTGAGTTTTCATCCTTCACTTCTTGGCTCCATAGTTCCTTCCCCAGGGAAAGCTTCCCTGAGATGTTCAGCTGTAATGACAGAGCAAACCATGTGTCTGTCTGACAGGTGTCTGTCTCTCTGGATAGATCACAGGCTGGACAGCATCCGGCTTTCCTCTGCTTTCACCTCCCAATGTGTCTCTAGCCATTAGCACAGGACTTGACATAAGAGGCATTCAATAAAAATATTTACTAAATGAGTGTGTGAATTAACAATTCAGTTAATGAACAAACATACAAATAGAGTTAATACTTTCCATAATAAATGCATTTGGTCAAGTAGAAAGGAGACCAGGGGTGGGGAGGGTGGGGGTGAGGAGAAGGGTCATGAGAGGGTAAGGGAGAAGTTACGTGAGCAATGAACAATGACATGCATATATGGAAATGTCATAATGAGAACCATTAAGTTGTACATTAAGAATTACTAATAAAGAGTTTAAAAAATAAAAATAAATGCATTTGGTGAAAGCGTCATGTTTTAAGTCACTGAATCATTGAATTAAAATTTCTCCAACACAGAAGAATTTCTAAACAAATCATTTTGAAATAAGACGGTACAGAGTCCTGCTCACTCAGCTTATCTCCTTCCTTTATGGTCTTGTTTTTGTTCTTCCCTGGATTCAGTTGACTATGGGTCTGGCACCACGTTCTGCCACACAATTCACACAGGAGAAAGGAATAGATCTTCCTCAAGTTCTTGACAAGTCTGAGCTCAACCTGGCTCATTACTTTATTGACACTGTTAATCCTCCTTTCATTACTATTTAAGCAGAAGCTTCGATGAAGCCATACCAACTCTATACAATAAGGAAAGCTAATTTTTGTCTTCTGTGGAGCTGGGTTGAGTTACCAGATATGTTGTAATTCATTAAGAAACAAAAGCCCTGGGCTTGTAATAGCTGATACATGATTCTCTTTCAGTTTGAGTCCCTAATCCATTGGCTTCAAAACTCATGTGGACATAAGGGCATTTAGAAGGCCACGCGAGCAGGGGAACCAATTAACACAAACATCCAAATGAAACTTTCCAGAAGTCTGGTTTTACACTAAACAAGCCTTCCACCTCTGTCCCAAAGATACAATTTAAGGAATGCAAATGAAGAGATAAACTTAACGTTGTTGTTAGGTGCAGTGGAGACTCATAGCGACTCTAGTACAACAGGCGAAACACTATTGTCAGTGCTTCTCTGTTGTTCATAGGGTTTTCAATGGTGGACTGATTTTTGGGAGTGGGTTGCCTGGTCCTTCTCCAAAGCCTACAGCACCTGGTGTTCCCAGGTGGTCTCCCATCCAAGGACTAACCAGGCCTGATCCTGCTGAGCTTCCAAGATCTGACAGGATCGGATGCCGCAGGGCTACAGCTGCAGGCAAAACTTAACATTAGGATCACAAATTATCAGAGCTGCATAGGGACTTTTAGCCTTATTATTTTTGTTATTGTTGTTGTTGTTAGGTGCCACAGAGTCAGTGTCCAACTCATAGCAACCATACATACAAAAGGCAAAACAGTGTTGTCAGTGCTTCTCTGCTATTAATAGGGTTTTTAATGGCTGACTGTTTTTAGGGAGTGGGTTGCTGGGTCCTTTTCCCAAGCCTACAGCACGTGGTGTTCCCAGTGGTCTCCCATCCAAATACTAACCAGGCCTGACCCTACTTAGCTTCCGAGATCTAATGGGACCGTACGCCACAGTGGTACAGCTGCAGGCTTATCATTTTTACAGATGGTAACACAGAGGTCCAAGAGAAAGAGCAACACAATTGATTCAGTGACAGTGTGGGTGAGACCTCAGCCATTTCAACTTGCAGTTCAGGTGTCTTTTCCCTAACCACAGTACCTGCTGCCCAGAGTTATCAGTCCACAGACATCTTCCCTGAGTTACCAGTCCACAGCCACCTTCCTCCTATGGACCTCTTGCCACCACCTTGTCTGCTACGTAGGGAAGCCAGATGGATCCCTTTAAAATGTAATTGCACACCTGTCACACCTAATCCTGCTCTACCTATTTAGTTTTTTCAAACCTTTTCCACAGAACAAAGGTCAACATCTTTAGCCTGGCCGTCAAGACCCTCTACCTTTGCCTCCTCTACTCTTGCCTTTTCCTAAGACCTCCGACATTACCCTCTGCTGTGCCTCCAGACACAGAACCCGCTGCAGTTCCGCTGTTCTGTCCATCTCTGCTTGTGATGATGGCTGGGCATGAACTGCTCATCCATTCTCTCTACTGTGCTGCCCAGAATCCCCTCCAATGAAGTTCCTTGTTGCTTTAGCTTCCAGGGTGTATTATCATACAGCCTGTAGCCACCAGCCTTTTTGGAGATGGGCTCAGCTGTTGGAAGCCATCTTTCTTAGGATCATACTCTTCCGAGGAGAAACCTAAGCTAGCCTTCGCAAATGTCGTTCCGCTAGGGTCACTTCCACTGCTGCCATGAAACTATGAGAGGTACAGCATCCGACCCTTCTCTTACGCTGTGTACCACCCAACAACTAATCAAAGATGTAAAGACAAAGATACAAAGATGATGGCCATCTGGCCATCTTGGTCCAACTAGGGGCAACTCTAAAGGCCACACCTGCTTCAGAGTTCCTTGTAGATGGGCCGAGGCTGCCTTCCTAGGGTCTGTATTACTGCTAAACTTTCCCTCTATCTATCCTGTATCCTTCCCTTCCCTCCACTGGTGTCAATCCCAAGGGAACACCCAAATAAAGTTCTTGCATGTGAAACCCCTCAATCTGGAAACCCCAACATACTACACTCCCTACCCTAAAATATCTGTTTTCACTGTCTTTCAGCCTGCAGCTGTAGCACTGTGGCATCCGATCTCATCAGATCTCAGAAGCTAAGCAGGGTGGGGCCTGGTTAGTCCTTGGATAGGAGACCGTGGGAATACCAGGTGCTGTAGGCTCAGGAGAAGGACCCAACAATCCACTCCCAAAAATCAATCCGCCATTGAAAACCCTATGAATAGCATAGAAGCACTGACAGTGTTTCACCTATTGTACATAGGGTCACTATGAGTTGGACACAACTTGATGGCTCCTAACAACAACTGTCTTTCAGGGTCCACTACCCAAGTCCTCCTCTTCAGAAGTTCTACATATTTCACTTATTTTATACTAATATTAACCACCCTGTAGCATTTATTATTTCTTGAGTACAGAAGTCACAAGTACCCACTGTAGTTCCCAAGAACTAGCCCTACACCATGCACATCTTAAGTGACCAATGAATAATGACAATGTTGACAACAATGAAGCTATAACAGATCATGGCTCAGTAATCTATTTTGAAGTGGATACCCTTCTTCTTCCTCTATTAGATGTAGTTCCCCAAAATCAGAGTCCCCTATCCCCATGGGTTTCATATGGCAGGCACTGAATAAATGACCAGTGCCCCCTGACTTGCAATCCCTTTAGAATAGAGAGTAGTGTGTTTTTGTATTCTCAGACATGGGGGGGAGGGGGGAGGGGAGGAGAGAGGGAAATGGGGGAAATGTCTCTTTTAAGGGGAACAACATGAGGTCGTACAAGGTCTTTCTTCCATACCAAAGAGATTCCAGGAGACACGAAAGTGACACGCGCTGAGAGCTGCCGCTCTAGGGCCAGGGAGTTAGGATCTACCAGAGCCGAAGGTTGCTCCACCCCAGCTGTCATCATCCATCTAGAGTGACCCACGTTCTGAAATAGCAGCAGCTTCCCACCCTAACAGGACCAAGCAGACCTATTCCTTGGGTCTCTTCCTCACGGAACAGCAGGGAATGCCTGGGAGACGTGTTTACCTTAATTAAAGCGAATGCGGATCATCACAGTAACTTCCACCATAAAAGCCAAGCAAGAACCGCAATGACCCATTAGAGCTAGGTTTTTTATTCTGTGACAAGTGACCAGGCTCTGAAAAGGAAAGAGAAATCTCCTCATCCTCCAGAGGAAAAGCTTGAAAGCCGACCTCAGGGAGTGTGCTCAGCCAAGGTCATTTCCACTCCCGCTCTGAAATGGCGAGAGGCACAGTGTCCAGCCCTCCCCTTGCACTTGTGGACAGATCTGGCCAGGTACCTGGCAGAAAATCTCATGAATGGGAAATGGAAAAATTTGCTGAGGCCGCTTCTCCTGCCAGGGCAGAAATTATCCAAGATGGGGACACTATGAAGGCGTTGCAGTGCCAGGTCATGAAATGTTATTTCCACACTCTTCCCAGCTAAGAGAAGAAGTGAAAGATGAGCAGCAGAGGAAAGCAAAGCAGGAACAGGAGGCCAGAGAAGGACCCGGGAAGCGAAAACCTCAGGAATGGCCCCAGCCAGCTCTTAGCCAAAGGATTTTCAGAGACTCGAAGCAAGGGGCCCCCAACACTTCCTCACACTCACTTCATTTCCAAAGGACACCAGGGCCCCATCTTCCAGGCAGCTCCCTTGTAAACCCAATCTGGCCTGTTAGCACTGGCATTTCCCTCATGTCCACATAGAGTAGATGATAATAAAGTTCTATCCTTTAGCTTTAGAAAACCCATACCAAAGCTTTGCTTCACATTATTAGCAATTATCTATCCCATCAGGAACAGGTGAAGAAACCTCACATTTCACAGCACTTCTAAAAAAATCTGAAACTCCTTCAAACCTGAAGTGTAGTATTTTCACATGAGACTAGCTTTACCATGTGACTGTCATTGTAAATATCATTCATATGACCCAGAGTCCTCCATGAAATGACCCAGGCTTACAGGGTCCAGTCATGAACATGAGCAACAGATTTCAGTTGATGTCCTAACTCTCTGTCACCTGAGGGCTGGAGATTTTGGTCCATTTATTTGGCCTATCACAGTCTGAACTTTTTCATGGGTAAGACAGATACAGTATAGGATTTGTGACAGATGCTAATAGTTGCTCCCCCCCCCCCCCATTATCCACACAAGCCTTCTGATTTGCTAACAGAATTCCCAAGGAAGTGAATCATAATACATGGTAAAATGTTCCCATTGTCTCAGCCTCCTTCGAAGGCTGAATGGCCATGTGACCCAGTGATGGTCAATGACACAGAAGGGACATCTGCTCTAGGTGTTTCTGGGCAAACACTGCATTCATGGTTAATTGGGTAGAGGTGAGTCCATTCCTCTTCTCTCCTTTTCTCCTTGGACCTCGGTGTGGTGCTTGAAGCTACAACAAGAATTTTCTTGCAACCACAAGAGGAACATCCAGCACACTGAGTACAACACCAGTAAAAAGGGAGCTTGGATCTTCAGTGGGGTTGCTGAGCCACTACACCAGCCCTACTTGTTAAACCAGCTATTGCTTTGGCATCACATTCATTGCAGCTGAAAACACACAAAATTAATATGGTGGTGCAGATTAAAGAAGATATTTTACAAAAGTCATGTGGTAATGTACCTGGGGTCGCTGAGCCACTACACCAGCCCTACTTGTACCTGGCACATCTCAGCTTTATCTGGCTCTAAAGCCTCTCTCCATGATAACAGGTGGCCACACTTTTATGTATTTACTACATTTTTGCCTAATGGCACTAGATAAACCAACTGTCGCTTTATAAACTTTTTATTTCCTTGGATTAATGCAGATCATCTCATAGGACAAACAAACACATCTTTTTGACATTACCCTAGAAAGGCATATGGAGGAAATCCCAAGCGCTAAAGTCCTGCCAATAAACAGTGATTAGAAACTGATGGTGGTGAGGGAGAGGTGGGGAGATGTTGATCAAAAGATACAAAATTTAGCCAAGTGCTGCCGCACATACCTGTGATCCTAGCAACTCATGAGGCTGAGGCAGGAGGGTTGCAGGTGTGAGGCCAGAGATACACTACATAGCTTAGCGAGATCCTGTCTCGAAATAAGAAGTAAAAATAAAAAAGGAAGGGCTGGAGGTGGAGCTGAGTGGAAGAGCATTTGCCCAGGATGTATAATGCCCTGGATTCAACCCTCAGTACTGCAAAAGAAAGAAAGAAATACAAAATTTCACTTAGGAGGAATAGGTTCAAGTAATCTAGTCTACAACATGGTGACTATACTTAATGACAATTGTATTCTTGAAAATCACTGAGAGTAGATTTTTATAAGTGTTTTCATCACCAAAAAATAGCTATGTTAGGCAATGCATATGTTAATCAACTTGAATATTCCATAGCATATGCATATTTCAAAACATCATGTTGCACCTAATACCTATGTATAATTTTTTTCAACTAAAATTAACTTCTTAAAAAGAAAATTAATACTCAGAGACAACATTTATCTGGGTGTCCGTAAGGTGAGCATATAGGAGTCTTGTTTATCAAATGTAATAGCTGTTATTGTTAGGTGCCTTGAGTCAGGTCCAACTTATAGCGACCTTCCTAGGGTTTTCAATGGCTGATTGTTTCAGGAGTGGGCTGCCACATCCTTTTTTTTTTTTTTTTTTTTTTTTTTTTTTGTGATGCTGGGGATCGAGCAGCAGTCTACCAACTAAGCTAAACCACAGCCCAAATTAATGGAGGTAGACATAATTCTGCTTCACACAGAGTGAAAATGGGGAAAATCATGGAATCTAAAGTATGTAAATTTGAAAAAAATTAATTTATGTCCTTAGCAAATATTAAGCACGTATGTGGTTTGCTTTTCTAGGGTGACTAGAATTAACTGTGCTACATAAGTGAAACTTCCACATGAAGAAAATTTGCCCCTTTAGGTTTTCTATAGATTAAGAAAAACTTTTTTGTTGGCCCCATTATTGAAATAACTATCAGTCAATGCACTATATTAAATACAGCACTGTTACTACCCTGGCCAACCAGCCCACACAACCCTGAAAAAATTGCCCATTCTTCTATTATTAGGCAGAATGTCAGGATCTGGTAACTCATCTACCTTTTACTTAGTTTCCTGCCCCCTCCCCATGGGTGACAGAGATATTAGACAGTCAAACTTCAAACTTGTCACAAACATAGGTACCTCTATGGGGAAAAAAAAACAGTATACCACTCAAAAGACAAGGGAAAGCACACTTTTTAAAAGATGCATGCATTCAAGTCAAAAGAAGGAAATGTTAGCCAGATTTACTGCTATTGTTCATTTATATTCAAAGCAAATGGACACAATAGTGTTGTTGTTGTTGACAGGCATCACTGACTCAGGTCCAACTCATAGTGACCCTATGTACAACAGAACAAAACACTACCCAACATTGTGCCATGCACACAATCTTTTTATATTTGAGCCCATTCTTGCAGACACTATATTTCTTCCCATTTTGAGTAGTGCCACATCAGCAAAAGGAGGTCCCAGGGGCTTTACCTTATAAGAGACAACTCTTCCCCACTCGTTTCTTGAATACCTTCCAGTTTCATTTTCTGGCACTGTATCTGACCATGCTTCTCTGCTATTCATTGGGTTTTCAATGGCTGATTGCTTTGGGAGTGGGCTGCTAGGTCCTTCTCACTAGTCTGTCTTAGTCTGGAAGCTCAGCTGAAACCTGTCCATCATCGGTGGCCCTGCTGATTCTGAGATATTGGGGGCATAGCTTTCAGCATCATAGTAACATGTACACCCCTACAGCATGAAAAGCTGACAGACATGGGGGACACAATAGTAGAGGAGATAGAAGTGGAATGATGCTCTAACAGACAATTTTCCCAAAGGTAGCTGCTGTATGTAATGTCAGCATGCAAGGACAGTTACAATATCATTGTTGCTGTTGTTAGGTGCCGTCGAGTCGATATCCAACTCATAGCAACCCTCATAGGGTTTTCAACAGCTGACTGCTTCGGGATTGCCTTGGGACTGGATTGCCAGGCCCTTCTCCTACAATAGCATAGGAAGTTTTAAATCAGATGTAAGTAGTAACAAACAAAACAGAAAATTGGAAAATCTGAGTCACATAAGGAACAGGCAAATATTAAAGCTTCTCTTAAAATGCTGATGAAAAGGATAAGAGCTGATACATAAAATCATAAAAATATATATAGTGATAGGGTACCCTGTGATGTTTGGATACATGTGTATATTGCATAATTGTTAAAATCAGGCTAAATTTGTGTGTGTGTATTCCCAAACATTTATCATTTTTTTATGGTAAAAATATTCAGAATCCCTTTTTCCAGCTTTTTGAAATATACAGTATGTAATTATTAACTGTCTGCAGCCATAGCCCTGTGCCATCCAATCCCATCACATCTCGGAAGCTAAGCAGGGTCGGGCCTGGTTAGTACTTGGATGGGAGACCATCTGGGAACACCAGGTGCTGTAGGCTTGGGAGAAGGGCCCAGCAACCCACTCCCAAAAATCAATCCACCATTGAAAATCCTATGAACAGCAGAGAAGCACTGACAACAGTGTTTTGCCTGTTGTACACAGGGTCACTATGAGTTGGATACCGACTTGACAGCACCTAACAACAACAACAATTATTAACTACAGTAATTATTAACTAAGGCTATAGTTTAGCTTAGTTGGCAGAGCACTGCTCTGCACTCCCTGAGGACCCAGGTTTTATCCCCAGTACCACACAAACAGGAGAAGGACTTGGCAATCCATTCCCAAAGCAAGCTCGGAAACAATCAGCCATTGAAAACTCTGTGAGGGTCACTATGAGTTGGACCCAACTCAGCAGTACCTAATGACAACAATTATTAACTATACTCACTGTACATGCACCAGTATGCCAGAACTTCTTATTCCCATCTAACTGTAACTCAGCACCATTAATTAATCACAAAGTTTTCTCTTAGTATGCTTGGGCAACCTACAAATTTTTATGTGCAGTTCTCTTAAATCTTTCATTTCCAAATAGTTGGTAATTCCAGTTTGAATTCTTTTTCAACCCCAAATGCATGTTTTAAATTCCAAGTGGACAGATTTTATGTGACTAGGCTATATTTTTTGTGGCAAATTTATAATTTTATTGCACCAAAGTGGGAGAAAATAAACCATATGATTTCTACTTTATGCAACTGATTGGATTTTTTGTGTATTAATACCTAATCGATTTTTGTAAATGTTCCACAGGTGTTTAAAATAAACATGCGTTATCTTTATGCCAAAAGTACTGTTTATACCCGTGAGATATAGGTTTTGATTACATTAATCAAATTTTTCATGTCTTTGCCTATATTTTGTCAATTTTGTCCATAGGTCTTTGTAAAAGGTAGGTTAAATGTTCCTCCTGTAACTGTAGTTGGACCTGTTTTTCCTTGTTTTTCTCAATATCTTCCACAGCTATGGTTGTCAAGTGTTTATTATTTCATGACTATTTTTGATAATATTACCAACGCAATATGTCTGTATGCTCAACTCAATATTTTTGGTACTTGACCCTATTTTTAATATTAATATTACTATACTTTGTTTTAGTTGATTCTTGAGTGGTGCGTGTTTTACTATCGATCTGTTTTCAATTCTTCTGTATTATTTTATGTATTCTCTTATAAAAACATTAATATTTTTAAACATATTTCAAATACACATTTTAGAAAGATATTAACCTCATATATTTAATGCAATTTTTGATATTTAGATTATTCTGCTATCTTGCTTCCCATTTATCACACTTTGATCTTATTATTTTTCCTATCTTGCCTTTTGTTGGAATGACCATATTTTTTTATTCCATTTTATTTTCTCTCTGGACTGGAATTGATAACCCTTGGTTCATTCTTCTAAGCTACACATTTAAGCACATTTCACAATTAAATAAGTTAAATAAATTAAATTTCTTCAAAAGAAAAAAGCTTTAACAATTTTTGATTTCACACTGTTCATTTTTTTATAAAAAGATGTGGGCAGGTTTTAAACAGTGCATATGGTATACTGCCATCTAGTTTAAAAAGTGGAAGTGGCATGCATGTATAGAGACAAAATTTTCTTGTGCACACATATATGTAAAATATCTAACAGGAACCCCAAGAATTGATAACCTGGCCTCCTGAGAAGCTTCCCACTGATGGGGAAATGTGAGTGAAGAATATTTATATGTATCCATTTTTACACTTTCAATTTTGAACTATGTTATTGTATCACCTGGTCAAACACACACACACACACACACACACACACACACACACACACACACCTCTCTCTCTCTCTGTGTCTCTCTCTCTCTCCATATATATATGTCACATAAGGAACAGGCAAATATTAAAGCTGGCAATATATAAAACAGCTGGCAATATATAAAAACAGGCAAATATAAAAATATATAAATATATATATTATATATATATATATATATATATATATATATATAATTTAAAATTAGGCTTACCTCCCAGTTTTACTAGTTTCTCTGCTCATCCATTTCTTGGGTCCCACCTTTGTCTTTATTAGATTCTTCTTTTTGTTATTACTACATTTCTGTGTACACCCTGGATTAATTGTCTCATAGAGGGTGTTGGGAAGGAATCTTGTGCCTGAATAGACATTAATATTTCACTCTCACATTTCAAATATAGTTTCAGTGGATTCCAAACTCTAGACTAAAATTCACTTTTTCAGATCTTTACAGTGATACTCTTATAACACACAGAATTATTAGTGGAAAGTCTGACACCAATCCTACCATCATGAATGATGGGGTATTACCCGCTTTTGCATGATGGCTCTTCTCTGGGTTTTTCTCCTTAATTCTTAATGTTCTTGCATTTCAAGACAATGTGTCTAGGTATGTATATGCTTTTGTGTTTATCCTAATTGATGTTCTCTGGACTATTTTCATTAGAAGATTTGTGCATTTTATGTCTGGGAGGTTTTCATCATTTATCTAACTGTATTCTTTCTTCCATTCCTATGGTTCTTTCCTTCTAGTCATAGTTAGAACTTTATCTCTATTTTCCTCTATACTTCCAAGTTCTGAATTTTTTTTTATACTAGGAGGTTGAACCCAGGGCCTCACACATGCTTACACATGCTTTTGCAAGTGCTCTACCACTGAGCTGCACACTCCAGTCCATTTTTTTTTCCTTTTTATTTTAAGACAGGGTTTCTCTAAGTTCTGCAGGCTACCTCTGGCCTGAAATTTGAAATCTTCCTTCCTCTGCCTCACATGTTGCTAGGATTAAAGGCGTGGGCCAAGCATGTGGATAATTCCTGACTCCTTTTACACTGTGTTCTGAAATAATCACTGGATTGAACTTTCCAGTTCACTAAGATGACCTATGCCTGTAGCCGTACCACTGTGACTTCTGATCCCATCAGATCTCAGAAGCTAAGCAGGGTCAGGCCTGGTTAGTACTTGGATGGGAGACCGCCTGGGAACACCAGGTCCCATAGGCTTGGGAGAAAGACCTGGAAACCCACTCCCAAAAAACAATCAGCCATTGAAAACCCTATGAACAGCAGAGAAACATGACAATAGTGTTTCATCTGTTGTACATAGGGTCGCTATGAGTCGGATACCAACTCGATGGCACCTAACAACAAAATGACCTACAGCTATTGCCATCTAGCTGCTCAGCCAACCTATGGTTCTGTAATCAAATTTTTAATGTACAAAATGTCTCATCACTTCCTTTCCACAGTGGCTTCCTGAGAATTACCCGTGGATGGTAATTAACTACTTTGAACCTATTCTGCTTCCTTTGGGAGCTCTGCTTCTCTGGGCGCTGACTTCTGTGGCCTTTGGTGCTGAAGACCCCCGATGCTGGTCTTGCTTGGCTTTTCTCTCTACTTAAGCATGCACTTGCCAGTGGATCTCAGCCTACCTCTCGTGGCTGTGGGGAAGGGGAGGTCGTGTGGCTGGTGGAATATGTTGGTGGTTTATCTCATAGAGCACAGGGGCCCTGCGTCTCCCAGAGGTCACTGGCTGCCTGGAGCATAAGCCTGATCTCTGGCCCCACTCACTGCTGTGTGGGAGGAAACACTATTGCCAGGCACCATGGGGCTCACACTGGCTGCCCCGCTTCTTGCTCTCCTCCCACTTTTTTGTCATTCCCAGCATGGATGCCACCAGAGAATCTCTCCTGCACATGTTTTGGGCTAGTTTCCTCTATTCCTGTTTCTCCACAGACATGAACAGCCAACTTTTTTTTTTTAATCTTTTAGGAATCTCCCAGAACTCCTACTTTGTTGGCACATTTTTTTCTTCTTTTCCAAGATGATTACAAAATTCTTGTTTTTATCATATGTGTAAGGTCATTTTGTGAGATCTGCAATATTTAATGAGTACAGAATTATGAGCTGTTGCCTTGCTCTAAAGTTCCATGCTTTGTCTTAAATCTTTGTAAAATTGTATAATATTTTGATATAGGGTCTATGTTTTAAAATATGATCTTCTAATCATTAAATATTCTGTATATCTCATAGTATTCATTTAAGATCCATAGAAAATCTAGTGGAATCCCACCAGGATTGCTGAGGAGTAGAAGAATCCCTGCCCCCTGTTTGAACACCAGTTTATAACACAAGATGGGATGATGGTGTTGGGGGGAAACCTGGGGGAAAGTTTTACCAATATCACTCATTTATGTCTTGGCAATATATAGTTACTGTTGTTGTTTTTATGGGTCATCGACTCGGATCTAAGTCATAGAGACCCTATGTACAACAGAAAGAAACACTCCCCAGCACTGTACCATGCCTGGCACTATGTCAGTGCTTGTCTGCTATTCATAGGGTTTTCAATGGCTGATTATTTAGGGATGGTTTTAGGAATGGGCTGCCAGGTGTGTGTGGTGCTAGGGATAAAACCCAGGGCCTCAGAGTGTGCAAAGCAAATGCTATACTAACTGGGCTAAGCCCCAGACCACAATATATTGTGTATTAAATTTAGTCAGCTTTACTCCCTCTTGTCCTTAGAAGGGCTATGGCAGATCAAGTCAAAAGGGATATGATTTTCTCCTTTGTTTTTGCATAGGCATGTTGTTGTTGTCGTTGTTGTTGTTGGGTGCCATCAAGTCAGGTCCAACTTATAGCAACCCTATGCACAATAGAAGGAAATGCTCCCTGACACTGTGCCATGCCCAGCACTATTGCCAGTGCTTCTCTGCTATTCATAGGGTTTTCAATGGTGGATTGTTTCAGGAGTGGGTTTCCAGGTCCAACTCCCTAGCCTGCAGCACCTGGTGTTCCCAGGTGGTCTCCCATCCAAGGACTAACCAGGATGACCCTTCTTAGCTTCCAAGATCAGGTGGGATGGGATAGTGCACCATGTAATTAGGTCACAGTAAAAGGAACAGAAGCATTTCAACACTCTATTGGTAACCTCTGTCTAGTCAAGGACTCCTTAAAACTCTGTGTCTTAAAGATGAGGTTTCCCCTGTTGTCACCAACAGATTGGGGCTACTCAAACCTGGTTGAGTTTACTGAATGTCTTATCCTTTCATTAGTTGGTTTGACAAAAATTATTTAGTAGTAAAAAGAATAAATAAACAAGCTAGAAAACAAACACTTAAGTATTTGTTGTTGTAAGGTGCAATTGAGTTGGTTCCAACTCATAGCAACTCTATGTATATCATCACAAAACACTACCTGATATTTGAGAGTGCCTCTGCTATTCATAGGGTTTTCGATTGCTCATTGTTTCAAGAGTGGGCTGCTGGGTCCTGCTTCCTAGTCAGTCTTAGTCTGGAAGCTCAGCTGAAACCTGTCTACCATGCGTGGCCCTGCTGGTATCTGAAATGCCAGTGACATAGCTTTCAGCATCACAGCAAGACGCAAGTCCTCACTGCATAAAAAGCTGACAGATATGTGGGAGAACTGAGATGCCTAAATATGTATGTGTGTGTGTGTGTGTGTGTGTGTGTGTGTGTGTGTGTGTGTACATATATATATATTCATATTCTTTAGCTTATTAAACATCTCTCATTGTCACCAATGTCACAAATGTCCTTATAAACACTTATAAGAAGATTCTTAATGGGAGAAACTTCTGTAAAATAATTATTACGATATGGCTCTGGTAAATAAGGTTTAGGAAACCTAACATTGAAATGTTTCTTTTTCAAAGTCAAATCCCATGACCTTTACGGACTAAATTTTCCTTTCTTATTAAAAGCAGTAACTTTTTTCCATTTCAAAGTAAGGAATAGATGTGTCGCTCCTGAAAGACACTGTTCCTTTATCATCTTGACCCTGTGTCTAAAGCAACTATGTCTCTCTCTCCAAATTGGCTTCCAGAAAGCTCAGCACCCAGTCTGTGGCTCTCTGTCTGTGATGTGCATGTTGACTTGAGTCTCACTCTTGGCTTTGTCATTTACTTTGACCCTTGCCTTTCCCTTGCCACCTACGTCTGGTTTGTCTTATATCAGACTATTTCCTCTTTGCCTGGCTTGTTGAATATTAGGTATCATTTTTTAAAACTGTTGTTTTACAATGTATGCACAGTAAGCCTGCCTGATAGCATTGTCTTTTTGATGGACTCATGTAAGGACAGGAAGAACTCAGACAGTAGAATATTCACATCAGAGAACTAGGACCTGGCATTCAGGATCCCACTCTGGTAGTGTCCAAAGAGAGGCTGGACACTAGATGCCCTACCCAACAGGAGAACTCTCGCCCTCCCCACTAGCAGAGGAGATCCACTAAAAGAGGATTCCACCATCTGCAACCCCCATTGCCAAGTTGAGAGTGGCCCTTGGGGGCAGGCTGGGCAGGATGTCCTCCAGGGCATGGAAAAGACACTCATTCTCTGCAGCTCCAGCAACGGCTTATGCTTGCTCGCTGTGGGAGCGACGCAGTCTGATTCCTCTGTGGCTTGGTGCTGAATCTGCAAGCCAGAGACTGCTTGCCTTGCTGAGCACTTCTTCCTCTCAGAGAGGACAAGACCCGCCCCAGGCTGGCAGGTGTAAGTGAGCAGAGGTAGCTCACCGTAATGCAGGCGCACATGTGCCACGATGCCCAACAGTCACAGCAGGCTGGTGAAGGAACTCCCACAGGAATGGCCTCCTGCACAGGGAATGGGGACGTCTGCTCCTGGCTGGATGCCTAGCTCTGCCCAGATTTTGTCAATGCCAATGGTGTGGCATCAAGAGGATGAAAACATTTTAAAAAGTTAACTGGCTGTGGTTTTTGATCATGACTCTTGCCAGTTTCATTAACTAGGCAACAATGTCTATAAATCCCAATTAGCATAATAGGTGATTCAGTGAGATCCTTATAATTGCTGTGTTCAGCCACGTTCTAAAGACTCGAGAGAATTATTAAATTTTTTCGCAATTTGCAAGATATACATTGAAGACTTTTCCCACTTAAATAACTCATGCAGATGCACCATAAATTATTGCCATAAAAATTACTATCTGGATTTAGGGTCGTTATGAGTCCATCGTCTACATTTTACAGTTTAATTGTTTCAAGCTGTAAAGCGTCATTATAAAAAAATTAACAATTTTTGTTTCAGAAACTCACTATTCCCTTTATGCTGAGTGGCTCATTGTCTCCCCTCCAGTCTGAACACCAAGCTTTAATTAAACATCCGCCCGCAATGTCTATACCTCATCTAGCATTCCAGATGTCCACCAACAGGAAAAGGTCCCCGGGCCATTTTGTGGTTGTACTGGGCACTAAGCCAAATACATGGTCTAAAGCATTCAAAATAGATGTCAAAATTAATAATTTTTACACATAAGAAATTCAGGGTCATACAGCCTATTTTGTGACATATGAATGCTACTAACAAATGAGAGGCAATCTGAAGTGACGTCATCTCTCTGTAAGTTTAATGAACACTCACGTCTCCAGCCAGTGAGACAGCTTCCATCAGATACAGCTTGGTGAGTATGAAAGATTTGCCTATAGTGTAGCCCATTACAGAGGGAGCTGTTTTCCAAACCTCTGCACTCACATTCTCTGGCAACTTAAAATGACATGAAATTCCAGCCATGTCATGTGTGCAGCCCACAAAAATGCCAAAGAACAATGAACTTAGCACCAGCCCCAGAATTCCAATCACTCTTAAAATCTGTGACTCACAGTCTCTCCCTAGCACCTAATCTGGAGACACCCATGACTCATCCCACAAGGAGAACCTTCTGCTCTGCCTCTGTGGTCTCCATCAACACCTTGGTGACAGCAGTGTTTGAGGATTCCCAGTGCCCACGCATCCCCCAGTGGGCTGTGACCTGGATGAAAACTGAAACTGTCTCCTACTCACTTTATCCCTGAGGGCTGGTATAGACAGGTGCTCAACCTGTGCTGTTTGAAAGAAGGAATCAGCTCACTTTCGTTTAGGAGGGTTGAAGGAGGCATTTTATCTCCCATATCCCATTCCACTCCTGTGATTACCACCAGGTGATGAATTTAATGAAACATAGAAAACAGAAATGATGTGGCAGGTGTTAATAAATGCCAGCTCAGAGGTTCCTTCAAAGCCTGCTTCCCCAATACAGTGCATATTGTACTCTTCCCCGGGGCTACAATTCACCTGACCCATTTTGACAGACTCCAATGAACCAAATGTCATTTGTGACAATATCCATTACCTGTACTCACTGTAGGCTGACAGGGGTCACGTTCAAGTGACACTATATCCTCAGCTAGAGGTCTCTAAAGAGGCATATCACTCTGATACAAAGAGACAAATGGCCACATGTGACAATCTGATGAGAATTCAGCTCCGTGTAAAATAATCTAGCATAAAGGAGGAAAATTCAATCAATTCCACACCCATGTAATGTCAAGGGAATAAAGATAATGGTTGTATGGAATATAATCAAGTGTCTAAAAGAGAGCCGAGCATCGTTTACACAGCTTCTAATAGAGTAGCACTGTGGCATCTGATCCCATCAGATCTCAGAAGCTAAGCAGGGCCAGGCCTGGTTAGTACTTGGATGGGAGACCACCTGGGAACACCAGGTGCTGTAGGTTTGGGAGATGGACCCAGCAATCTGACATTGAAAACTCTATGAATAGCAGAGAAGCACTAACAAAGTGTTTCCCCTGTGTTACATAGTGTTGCTATGAATAGGATACCAACTTGATGCCACCTAACAACAACAACAATAGAGTTCCAGCGTATTTCTTCTCATCCCAGTTCATCAGTAAATGTGAAAGCAAAACCCCTGGTATATATTACTACCCATTATTATTCAAGCACAGTATAACTTTTCTGGAAAAGTTTTAAATTGCAAGAGTAATATCCATCCCAATCTGTTTCTTTAGATGTCAGTTTTACTCATCTATGCTTTGAACGGACAACGGGAGCATCTGCTAAACAGAGAAAAGATACAGTGATGGTTCATTCATCTGAAACCATGAGGGAAATTTGTTATTTTCCAGGTAATGAAGGGCACCCCCTCAGAGTCTAATTTAACAATCTAACAACTTCTTAGTCCTCAGGATCATTTCTACAAAGACCAATTACAATAAAAGCAACTCATCGGTTTGTTACGATTCTTTCTCCACTATAGGGAGTTACACCCAGGGCCTTGGGCATGCTGGGCAAGTGCTCCATCACAGAGCTGCATCCCCCTTCCCACTTTTTTTTCTTTTCTTTTATCTTGAGACAAGGTCTTGCTAAGTTACTCAGGCTGCCTCGAGCCTCAAACTCTGGATCCTCCTGCCTCCAATTCCCAACTGGCTGGGATGACAAGTGTGTGTGCCACAGTGCCAGGCTTGTTGTGATTCTATTCTACTTAAAAGTTGTATATATATTGAAGGTGTGGAACATGATATTTTGATACACATACATGTATTGAAATGATTATTACAGTCAAGCTGATAACATATCAATCTCTTCACACAGTTACTTGTTGGGGGGGCCAGTGAGAGCAACTGAAATCTACTCTGATAGCAAATTTCCAATATATTATATGAGGTGTGAATGAAAAATACAGTGAACATTCAAAGACAAAAACGATTATAGTAAGACACATTGCCACTAATTACCCTCAAAACACTCCCCCTCACCTCAGACCCATCCTTCTTGCCACTTTCGGAAGCAGTTCTGAAAGTCCTCTTTCATGAATAATACATTTTTTAATTTAGAGATCCACTGTATTTTTATATCAGTGTATACAGTATTATAAACTATCATGATCATGCTGGACATTGGATTTCTAGCTTTATTCATCCTACCTAACTGCAATTTCATACTCTCTGACTGACATCTCCCCAATTGCTCCATCTCTCTGCCCCTGGTCACCATCCATCTGCTCTTTGTCACCATATAGTCTTTAAATGCCACTCACAAGTAAGATTATGCTGTATTCTTACTTTTGTGCCTCACTTACTTTGGTTAGCATAATGTCTGTCATCTCCACTCACGGTGTTGCTGACGGCAGAATTTCCTTCCTTTTGAGGCTGAATAGTATTTTACTGCATGTGGGTTTGTACTGCATTTTCTTTATCCTCTCATCCATCAATGGACACAGGTTATTTCCTTTCCTTGGTTATTATGAATAATACTACAATGAACATTGGAGTATATCTCTTGAACATACGATGTTATTTCCTTTGGATATATACCTAGAAATGAGATTGCTGAGTCATATGTGCAGAGAATCTCCAGGGGATAGAGAGGAAGCATGGTTTGGATAGGGGCCTCTCTAGCCCACCTGGAGGTCTGATCTATTGCCACAGGCAAGATGGCCCCCAGTGATTTGAAGGTGACTCCTAATTTGTTGTGCCCAGACCCTAGAGCCTTTATATGATGGGTTGACTGACATAACCACCATATTGAGGCAGTTGAAGCTGTTACCCAAAGACTGTGTAAGGACAATGCATAGGACACTCAGTAGCTATTCCATTACCAAGCCATTCCATTGCCATCTGAGCCATACCGTGCCACCACACAGTCCTGCCACCCCATCATTGCAGAGGTCATTCTTGCCGGATCAAGAGAGAAGGCTGCCTGTCCTCGCAGAGGCCCACTTCATTGCCCAGCTAAGACAGAGATCATCAGGAACCAATAGAAGTGTAAGAGAAGCTGAAGTACACAGAGGACATCTGGGATGCTGGGACCTGGACGGCCACCAAGGCCAGAGCCGTGATACTTCCGCTATCACAAAGGGTGGGCTTGAGGGCTTTATTTCTTTACAGGATCTGTACAATAAAAGCTGTACTAAAGGCATCCTGAAGCCATCAGTCTTTGACTCCACCTGCCACACCTCACAAGTCCTCTTCAGTGTGGGGTCCTGATCCCAGTAGGAGGAGGAGAGCTAGCCCAGTCCCAGCTGAAGGGAGGGAAGCCCTACACATATAGTAGCTCCATTTATAATTTTTTTGAAGATCCTCCACATTGCTTTCCAAATGGCCTACACCAATTTATACTCCCACCAACATGCACAAGTGTTCCCTTCTCCCTACACCCTCACCAACATGATGATCTCATGTCTTTTTTTATAACAGACATGCTAACAGGTGACATGATAGCTCATCATGGTTTTTATTCTCAGTCCCTTGATGATCAGTGATGTTGAGCCTATTTTCATACACCTATATTTTCACATACCATTTATATGTCTTCTTTTAAGAAATGCCCTTAGCCCACTTTTTAATCAGATTAGTTGAGGGCATCACACTTTCGGATTTCAACATTATACTGCAAAGCTGTAATAAGCAAAACGGGATTGTACTGGCATAAAAATAGAGTATAGACCAATGGAACAGAATAGACAGCCCCAAAATAAACCAACACATATATGGTCAATTTATTTTTGACAAGGACAGCAAGAATACATAATGAGGAAATGACTGATTCTTCAGTAAATCATGCTGGGAAAACTGGATATCCACAAACAAAAGAATGAAATTAGACCCTTATCTTATGCCACACAACAAAATCAACTCGAAATAGACTAAAGACTTAAATGTAAGACCTAAAACCACCATAAAACTCTTAGAGAAAAACACAGGTAAGAACTTCTTGATGATAGTCTTGGCAGTGATTTTTAAAATATGATACCAAAAGCTCAGGCAACAAAGACAAAAAATAAGTGGGGCTACATCAAACTAAAAGGTTTCTACGTAGCAAAAGAAAGGATCAACAAAATGAAAAGGCAGCTTACAGATGTGAGAAAATACTTGCATACCACCTATTTGGTAAGGGCTAAATATCCAAAAAGGTTAAGGAATTCACATGACTCACCAGCAACAAAACAATTTGTTGTGAATCTAAATGCTCCCAAACCACCAAACCTTGGGCATCCTTATGGCTGGTGTTCCCCTGTTGTAAAACTGTGCCATGGTTGATTTGACCCGAATCACCCTCCAAACACCACGCTCCATTTTCCCTCCTTTTTGCCCCTTGCATGCAGAGGTTCTCCACACCGCTCCAAGGAGGAGCCTCCAGATCCAGCCCTCAGTTCACCACCCCTTTGCAGGCTCACTCCTATCAACTGTATTCCTCAAGTCGTTGCTTACAAAATCCATTGGTTTGGTCCACTCTAAAGGGCAGCACTCCAGACCTTGTCTACAACCAGCCCCTTCTCTGGGCAATTGGCACTCATGAGTGATGCAGTTCCTTCTATCAGGTTCCATGTCCTTTTTAAGCATCATATTTGTAACTTCATTTTTGTTTTATTTTTATTTCTAGTGGGTTTCTTTTTGTATTTGTTGTTTGTTTGTTTTGCAGTACTGGGGATTGACCCCAGGGCCTTGCGCTAGGCAAGCACTCTACCACTAAGCTACATCCTAAACCTATTTATTTATTTACTTATTTACTTATTTATTTTGTAGTACTTGAGGGTTGAACCCAAGGCCTTGTACATGTTGCAAGTGCTCCACCACTGAGCTGCACCCCTCAGCCCATTTTTTATTTTTTTATCTTGAGAAAGGGTCTCCCAAAGTCACACACACTGCTTCTGGTCTCAAACCTGTGATCTTCCTGTCTCAGCCTCCTGAGTTGCTAGGATTGCAGGATTGCTTGGATTTATGCTTTATTGATTATAAATGGGGTAGAATCTTTCCATATGATCATTGACCAGTCACTTGATTTCTTTTTGGAATAGTAAATTATTTTCCTTTACCTAGTCATCTACTGTTTCTAACTCATATTGTGTATTTGCCAAGTCCTTTTATAGTATTTTAACACAATTCATATGATATGTTATTCTATTTTAAACTTTCACTTAAATGTTTTTGACAAGTATGTATTAAAGTATTCCAAAGAATCAAATCCATCAATATATTCCACTTTC